>VFFE01007518.1:1558892-1690699 GCA_008921705.1 Burhinus oedicnemus | reverse complement strand
CACTCAAAACTCAAGATACATATTGTCTTAACAGAATCATTTAGAAATTAGCTGTGTTTAAAGCTCATCTGCTTTTGTCGCAGCTTATATTTTCAGCAGAGGAAAAACGAGATAAATCTAATTGAAAATGTTCATAGTGTGTATCCATTTTTTTTCAGGGTTACTGAAACATTTATAAATTTAGCATCTTAAATTAATGTGTATTAAGGCTTTAGTTGATAAATTGGTGGCCCTGAAGAATGCTTTGTAGAATTTTACAAAAACTGGCCAAGAAAACTGACTTCTGATGTTTGGTTAGTGAAAGTCAACAGAAAAGATTTATTATCATTAATTTATTTCTGATTCTAAAGAAAAGACTGGTCAGGGATGGGGCATCTTGAAATTTTTATTTTGAAAATGAAAAAGGAACAGATTTATGGAGTAGTTCTGTGCCACCTAGTTTTACATACCATAGTTAGGAATATATTTACTTGTGGCCCATGGGTATTCAGTGGAGGCAAAGACATACCCTCCTAAGGATCAGTTCCTTTTTCTAAGTGTAAATAAGGGAAACAAGTGGTTTGTATATTTTTTGGTTGTTTTTTTAATTATATTACAGCAAGTTTGTTATAGTGAATTGTTAGTAACTTTTGAATTTGACTACTCCTGCATTAGGGGAACCATTAACTGAATTCCTCTGTTGCATAAAAGGCTTTGTACAGAGCTTGAAAGTAGAATGTAGTGTTTTACTTGTACAGTACATCAAAATCTCATACAATTTAAGAAACAGTAGAAGAGAGAAAGATGGCACTAGTAGGTTAAAACATATAAATGGGTAGGAATTATTCTGGCTGTATATCGAATGGCAACAAACAATAATTGTGTAGTTACAGTTTGAAGTCTCAGGAGGTTTTTGGTAAATCATACAGTACCATACAGCAAGTCAATTGTATCCATTTAAGGGCAATTAAAGTCATGTTCAGATTTTGCAGTAAATCTCTCAGTAGTTTCCGTAATACATTTAACACTGCTATTTCTGTCACCACTGTTTTATATTGTATAGTGTAATATAATATTTTACTACAGTGAAGCTAAAGCTAAAAGCTTCAGCAAAGGTATTGATGGTTTTGATGTAAAAGTCAAATTAGAGTTACATGTGGAGTACTATACATGTAGTATATATGGGTTTATACACATGTATGTCATCTGTACTAATTATCTCATGCTGGTAATGTTCTATGTGTAGCTAGATGCTTATGGGGTCGTGACTTTGAAGTGGTAAAAGAACATGTATACTCTATGAATCCTTTACAGTTTTTTTTACCCTATCCTTTACAGACAGAAATCTTAGTGCCAATGCAGCCGCTAATAAATATTTCTGAAGTACTGTGTAGTCCCTATTGCTGATGGAGTTGAGCTTCCTTATTGGAAGTGGCCAAAGTCAAATTTCCTCAGGCATGTACCATTAGAAGAAATTTAAAATTAGATTGAGTTAAAAGTTCTTGGTAAAATTTATTTTGAAATGAAAATATTTTCCTTTTGAGCAGACCTTACAGCTATTCAGGATAAAAGTCTATTGCTTTTAAAAAAATCCATTTAGACAATAAGGCCAAGCATTTCCAATGTATGTGATCATTTAATTTTCTTCCCGTTTTGTTTGCTGTTGCTGTTGTCTTAGAACAATGCAACTGTTTCCATACATTACAGTAGATCCTGGTTAGTCTGTTGATTAAATATCCAGTAGTTCACCAACTTGCTGGTTGTATCTAGATGTCAACACTAAAACAGTACTTTCTCAATGTGAGAGAGAAAAATTTGAAAAAGCACATGTAAACATTTTCTTTATATTTTGGGATTTTTGTTTTACATTTGATTGGAATAATTTAAAGACGTAGTCTTGGTATTCTGTAGGTTTTCTATATGCTTTTTTAAGAAAAGTCTTAAATTTCAAAAATTTTCTCATCCAATACAGAAGATAACATGCTTATTTTAGCTCTTTCTTTGCCACCTCAGTAGAATATATCTGGATACCTAATAATATGTATATGGAGAAAGACAGAGACAATGGGGAAGGGTGAAAGAAAGACTGTAGCTTGAATGTCATTGTTCTGGTTTTCTGAGTTAGAAAATGCATATTTCTTTTCATATGTCTTGTGATTTTTATTTTTTCCCCCTTTCATTCATGATTCAAGAATGAAGAAATATGATTATTTTTGAATTGTCTTTGCCTTTCTCTCACTTTATTTTCACAAGTGCTATGTAGAGTTACCAGTTTTATTAGAAGTTAATGGTTTTGGTCTTTCCGATAATTTAAAAGTTAATTAGAAGTCTGGACAATCCATTTTAAGTTCTAAATTTGCTTACAATCCATTGCAATTATTTTAAATTTGAAAAACTGTCATGTTATTTAAGTTTTAAAAAAATCAGAGCAGGTCGTGTTTATTAAGAGTATTAAAACCATAAAATGTAGAACCTATGAACTCTATACTATAAAAGCAATTCTGCATTTGAAGGACGTGATAGTGAGGGTTAACTTTAAATGAAAAAGTCCTGACTGGATTTTGTTTCAACTCTTTGTCTTTAAATAGTAACTTTGGGACCGTTCTCTTGGACAGGCATGCACACAAGCACGCATGCACTCTGATAAGAAGGTGTAAGTTCCACTTCAGCTCATAAGACATTATCCTCATCAGAGTTACTTTTAGTTGTTATAAATTAATTGCTTCTAATGTTGAAATCTGTTTCACACAGCTGTAACATTTGAATAAGGGCAGGTGAATTGCACATTCCATAAGATTATTTTAATGGGAAAATAATTTAAGAGTGATTAGGAGTATGATTTTATGGACTGAGCTGATGACCAGCTATCAGCTCTGAGCGAAGGAGGCAGTTCTTCCTCCCTAATCCTGACCATCCTGACTTTGAACCTGCATTAGTTAAAGGTTGCGACTGTACATCTGAGCAAGAAAGGGAAAGGAAAAATGGAAAGAAGAGTGAAGAAAAAATGGCAGAAGAGAAAGGAAAATAGTTTCAGCAGTAGCCAGACATTACTCTGGTGCAACTGTCTATGGCACTACAGCCTACATACCAGAATGAGCTTGTAAATTTAGGGGTGTCACATCATTAATTCCTTTGTTTAGTTGTAAAAGATTTAATTGTAGTGTGATGATATACTACAGAGGATCCAGGCAAGAATTAATTTATAATAATAACAACTGTGTATCTTATTGTTAACATTCTGAATGGTATGTTAAAAGGTTCATTTAAAAAAAAATCATTTAATTATTACGTTATAGCATTTTTTTTGAAGTAGCATTTTTAATTTAAACACAGCCATATGCTTTCAATTAATTATGTGTACTTTTAGTCATCAGTGATACATTACTGAAATGTCTTACATGATGTGTGTGAGCATACTAAAAGTATATTTTTCTAAAATTGTAGTGCTGCCCTGACTTCTTTAAAGGCACATTAATAAGGCTGAGTTTATATTAATTGTCTGGCAGTAGTGAGGGGTCATCTCTGTGCAGCTCTAGCAGTATAACTTTGAATCCCACTTGTCCTTCTCACTCATAATTTAACTCAGAAATTTGTATGGCCATAGGCCCAGTCTTAATATAGATGTGTTGTATACTGTGAAAAAAATTATCTGCGTCTGCAGGCTCACAAAGATTACTCTGAGAGGAACTGATGTTTTAAGTCACAAGAGTAACTTGCAAAGAAAATTGATCAAGAGCAAATGCGTTGAATAATTCTGTAATAGACACTTCAAAAATGCTCTTCTCACAAAGTCAGTATTTGGTTAAGATCCTTGAAAAATCTACATTGGTGGTAATTTCTCTTTTACTTGGAATTTTCACACCTCATTTGTTAGTAATTTTTGAAATTATGCCCTAAAGCCACTCTAAGATAGTATAACTTAAATAACTAAATGACAAAAACTATCTTTTCACAAAATCCTATTTTCAGTCTTAGTTGTTATGGAGCTCTAAGAACCCATTAAGTATTCAGATAAAGTAAAAGTTTAACGGAGTACTGTAGACACTTTAGCCAATTATTTTTTTCCTTACAAATATAGGATATGTAATATATTGCAATTTAAATATTTAAGTTTAGCTTTTTCTAGGAAACTTGTGAATTTTTCAATATGGCCATAGTGTGGTTGGGTTTTCTGTTTGTTTTGGGGTTTTTTTGATACATCTGGAAAATCTTACGGTCTGTTTTGGATTGATACGAGCACAGGCAAGTAGAAACTGCAAAAATCAAAGCTTAAAGTACTCAAGGAGATCAACGCTGGATGATTAGGCAAAAAGAAGCAAGTTTTAAGAAAGGAATTTACCCAGCAAAACAAGAGATCACTTGGTATGTTAACAGTGGGAGACAGCTGTTGCCAGCATACTGGGCATTAAATCTGGACCGCGAAATGGGAGTTGAAATGCACATGAAAGAGATGCTTCATTTTGCAAGGAAACAAGCATTCTTTCTTTGTACTGACTCCAGCAAGTTTTCCATGCGTTGAGTATGTGGGTGAAGTTAAAACTACAGCTTAAACTGAAGCAGTGGTTTGGTATTACTGAAATGGAAAATGTCTTCTGTTTTCTTTGCCTTGTGTCTCTTCTTCGTCCCATGGTTCCTGGCCCTACACTGCTCCTCACTGCACAGGCTCTGGTGGTCATCACTTAATAGCCCACAGAGAGCTGTAACTGAAAAATCTTAGCAGAAGGGCCCAGTAAATAGAGCAGAATTTTCTGTTCATAAGCAGGAATAGACAGAGGTGACTAGTTTGTAGGTGGAAAACTGATGGAGCTCCTCAGTTGTGACTTGCAACTGCATCCTAAATATATGTGAGCAGCACGTTCAACAAAGCTTTCGTGAAATGCATAACTTCTGTCTTACTCTTTACTGTCATCCACCCATTCATTGTTCTCAGTTATACAGTAAGTATTCACTGTAAGGACTATATTTAAAAAAAATACATTTCTAAACAGTTCTTTTGAATGCACTCAAAGAATTCTTGCAATTGAAATTCAGTGAGAAAGCTTTTAATAGAATATAAATTTACTCTGCTCTAATATTGTTAATTTTAAGAGTAAATTGGTTGCTAAAGGTATTTAAAATGGTGGATTTATTCTGCAGCTATGAATTCCATTTAATTTTTTATGTAAAAGCACACTGGTAGTCACTTGGCTGGACTGAAGTTACTTGCTGATTCACTAAGGTCAGCTGGTAAAGTATGGTGGTGGTACAAGCTCTTCAGAATATACGGGTCCAAAATAAAAACACTGTATATTCTCACTTTACACTTGTTTAGTTCTTGTCTGTCTTATGAGATGGAGCAAAAATATCAGAAGTCACAGCAGATTTTTATGGCGAAATCATGAATAGAAGCTGAAATTCCCAATGACTTAAGCTTCCTGGTTTGTCATCTTTTTTTAAACACGTAAAGAATGCTGCCATCCTCCACCCTCTCTCTCATGTCATTCTAACCTGTTACTGCAATAATTTATTTGTCCATTTAATTTTTTGCATTGTAAACCTTTCCTTGCTTTCTCCTATAGATCTGCCAGTTTTTGTTATCTTCTGCAGTTGTGCTTAGTGGTATCATTTAATCTCAGTGTACATTGCCCTAGGTAGGCATTGTGCAAGTACAAGAAAATTCAGTCCTGGATCCTGGAATATTAGATAAATAATGAATAATAAGCTGAAGGATGGAGATAATAAAATATATAATTTTTTTGAGGAGTGTACTAATATGAAACCTCTACTGGTTCTAGAAGGAGAATTAAAATGCTCAAAGAGAGATTTGTGGCCACCTTTGCTTTATAAAATGTAATCTAGATCTTACATGGATAAGGGGGTAGGAAATGGAATAATTTAGAATGAATCACAAGCAACTGATAAACTGTAAGCAAGCAGCAAGAAAGACTGGAAAAATAGAGTTGGTGGCAAGATGTGTGACCTGATTGACTGCAGAGTTGTAACAGAAGAAATGTAGACAGCCGAGGTTTTTAGGTCGAAGAACAGAAAAAACAGGGAAGTGAACATTAGAGGCAGTAAGTTTTGCCTACAAAGGGTGGATGGTGTTCCAGAAGAGTGATGGCAGTTTTGAGCATGGGATGGAGAGATTTTAAAGTAAATTGAGATAAAGATGAACCCAGGAAAAAAATAATCCTTAAGATGCAAATAAAATGGCAATAGAAAAAGGATGAAAGATCAGCAGTGGTGGATTGAGGGTCAGTGATCAAGAAATGGTGGAAGAAAAGAAATGCAATTACTTCCAAAACAAGAAACAATGTTTAATAAATATGTGGCTTGGCAAATAGTTATTTTGGAGAATGTTAGATCCAATTAGGATCAAATGTGAATAGTTAAGACCCAACAAACAAATGACAATGTGTCATCTGATGTGAAGATGGCAGACTTCAACAAGATGATCAGTAATTGTGTGGGGAGCCACTGTGCATAGAGAAGAAGGAGGGAACAGTTGAAAGGTGTTCTGTTGCTCATTCATTCCTATTTATAATTTGCTTCATTGCTCACTTTCATGTCATTCAGAGCCTCAAGAAGTGAATGTGATTTCACATTTCATTGTTGCCTATTGTAATAAAAACACTTGAATTGGAATACGTACATCTGAAGTTTTTCATTGTATGTGAAAAGACAACTATACCAAAAGAGAAATATGTAGGACAAATTCTAGCTTTAATTTGATTTTACTGAATTCAAAGGATCAACAACATTAACTTTGAGATGTGATGAAGATTTGCTGCTCTAGGAATTTACTCTGATATACTTATCCTCAGAAAGAGGTTAGCTATTACAGGTGAGACATGATGCACTAAACTATTTAAATTCTGTTCTTTTTGAGCAAAGACTAGCAATGTTACAAAGAAAAGATTTGTGCCTAATTCACTACAATCTCTTGAAAACACCAGTACGCATTGCTAAATTTTCAGTCATGCATATATGCCATTTAGTTTTCCAGTTTTGGAGAAATCCAAATGTCGAGTACATGAAAGTTCACCAATATATTCTTGAAGAGCGAGATCTTTTATGTCAGATTGAAGTTTTGGCAAAGAATTTTAAGAAAACTTGCATCTTTCTTTACTCTTGGCAAATAATATGGAACTATTTTCAGCTATTTAGGTTTCTTGGAGTATACTGAAGGAGCTGGAGGTATTTAGACCAATTCAGGCATCTAGCTTACCTTTTGACATTTTGATGCTAGTACATCTTGCGTTGTCAGTGATGGGAGATTATTTCATACAGTAAGTTGAGAGTTCATACTAGGGCTAACAGTATTACAAACTGTGGATTTTTTGGTTAGACATCTGCTTTTTTTTTTTTTCCTCTCGGCTAATCAGTGTCTCTGAACCTCTTTATATGAGGGAATCAGTAGTGCTTCGAGCTGTAGAAGAGTTACATGGAGAAAAGTAAGTTCTGTGGCAGAATTCCATGGTTATGGAATATAAATCAAGATACTAAAAGATATAAATCAATCATGCTGTACTCAATTGTGTTGAAAATCTGTTTTCTTCTACAGTTATTGCAGACTCTGTAGTAGGGCTTAATCTGTTGTTCTGGAAATACAGGTATAACCACGGATGTGTCTTGTAAATAGGAGACCTTACAATGAGGAATGTGGTTGTCTGTAACTGTTCTTTTAAAAATGCATGTTTACTGATGTTCAAGCTAATTCAGGAAGAGATGTTTCTTAAGTAAGATCTGACTTTTCACAACAGAAAGAAACTTAGGCTGTAGATTTTCCTTTCTAGCTCTTATAGTGGAATATTTTACTGCTGCGACTAGCTTAATCTTTGTTACATGCATGCTGCACTCTAGACAGTTCCTGGGTGTTGGAATTGTTGACGAACTTTTAATGAATCATTCAGTGTTCTTGGTTTGTGTTCCTATATGTTCCTAGGTTGTGAATGAAAGGGAGTTAAGAGTTACACTCAGTACCTCTTCCAAAAGTGGATTTCGTACAGCATGTTCCCTTTAGACCTGGTGTCTGCTACAGCGTAGTGTTAGGATATTAAAGAAATGAAGTTATAATTGTTTCCTTCAGACACCATTTGACAATCATACTCGTGTTCAGAAACTTTTTTTTTAGCCTATAATTTTTTTCTTCTGTTCTCTTTGTTATCAACTCTAATGCTCTTAAAATTCTTCTCTATCTGTAATGTGTACCACCTTCAAATATTCCATCAGATGAATGTTTTCCCTTACAATATTTCTTGACCAAAGTAAATTTGTAGCTATTTCAGTCTTCCTTTGTAAATCATTCTCCAGTCTCTTGATTATTTTGGGATTTTTTTTCTCCGAATTCCATGTAATTTGTCAACATGTTTCTGGTATTGAGATGCCTAGGAGAGAATGCAATATTGCAAATACGTAATTACCTCTCCTCTCATTATTCAGAGGTTATATTTATTATTGCTTCACATAGCAAATTCATATCTAAATTGCTGTCCACTGTACTTGTAGGCTTTTTTCATTATTACTGCATCACAGATTTTTATCTGCTGTTTCAGATCTGTGTTTCTAGTATGCATATTGCCAGATGCTGTTCCTTGCATTTCCATTTCCTGATTCTTTTATTTCATTCCACACACATTTCTAAACTCCCAAAAGCTGGTATTTCCCTTGCTCTGGCAGGTTATTGAGGTTATCTTGCTTCTTGAGTTTGTTGCCTGTGTGACTCTCTTGGAAAATAATTTTGCTTTAATATATGTGCTTTTTTCCTGCAAATATTTAATAACTTCTGCTGCTGCCCTGGGGATTGAGTTTTGAGATTCTCCATCTTGTTTTTGTTAGCTTTCCTAGGTTTGAAAAACTGACTCTCATTATCTCACTTATTTTATTAAGTGGTCATCAGCACAGAAGCAGCAGTTGCAATGCATGCATGAATTCATTGATATATGTATGTGTGTGTGTATGTATGCATATATCTACTCATATATAATGTATTTACCTACTCTTTCATTTAAAACAATGATGTTTACCTGCAGGAGGAGGAAGAAGAAACATATGAGCAAACTCTAGAATTCCGCAGAGGAGGTGATGGTCAGCCGAGACGGTCCACACGACCTACTCAACAATTTTATCAACCCCCAAGAGCTAGAAACTGATTAATAAGAAATAAAAGGTAAATATGTGATACTGACATTTTATTTATGGGTTTAGATTTCAAGAAAAGTACATGTGGATTGTTCTGTTTTTCGATATTGTTCAGTCTTTGTGAAGTTCGTGAGAGAACTTACTACAACTTTGCCAGTATTTGGTTGTATAAGAACCCTCAGCATTGGGTTGCAGATAATGAATATTTTGAACAAATAAGTTATTGTAATCAACATTTTACAAGCAAATAGGCAACTTAAAATTCCTAGAAAAGCCTTGTTTCTCATTTTAAAATAAAAAAAAGTATTAAGCAACAGCACGTGTATGACCTACTTTGTTTAATAGTGGTAATTGTTTGTAAGGAGCAAGCACAGAGCAGTGATTGCTATGCCTGTGGTGAACTATTGATATTAAATCAGTGTCTTATCATGTAAGTGAAAGTTTTATGGTTGTATCTTTCTAGTTTAGAAACCACTTGTTGTGATCACCTACATGGAAGATATGTTTGGCATATTGCTTCTAAATTTTTTTAGGGATATTGGTATATTTATGATAGAAGTTGGATATCTGTTTCTCTGGATTTAGTGGCTGTAGGAAGAGACTTCATATACTTGTTGAAAGAGGAAAGGTAGTAAAAACACTTTGGCAAATAGCTTTTTAACTTTGCTTTATGTAAGGACTCATGTCATCCGAGCAAGCTTTTACTTGATACTTTTTCACCTGAGAGCAGCAGCAAGTTTCTCTCATTCACATACATTGGACCAGCTGCTTCTCTGAGATAAGTGGCTGCAGTCCCTGCGGAACTCAGTACTGGCTGTCTCTGTCCAAGGCCCCCTATTCTACTTTTTATGAGCCATTCATGTGAATAAATATTGTTTCATTGTTTTGCTTAGCATGGGAAGGAGAATTTGTGACACTAAAATCTAAAAATCTGTGAGCTCACCATTGAATGGGGAGGTACAAGGCCCAAGAATATTTACCATACTCTGAATCTTGAGGATATACTTGCACCTATACTTTATTAATTAGCAGAAATTAAGGGAATATATCATCCTCAGAAAATACATCTCATATGTACATTCAGAAATCTAAAAAGGCCAGCCAGATAAAACAGTTGTAATTCTTTTACTAAATAAATCAAGTATACTGTACTGCTTTCATTTTACTTGTGGCTCTTCTAAATCCTTAACTTTCAAACATTGATTAAAAGTCCTGAATAAAGAAAGCTTTGTAAAGTTGCATGCTATTTGGTGTGCGTCTACAATGTGTCTTTGTCTTGAATCTGTTTTAATTTTTTTCCCTATTAGCCAGTTTATTTTTACTGAGCTCTTCAGTTGGCTTAATAGGTGCTGCTGGTCTCTGCAGCTTTTGATATTTCTGACATGCAGTAACGTATGATTTTAATTTTTGATCATATGCTTTCCATTTGGGGCAGTACTGGCAATATAAATGAGCAAAATTTGTTCCTGACTCTTGCCAAGGTGATAATTATTCTATTTTTGCCCATATCATTCGATTTTCTATTTTAAGTAAGTGTATCAATAAACATATCATGAGATAATTTATGCAGAAATAATTCTGGCATATGCACTGAGCTGAGTTCTAAACCACCTCAGTTGGCTCAGAGGAGTGTCGGTGTGATCAGCCCAATGAAATGTGCTCACTGTAGACAGCAGTCAAAACCAGGGAGGTTTTTTTGTGTGTTTAGGTAATGTTTTTGGTACTTCTCTAATTTTACAGTATAAATCTGGAAAACTATGTTTGGCTTTGATCAGCTGGGAGAGGCGGGGAAATTTTAGTGTTATTTAGAATTTTAAAATTTTAAAATTTAGAATTTTAGTATTGTAGTATTTAACATTTGAAATGCCAAGATGCCTTGTTTTCAATTCTAAGAGTAAAAATTGCTGGCTATTGACAGTGACAGGGACGTATCAAAGATGGAACATTAGGTCCGTAATTAGACACATCACCTCAGACCCAAAAGCTCTTAGACCTACCTGTATAACATTACATCATTTGACAGGGAGGACTTACTAGCACTGGTACAACAATGCGGAAATGAAGATATACTGCTTCCTGAATTAGTTTTCAGCATATTCATTTAGGTGTTGAAGTTGCCCTTGCGAATCTAGAATTAGTGTTGACGAATATCAGCTCATAATCTATGTCTGCAGGGTAACGGGGTCTTAAGCTTGGGGAAGCTTAAGTTTTTAAAAGCCCGAGTTATTTTTTAAAAATGGAATTTGGATCCATGGGATTGTTTAGCCTGGAGAAGAGAAGGCTCCGGAGAGACCTTATGACAGCCTTTCAGTACTTAAAGGGTGCTTGTAAGAAAGATGGGGACAGACTTTTCAGTAGGGCCTGTAGTGACAGGACAAGGGCTAATGGTTTTAAACTAAAAGAGGGTAGATTTAGACTAGACAGAAGAAAGAAATTTTTTAGAATGAGGGTGGTGAAACACTGGAACAGATTTCCCAGAGAGATGGTAGATGCCCCATCCCAGGTTGGACGGGGCTCTGAGCAACCTGATCTAGTTGAAGATGTCCCTGGTCATTGCAGGGGAAATTGGACTAGATGACCTTTTGAAAGGTCCTTTCCAACCCAAACCATTCTATGATTCTGTCCTTCTGAAGGGCTTCTTGACACACTGTTCTACACTTTGGGTATTAAGAACAATTGCTGCAGACTAGGAGGAAGTCTTGAGTTGGTGTTTATTATGAAGACGGAGTGACAGAGTCATCGTGTTAAGGTGAAGTAACCAAAGTATGGGGTAGTTAGTAGCTCACTGTGGTTGCAGTTGATCTAGAAATGATCATTTATTAATATCCAGCAGTGTGAGGTGGAGAACACTAACTCAGGATTTTATCAGAGCACTGCATTGAAAGCCCTTTAACCCACTCTAGGTTGTTTAGGGTATGAGTCAAATATTAACTTTAACAGGTCTGTAAAATAAGATATGCAGACAGAATCAGAGAATGGTAGTGGTTGGAAGGGACCTCTGGAGATCATCTAGTCCAACCCCCCTGCCAAAGCAGGTTCACCTAGAGCAGGTTGCACAGGAGTGCAGCCAGGTGAGTTTTGAATATCTCCAGAGAAGGAGACTCCACAACCTCTCTGGGCAGCCTGTTCCAGTGCTCTGTCACTCTCGGAGCAAAGTTTTTCCTCACGTTCAGATGGAACTTCCTGTGTTCCAGTTTGTGCCCATTGCCCCTTGTCCTGTCACTGGGCACCACTGAAAAGAGTCTGGCCCCATCCTCTTGACACCCACCCTTTAGATACTTATAAGCATTGATGAGATCCCCTCTCAGTCTTCTCTTCTCCAGGCTGAACAGACCCAGGCCTCTCAGCCTTTCCTCATAAGGGAGATGCTCCGTTCCCCTGATCATCTTTGTAGCCCTCCGCTGGACCGTGCCTGGTAGTTCCTTGTCTTTGTTGAACTGGGGAGCCCAGAACTGGACACAGGACTCTGGCTATGGCCTCAGCAGGGCAGAGTAGAGGGGGAGGATAACCTCCTTTGACCTGCTGGCCACACTGTTTTTAATGCACCCCAGGAGACCATTGGCCTTCTTGGCCTCAAGGGCACATTTCCAGCAGGTCAGCCCCTAACCTGTACTGGTGCATGGGGTTATTCCTCCCCAAGTGCAGGACCCTACACTTGCCCTTGTGGAACTTCATGAGGTTTCTCTCTGCCCAACTCTCCAGCCTGTCCAGGTCACGCTGAATGGCAGCACAGCGTTGCAGTGTGTCAGCCACCCCTCCCAGTTTTGTGTCATCAGCAAACTTGCTGAGGGTACACTCTACCCCTTCCTCCAGGTCATTGATGAATATGTTGAACAGGGCTGGACCCAGTACTGACCCCTGGGGAACACCACTTGTCACAGGCCTCCAACTAGGCTCTGCGCTGCTGATCACAACCCTCTGAGCTCTGCCATTCAGCCAGTTCTCAATCCACCTCAATGTCCATTCATCTAACCCACACTTCCTAAGCTTACCAATGAGGACATTATGGGAGACAGTGTCAAAAGCCTTGCTGAAGTTGAGGTAGACAGTGTCCACTGCTCTCCCCTCATCTACCCAGCCAGTCATGCCATCATCGAAGGCTATCAGATTGGTCAAGCATGATTTCCCCTTGGTGAACCCATTTTGACCATTCCCGATAATCTTCTTTTCCTCCACGTGCTTAGAGATGACATCCAGAACAAGCTGTTCCGTCACCTTTCCAGGGATGGAGGTGAGGCTGACTGGCCTGTAGTTTCCTGGGTCCTTCTTCTTGCCCTTCTTGAAGACTCCTTATAGAGAATCAAGGTTTAAAAATTAGAATCTTAACAATAATAAAAATACATCCTAAGCTTATGCTTCCTGGATAGAATGTTGTGATAGTACAAAAAAGAAGGGGAACAAGTAGTGAGAAATGAGTGGTTTGAACAATCTTAGGTTTTGAAGGAGCTTGAAAGAACTGAAGAGTGTGAACCTGAGTGCTTGGTCATTATCTGTTTCTTGGGTCTTCCTTTGCTCCATGACAGAATTAATCTACACCTTGTCAAACTTGCTATAAAATCTGTGTTGAAGTCTTTACCAATGGAGAAACTGCATTTTTGTTAGAAGTCATTGCCAGAAAGTGTTCTTTTGTCGTATTATACCAATCATGTTTATTGCACTGAAGTGCAAACTTCTGATTTATTCTTTTAAAGACTTTTATCTCTCTAAGTACTGGAAAGCAGATATCCACTCTTTTGGAGGAAAAAAGTAACAGTGAAGTGTATGTTACACAAAGAACAGAGAGTTTTTATGCTTACCTATTGTATTTTTTTCATTTAGCAACCTTCTCGGGGTGGGGGGAAGTTCACTGGCAGCTCCAACTTGTAGAAGATTCCTAGAAGAAATTCTGGCTTTTTCCAAGCAACAGGATGAAACAAAGAAAGCTCGTGTGAGCAGAAGGAATTTGGACCTGACACCACAAGAGACTTTTTTTAAAGTTCTTAGTTACATGAAGCTGAATACTTTTTACATATGAAAGGGGCAAATTGTCATTGCTGCCATCAATAAAACCACAGTGCACTATTCTATTCTTTGCCTTGTATTCTTTTTACTGAGCCTCCATTGTTAGGTAACATAATACTAATGTATCATGATTTTTATTAATTTTGAATTGATTTTGATTCTAATATTGTTTCTAGTAAAGTAAAGTTTATATTTTCTCAAAAGCAGACAGGATTGGACCTTTAATTTACATTTTAGGCTAGCATTATTGAAACACGTTAAAAATTTTCAGCTAATTATTGTACAGTGAAATTCTGAATAGATTTTGACTGTGTTTTCTGTGTTTATTTTCCAAAGTTGCTGAAGGCCAAATTACAGATTTGCCTATTACCTTTTTCATTATCTGTGACTAAAGTCAAAGGGGAGGAAAAAAAAAATCATCAGTTTCAATAGTAGTTTTCTAAATAATTTTAGGTAAATATTTTCTTTTTAGGAATATTTATATTACAGAAATAGAAACATTTCTAGAAGGTACAGGAAAGTAGTTTAAACAAAAACACGGAAAGATGCATATGAGTATTTTAAACGTAAATATGTGTATACATGCACACACGTGCAACCTGTTAAATAGTAGTTTCTAACTTTCTTGTAGCTTTAAACTCTGCTTTTATTGCTTCATATTACTAGATTTTTTTCAATTATCGTTGATGCTTGAAAGAATCTTATGTCAAACTGCTTTTTGCTCTAAGGTATATCTTTGAATCTTATGTGATTATGACAAATAGTTGAAATTTCACTATTTCGTTAGCTGAGAAGCACTCAAGATCTGTGTACCATGCAAACCCCTTCTAAGCTTTATTCTGATCATTTAATTAAGATTGAAATTTCACATATGTTTTGAGGTAGTTCTGTAAAGACGGAATTTTACCTGAGATATGTACTGATGGTATAAGTTGTACAATTAATTCTACTGAATTTCTTTCTGAGTGCTCATAGAAAACTCTGTTTGGACGGAACCTGGTTTATTTTGATGAAAAGTTTTACATTGATGATGTAATTGAATGTATTTGCAGCACGTAATGTGGATTACTGTCCAAATGCAGTGAAATCTTAGCAAGCAGATAAATATTTGCAGAATAGTAAGGAACCAAATGTTTTGCTGCCTTAATGGATACTAAGCAGCTTCTTGAGAATTATAATGCAACTCACTAATAATTCTAAAGAAATTTGGAAGCTTAAAACATGAGCTGTACAATGTTGAAGTTCTTCACTATCAACTGACACACAACAAATTTTATGGAGTTTGTTAGATTTAAGTTAGAAACCACTTTCCAAATACTATGAATCATTCTGATCAGTTCTGCTAAATTGTACCAGCAAATAAATAAATTGTAGATCTAATACATTGGATGTTGGATGCTTTACTTCCAGAATTACCGCTGAGACCACTGATAGCAACTATTCAGCTTCATAAAGCTACGCAGCCAGAGCATCATGTTAAAAAGCAGTTTTGATTTTTCTTTACAAATAGACTGTGCATTGAGAGCCCTACAATCAGTGTACCAAAGCAATTTCTGAAATTAAAATAACTTTTATGTTCTTTTGAGCTTTCATTCTTGCTGTGAACTGAATCATAAAATTCAGAAAACTGCAGTCTGATTTAGTGAACTGTTAAAAATAAAGCCTATTTATGAGAATGTGAAGACTGTAGAAATACAATGCAGCATTTCTCTGTAGTGGTTGTGGTATTCTGAAATTACCACATGTATTTGCAGCTGTCTGTAGGCAAATGCAATATAGTTGAGAATGGTTTTTTCTGTTTGTAAAACAGTAAAGACCATGTCCTGATATTTTCACTGGTGCTAAGGAACTGGAAAGCCTGGGTAAGCAAACAGCTGGAGAGTCTCCTTGAAAAGACGCGTTGTCTTTGTGTGGTTTATAATTCTTTTCTGTTTTGGTTTCAACTGAAGTAACTTCTTTTGAAAGCTCTGCCTGTTTAGGATCTGAAGAACCAGTGATTGAGTAGATAAAAACTATTTTCTTCAACCTGTTCTGAAAAGCAAGGATTCCTATATTCATGCTCATTGATTCCTATATCTGGAAACAACATGATGATAAACTAGGTATGTATATAAATTATTTTCTTGATTTGCATTATCCATCACAACCACAAATACAATAATTTGCGAGTCATAATGTAGTAAAGTTTACATACATAAGTACAACATTAATTTATTTAGCTTTTATGTTCAGAAAATGTTATCATGGCTAGGAAGGTCTTCAAAACTGATGTAAAAGTTTACTTCTAATTTGTCAAAAGCAACAGCAAAAGCAAGCTCCTGAACTTCCTGTGTAGTTAAACAAAAAAGGCTGATAAGGAGCACTGGATCCTGATCATCTACACTATTTACTGGCTTGATTTCTGATTCTGTTTTGGAGTGCTCTTGACTTAGCTGTCTCTAAGACAAACTTACCACAAAGAAACTTTGGCCTTTGCAAGCTGGACATGGGCCAATCTGTGTCTCTTTACCTGTGAACCAGTAGGTCCATGGTCTTCCTTTACTAGGGTTACAGATGTAGCTTATGTGAATTTCTGTCTTGAATTTTAGGAATGCAATTCTAATGAGATGTTTTCCTTGCTGTGGACTTGTATATAACATTTTTATCTAAAGGAAATCTTTAAAAAGTTAGAACTTCTGATTTAAATTATTCTAAAAATTATGTTCCAAGTCTGTAATGGTATCATTGAATAAAATTTTGTTTTACTTTTTCTTCCCCTTTATATTGTTGAGATATAAAATCATTTTGAAACAAAGAGTGGAAGTGTTCTGGTTTTATCTTACATGTTTTCAGAGTTTTGTAACAAAATCTGATCGAAGTTGTCATGTTTTCATTTAAAATTCTGCCTTGGACTAACACTTCCTGGTGGATATTAATATGTATTTTTTATATATTCATATATATAAAAATACAGCTTTTGTCGCTAACAGGTACTTTCTTATTAAGTCTTTGGCAACAGCTGTACAAAGCATTTTGAGGATCACTTGTCAAGGTTGCTCTTCCAAGAAACACTGTTTCTCTGCACAATGTCTCTAATGACTTGGGCCTTACGCAGATGAAGCTTCTTGGGAATATGGCTTCCCAAAGCAGTATTAACAATGCATGTTTCCATTGGGTGGTGAAAGGTTGATATCACAGGAAGGACAAATCTTATCCGTGAGATGCACTTGGCATTAGGTACAGAATGAGTAAAAGCTTAATGGGAGATAAAGATTTAGCTTAAGGTAAATCTGAAGAGACATTTGCAAGAGAACTCCCAAACAGCCAAACTAGCTAATGAAGGTTGGTCTAATGTTAGCCAGGTAGCTGAAAGAATCTGGCAGTATAGGGTAAACAGTCCCTTTTTAGCATTATGTTTGGAGGGGGCTTCATACACGATAATCTGCAGTGCTTTTGTGTATACAAAGGAACATATCATTCGGAATGATTGTCTATAGATGCTTTCTTGAAGGAGAGTCCCAGTTCAACTGCCCTTTCATTGTGTGACTTGATCCAACACCAGTAAAATCGTATAACTTTCTAATTGCACAATTTTAGCTAACTCAGTTCAGCTTTCTACTTGCTGTACAACTATTGAAGAGTTCTCTTGTTTTGTTTTGTTTTGTTTGTTTTGTTTTTTCCTTTCTGGAATCTTCTAGAGCAATCTATTGCAGGAGAGCATCTAAACTACAGACGGTACTCCAAACATGCAGGCACTGATCTTCTCATAGCGTGATAAGCATATGAAAAGCTTTGTACATTAGTGGTATCCTTCAAAGAATGGTAAAGACTCATAATTACTTCCCCCTCACCCCGTTCATTTCATATCATTTGCTTGTTTTGGCCTGTTCTGGCTTTAAATTGCAGTTTTGTTTTGGGGTTTTGAAAATAGTTCCAAATAATTTAAAAAGTAAAGATAGAAATTACATCAATACTTAATTTTCCCAGAAGATTGAGAGACCGTAAAAAGTCAGTTTCCATACAAAGACATAGGCTGATGATAGACATAATTATATTCTGGAAATTATGGTGGTATGAATGAAACCAGAATCTAGTGTATGTTAAAAATAAATCTTATATGTGTTCAGGTAAATAGAAACTGTGGGAAGGCAAATGGAGGCATATAGTAGCAACAGAGCACTATAGATCATCTTAAAAAAAATTCTGCAGCTGCTTCTAAGGAAAATGTTGGCAATCATAGTGCCTTGTAATATTCCGTCCAACTTGACTAATCTGTTTCCATCTTAAAATGGATGCATAGGTAAGTATTGTGCAGAAGATATTCATGTCATTTTCAGGCAGTGTAGTATGTCATGGGGTCTTGAATGCTTTGCTTTGATTTTATACCATACATTTCTAAACTGCAAAGGCTAAAGAACTTAAATAATATTTTATATTTGTTTTATATTCACAATGTCTTAACCCCAGGTATATTCTGTTAATCATTAGATAAATGGCTATGCCTCTGCTAAAACAGCTGTAATCTTACAAGACTGCACAGATTTAAGTCACAATTAACCATCTATTTTGTGCTCATTGTTCTTCTGTAGCTACTTAACAAAGGAGCTTGGTTTGTTTACAATAAAAATAAAAGTAAAAAGCAGAATAAGTAAGGGATGCTCTGTCATTTTGACATGCCACAAATGAGACTGGTTTTTGTACTGGGGAACTGGAGTAGCATATACAAAGTCAGTGTTCCATGTACTATTTGAATGAGTAAAATAGCGTTCTTCAAAATCGAAATTTTTTTTTAATGTATCAATTTGATATGTTTTTCCCCCTGCTAATTAAAAAAGATTTCATCCCAGTTTAATTGATGCGATAAACCAGATGATCTACTCTGGCATTTCACTGCTCTTGCCATATCAGACTCTTTGGGTATATTATGATTAAATGCTGCCGATAATGGATATTCTTGATGGCCAGGTATCAAGTGTGGTTTTTACTCAAATTGATTGAATTAAAATGTATATCAAAACTTGAGATTTAGCATTGTACATGGCAAGGTTCAGATATGTCATGCTGACATTAATCTGGAGTAGGGCTATAGCTAAGTTTCAGTGTACTACAGCTGCAGAAATGACAGTAGAATTCAGCTTGTGCTGCTCCATTTTATTTGGCTGTTTTAACTTTGAACTCTTGTTTTCAAAAGAAAAAATAAAGAATACATTCTTACAGCTGTACATAAAACACTGAGAACATGACCAAATTTAAAACAAGAAGCTGATGTCTACTACATCTTTAGAAAGAAACAAAAAGTTGCAAGAGCTGTGAAAAGTGAAAATGTGGCATGGTCATCAGCCAGGAACGTTGGCCTCTGTGGCTGTGGAATCTGGCATTTTTTCCAAAATACTGAAGATCTGAACAATTCTGATACAGAATAGTCATACTTGAACGCAACTTACCCCGACACTTCATTCAGTCTCTATAACCCGTGAGGAACCTGGCTTTAGTTATCCCTGGCACTCTAGCTTTCTTCCAGCACTTTGCAAGAAGCCAGACAACAGTTGAGTGTCTCAAATGAAAGCTGATAAAGAGGTTAAGATACTGATGTCGGTTTACAAGTTCCTCCTAACTTAATGTGAGAAGCTGTACTCTGTACTTGGAAAATATGGAAGAAGCTGGGACGCTGTGGTTAAATAGTTGTTAGGGATGAATGCTGTAGCGTTAATATGTTGCAAACTGTAGTTGGGCATACTTGAACAAGGACAAGACAGGTGGAAAAACAACTATTTAAATGATGATATAGTAATTTAATTTTGCCAAATAAAGTATGCCTTCTGCAAAGTACTTAGCATTCTGAAATGCAGCCTCTGTTATGGTAGAATACACAGTATTTATAGAAAGAATCTCCAATTTAAGATCCTTTGAATGTGTCATCCGTATCAGCATCGTTTGACTTTTCTGGTTGGCAATAATGTGATTATCTTGATGTGGATGTTAAGAAGGCCTTTAACACTGTTTACCTGAGGTGTAGGTAAGGTGCTGTTATTTTTTAGTAGGCCAGTTTGTTTTCTCTTTCATTGGTGGTTAGAAATAATGATAGCTATGTATTGTTTCCTTGATGCTAATGGAGGCCACTCTTTTAGTAAGAGCGCGCCATATAGCCTCTTGTGGAGGAATTGTGGGTCATACGCTGGCTGAAGCCCAGCCAATCTGTATAACTGAATTGGTGTCCTCGTCTGACCAAAACATTGATGTCTCCTCCCATCATTTTTATACCTCCTACTGTAGAGAAAGCATTCATGAGTAATGAGTCACACGGTTTCTTTGTTATGTACAATTATTTTCTGTTTGGGCAACAAGTGTCCAACAAGTACCTCTCAAGAAAGTGTGTGTGCAGAGTGTTTGTCTGGACCACGCTGTTCAGTTGGGCCGTTTCTGACCTGCAATCTGTAAACCGTTAACCATTGCATTAGTAATTTTTGTGACTTTTCCCTAGGTAACGTCACACCTACAATTCAAAGCAACTGTAATGCAGAATAATAATAATGATACTTGGTTTGGGTTTGGTATGTTGTTTTTTTTCCTGGCAAAAAGTCTGTTGTAAAACAGGGAAAAGTATTCTGCTTCAGGATTAACTAGACAGGAGTAATACTACTATGTACTTTTATCTCAGATCCTTTCATCAAAGACTGCTTATCAGTGCTACTTTACTTTTTAGTATCACATTTTTAAGGCAATTTTGACTTTCATCACATGGGCTGTAGACTTTTATCCAGATATTTCTTCAGCATAGCAAATAGGAATCTCCCGAGTCCTCTCCTGAGGACTTTGTTAATTTTTTGTGGACATTGATTAACTTACCCCTTTGATAAAGTTCCTTTGCTTTTGGAAGCAGTTAGCTCTGTTATTCCCAGTTCCTTCTATTACCAGATTGTTCCAGAATTTAATTCCTCAGAAGGCTAAAAATCTTCTAATTACAGCCTAAATGTATTCAGTTATACATACTTGTGCTTGTGTCACCGTTGACCTTCAGTTTAAAGAGCTCTCATCTGATCCTTGAGGTATTTGTGGGCAATTTCTGAACTGTGCTGAATGAGGCCATGGAAGAACAATATTCTGCAAATCCTGTTCAATAACCATTTGCAGTGTGGTAACATGCTATCGCAGCAGGTTCTGTGACTCATGTAGTCCTTCGTGCTTATATTGTGTGCAGTGACTTCTGTTCAGTTGTATATGCCTTCACTGAATCAATGAATTCTTTAAACTTGTAGTTTCATGTGCCTGTCTTCTAGCGATGGGGGAAAAGACTGTATAGTATTACAGAACACTGCAGGTTAGAAGGGACCTCAGGAATTGTAACTGCAGGCCGACCTCCTACTCAAAACCGGGTCAGCTATGAGATAAGTAAAATTGCTCAGGGCTTTATACAGTTAGGTCTTGAAAACGTTCAGAGATGCAGGTGCATAACCTTTCTGTGCAGCCTGCTCCAATGATTGACTGTCTGTCCTCATGGGGAAGAATGTCTTTCCTTACATTGTCTGAGCCTGTCCTATTTCAGTATGTGCTTGTTGTCTTTTGTTCTCCTGCTGTGCACCACCGTGAAGAGCCTGGCTCTGTCCTGATAAATCTCTCTATGGGAAAGCTGCTGCTAGTTCCCCCTGCAGCTGTCTGTTCTCCAGGCTGAACAAGCCCCATTTTCTTGGCCTCTCCTCACAGGGAGACCATTGCAGCAGCCCTCCACTGAAATCATTCTAATTTATTGATGTCTTCCTTGTATTGGCAAATCCAAAACTGTATGTGATATTCTAGGTGGGGTCTAATGAGTCCTGAGTAAAGAAGAATGATAATTTCCCTTGATCTACCATCTATCCTCCTGTTGATATAGCCCAGGATACTGTTGGCATTCCTTGCTGCCAGAGCATACCGCTGGTTCATATGCAACTTGCCATCTACAAGTACCTACAGGTCTTTTTGCACAGAGCTGCTCCCCAGCCAGTTAGTCCCCAGCCTGTAGCACTGCAAAGGGTTCTTCCTTCCAGGTGTTGGACTTTTTATTTGTCTTTCATTTAATGAGATTCCTGTCAGCCCATTCCTCCAGCCTGTCTGGGTCCGTCTGAATGGTAGCCCTGTCTTCACGCATATTACTTTGTTCTCCTCCCAGCCCACCTCCAGTTTGGTGTCATTGCAAACTTCGTGACCAACCATTTCATTGCCTCTTTCAGGTCACTAATAAAGATGTTAAACTGGAGAGATCCCAGGGTAGACTCCTGTGGTACTCCTGTTTGTTTCTGGCCTCCAGGCCAGTAGGTTTGTTGGTCTTCTGTAAAGGCATAGTATATCAGCACTCAGTGACTGCTCTGGTTCTTGAATCATCTTCTAACTCCTTAATCACCATAGAACCCAAAGGAACATTGGTAGAACAGATCTTAATTGGTAATAACAAGAGGTAATTATTCAAGTAATTGGGGGCTTGTCAGACACTAATGATCTGTGCTTTGGAAGACAAGTGAAACTTTTGCTCACTAAGAGGGATTTCCAGTAAGACTATATGGCAGGGAGTACCTGTTACTGCAGCATACCATGTGATACTTATTATTCTAATTGCAATGTCTATGCATTTTTTTCATCTTATGATGTTTCATCTCCTTGTAAAATATTAGGAAGATCCAAAAATAGGCTATTTTAAAAATAATTTAAAGAGAGCAAAGGTAAGGATATAATTGTGATAGAAAGAATGACTTGGATTGTACAATCTAAGCCTGGCTGTCCTAATGCTGCTACTGTGAATTTGCTCTAATATGTTTCTAAAATAGTTGGACTCATACTCCTTGTATGCTAGGTGACTGTTGCTCAGCAGAACAAAACCATAATCTGCTAGCAGATATTGGAGTTTTGTGTCAACATGCTGATGTTTCTTGACAAGGTGTTGACCTGACTGGTTGTTAAACTCCACCCTGAACAGGCGAAGAGTAGAGCACGCCTCACACACAAACTCAAACAGTGGTAAACTCAGCCTGGGGAAGAAGGGTTTTTTTATTATGTTGTTGATATTACCAGTATGGAGCAACTTTTATCTTAAATATGCTGTTTGGGATGCTTTGAAGTAGGGCAGGGAAGCCATCTACTGACAGCGATACGTTATGTGATATGGTAGGACCCAGAAGCAAAGTAGTCTAATGCTGTCAGAGTAAAATCTCTGTGCTAGCTACTTGTGTTTCCAATATGGAATAGAAATGAGTGTCTCGGACAATGTCAGAGGCAGGGCTAGCCTTGGGCACAAGATTAACAAAATCTGACGAGCATCGACTTGGCAACAGAGAAGCTGGACTAATGTGCCTATTCCCAGCAGCAGGACCTGAGGAACAGGGCGCTCCTGGCATGGTCTCCATACTGCCTCCAAAGAAACTTGGAACTGTACACATCATAAGGCTAGCCATATCCTGAATTACCTATTTAATGAAAAATAAATGCTCTTTTCCTCCAGGACTTGCTGTCAATGAGTATGTTTTATTGCCAGCAGTTACTAGCAGGAGCTGTAACATACATCTGTTTATCCCATAAAACTTGGATTAGACTGTGCTGGTCACAGAGTAATCTGAAAGACTGGAATATCCTATTTTTATTAGATTACCACATCACTTTAAGTATGTTTCTTCCTCTATATTTGCCTGTGGATTGCAGAATTAGAGCATCACGTGGGGATTTATGCAAGACTTAACTTCAAGAGTCTACATTTACTGAGCCTTTTTTGGTCCAGTTCCTCCAGCTGCTTAGTTGAATGTACCAAATATGAAAGTTGTGAGCATATTTAAAACTTTCCTCTGCATGGAGATTTATACTGTGAGTTCGTTTATTATGAGCTATGATATGCTGTAAAATAACCCAAAATACAATAGAAAAGTGGACATCTATATGTGATTAATTGAAGGAGTTACGGAGGAGAGACCTCAGCTGTGCTTGGCAAATTCAAAAAGGACTTCCAATTTATCTAATGCCAAGTAATACGTAATGAACAAGATCAAATTATAATGCTATGGTTCATTGAGCATGCTTGATTAAGATCATTGTTCATTCACCAAAGGCCTGTCAGTTAATATTTACATTGTTGGAGAAATGCATGACTCGGTGCCTAGCAGTGCTTACCTTTTCAAAGAAGAGATATTTATAGAACATAGTTCATTATAAATATCTTAGCACAGGTAAAGCTGGGCCTAGAATACATTGAAATATGTTCTCAGCATAATAACTTGATCACATAAGGGTATACTTTTTGCTTCCTGAGCTAATTATACTGGTAAAAATCCTCCTGTTGCAAAGATTTATGATCATTTAAAAGGTCATTCCCGTATGGAAACAGATTGCAGTAGTATAAACACCATGACTGTACCAGCATAGCCAAAGCAGAATGATTTTTATTCATGTCCTTGTGTTGTGTGTCCATGTGCTCTGTCATATGAGCAGCGCAAGGACCTGCTCTTGAGAGCTTGCTGGGCAGTGTTTGCAATGGGCTGGTTCTCCAGCTTCAGGCAAGTGCTAGGGGATCCCCTGCCCCAGGTGGTGGGTATGGCTGCCTCTGCCCTATGGAAAGACAAGGGTCTGTGCTACTCGGCAATACAGAGACTGCGAATGAAAAGTCATAATCTCTCTCCCTTTTTCCTCCTTACTGCGTAAACAAAGTAATTCGGGCAACCTTTCTGCAGTGAAAATTCTGCCCGTACTTCACCCCACGTATTTTTGGCTGTATGGTAACAGCAGTCTAAGAATTGCTGGCCTCCTTCTATCTCTCTTGTTCCACCGGTACCACGTTTCTTAGTGTGATTCGTACTAACCTGATACGACACTTTTATTTATTCTTCTACACAGGCAAACAATCCTGCAGTCAACAGAGCCTATTGTAATCAATAAGCCTTTTACCTGGGAATTCTTATGATTTTCCATTGCAATTAGGGTATATCTTGGCAACAAGTAGGAGTGAATGCTGGCTGTATTTCACCCATTTTCTCATTTAGAGAGAAAATAGAGAAACTGCTGCTACTTTTATTATAGCAATTAATGGTAAATCAAGAGCAGCCAGACCTGAAACGTCATTCATCTCTCTGTGCTCCACGTATTCTTGATTTGCTACCCTACTTCTGTACCTTTGCCCATTCTGTTCCTTTCCTCATTTTTGCATTTTTCTCAGTCATTTTACAGGAATCCAGATTTGCATTAATGGGTTTAAGTGCTCTTTTGAAACTACGCAGAGCTGCACTTCTTCTAACTAGAGCTGAGGACTAACTTTTGCACTAGAAAAAATGTTTTAAACCTCTGCAAACAGAACAGAGTTTTGAATACCTACAACACTGTGTCAATGTACTAAAGACATTTTTTTTATAGTGCAGGAAACAATTACTGTATTGGAAGGCTATATGGTGCAGTATAGAAACATACTAAAAAGGAATGTCACAACTGCAAAGCAGCATCTGTGTCAAAACCAGTTTAAAAACTGCAAATATATTCTTGAAGTCATCAGTTCTTATATGAGAAGAATAATTGTTGCTTTCAGAAATAATATTTAATTGTCTTGGGTTCTAGCGTCAATTTTAACATTAGTTTTGCTCTGGTTGGATACCTCTGTTTTGAATTGTGGCTTCTCTGTTCCTCTGTTACAGTAATTCTGATGTTCACTATAGTTTATGTGATACTTTTCTTTTTCTAGGGACTAAGATTCTCTGCATGCTGATACCCCTAAATTTCAGGCTGAAATCTGTTAAAAGTAGCAGAAACTTACTTCTGTCCAGGATATACAGAAACACTGATTAGAAATTTTCTCATTTGTATAATAAAATAGGGCTTGATTCTGAAAGGAAATCTAAATAGCTTCTGTGCTCCTCAACTTGAGAGGTCAGATTGAATGACAGGAAGCTCATGGAATTTGTCTGTGGAGCTGGATTAGCTCAAAGCTCACTTTTCAGTGATGCAGTAACAAGTAGGTAACCTTTTTCCTAAATAAATTAAAAAAAAAAGGTTTTAAAAAATAAATTAAAAAAATCCTTCATTGTCGTTTTGTTGTCTCCACCTCGCCTTTGTGGTTTCTCAAATGGTTTATTAGAACATGTATTTTAAATGAGCTTTCTGTTTGTGCTGTGCTCAAAACGTTGTGAAAAGGTGTCACCGATTATGAATGCAGACAGATTCACTAAATAAACTTATAAAGTACAAAAATATTTTATCTCCAATATTTTACTTTCAAAATAATATTCAAAATTACTGTTCCTATGAGGAGAAGCACTGTACGGCAATTTCTTTTTAAAAATTAATTAGGAAGTGCATAATCTAAACATACAAAATTCTTCCCCCCCCACCCCGAGATACATGGGAAATCGAGAAAATGTTGCTCATCCTCGTTCTCAATGATCGTTCTCTGTCAGTATATATTAAAGATTAGAATAATTATAAATAGCTAAGAAGACTAAACCTCTGTGTTTATGTATGCATTGCCTACTGCCAAAAAGTATGGTTTCCAGGAACTGGAAAGGAGTCTTGCCTGTTCCTATTAAGACCCCTGAAACAGCTGAGTTAAGCTAACTCCAGTGGCTTCCATAGGTTGCTTGAATTATTTTCCTCACGCGGTTAAGGCTTCACTGTTTGGAAGCTTCTTCAGCAAAGCGCCATTTTACAAATGCTTAATCGTTCCCTGTTATATTGGAAGATTTCATAACCCAAAAAATTACTGTAATCCAGGATCCAGTCCTCAAAGTCCTTGTTATAGAGCAACTGAATGCTGCATAATGAATACCCTTGAATCTGCATGTAAGGAGAAAAATCCCTTTACCCTTCACAGCTGAATCATATGAATATGAAAGCTGAGGATAGCCCATGTTTTCAGGGTGAAAGAAAGGCATAATCATGTTTATTTGGACAGAAAGCACTTATATTCAGGCAAATACATAGTTTTTGCCTCAATCTCCTCAACACAGTATGCTTCACTTTTCCATCTTTGAGGGCAGGGGAATTAATGGACTTTCTGGAGTCAGTAAAAGCTGGATCTCAATTCTTCAGTGATATTCACATTAACAATATCTAAGCTGCTGTCTCTGATGTGTGTTCTTCAAAGTGCTTATGTTGATTACTTGGATTTTTAGCACCTCTTGACAGAGTTTTGTGATTCTCTGGTAATTACTTTGAGAAACATCCAGGCAGTCTTTCAAGCTGAATCCCTCCAGTTCTGAATGAAAAATGCCTAAATCAAAGTTTTTCAGATTATGTAGAAATTTAAGAATACAGCTTGTTCATTAGGGATAATTTAAAGCAGATGCTACTTATAACGATGGAGAGGAATATGTCTGACAACTGCAATTTCCTTTTTACCTCAGATGTTATGTTTCTGTAATGGCTTTCTGTAAAACATCTGACGTGTAGAGCAAACTTGTTTGAAGTGGAAGGTACAAAAACATGAAAAAAAACCCCAAAATGGATTTATTTCTGATTTCAGTTATGTTTGTCTTCATGAATAAATGCAATATGTTACACCTCTGTCCCTGCTGGCTAAAATTGCACTGCGTTATATTTTAACCAGTGATGCTTACGGTTCAATCTGTGACCTTAGTAGGCGTGTGTCTGTTGCTGTTTTAGAAAGCTTCTCCCAAATCCTTGTAGTCTATGCTTATGGTTTATCTAAACATCGTCGTTGTCCACACTGCATCACTTGAAATACAGTAGTTGTCTTTTTTAATTGATTTTGATTTCAACCTTTTATTTTTCACGGAAATTTTGTATCCTTTGTTGTCATTAATAAGCCGATTGCTGTTGATTAACAGACCTGCATTTAGTAAGCAAATTCAACAGTTTGCTGTTTGTAAAGGCGAGTTGGAATTGCGGGGCTACAGAGCATGACTGCACGGCTACCTGGAGGGCCATCCCTTCTTCCGCCCTGCCCCCCATCCCAGGGAGGGAAAATTAAGAGTGTAAGCCAGCGTTTTAGATCTTCCTGACAACAAAGAAACCATCCTCAAAGCATCCACATGGAGGTGACTGTGGGGTATGTAAGTTTTGGAAGAAGAGCTTGGATTTTCACAGATAAATCTGTCATAACCTGATACTGACTGAGTGAAGTTCTCCAGCTTTTAAAATGCAGTTCTGTGAATTTCCAGGTAGAAGAACCTCTGGCAATGTGGTTTACATTAACTGTCCAGCCAGGGACACTAGAAGCGTATGGTGATTTGTGACTTCTGCTGCTGGTACCGACCTTACCATGGGAACTCACAGGTGGGTGCCATTTGGAGACCGTACATTTCCCAGCCATTTCTGTTGAGGGACAAAACGTCCTGGTGGTTGTCCACGAGGCGGGTCTTACAAGAGATTCCTGTGAATTTTGTGCTTCCCTCTCCCAACTTTCATGTCACTGGGCCTGTTGTTACCATAAAAGCTAAGATGAAGCAGCGGAGGCTAATTGACTTTCCAGCGTGATTTAACCTCTTAAAGTGATGTACTTTACTGTGAAAGGCAAGACTGTAGTTGCAGGCAATAATGGACAAAATGGTGAATAAATACTTGCGATGGAATGTCTTTATGTCCAGCTGAGGTGTGTAATACTGCTTTAGGGTCTCAGTTTGAATGGTCATTATGTATTTTCATAGAACGTTTTATTTTCCTTGGTGTGGTTTGTTTTTTTTTTTTTTAAACGCTGATTCTATTTGTGAAGTAATGTAAAGGAAGTGTAGTCCAATGTAATTACTAGTTGGTTTATCAATCCTGTGTTTAAGGTCACTGTCTTTTCTAGTAATAGAGCAGTACCTCTTACTCCAAAAGTGTGTTTATCTTTCTTTGGTATTATTAGTTCCAGGAGCCCTATACAGTTTGGATAATTTGGTGGTTTTCTGTTACACAAAATTTTGCCTTCCTTGACATTCCTTCTCTTTCTGTCCTCAGATAGAAGGCACTTCTCCCAGAACAGTGCAGAATTTTCTGGTTAAATGGGTTGCCAACAGGAAATTTATCTGTCTTATTTCCATTTTTATTGCACAAGGAATCTATTAATCTGGTTTTTTATTGGTTTATAAAACAGAGTGAAGTTCAACAGCAAAGGACTGATTTTCCCATTGTGTCTCTTGTTTTCATCTGAAAGTTGTTTTTCTGTTCAAATTTTCTTTTATATTGAAGGGAAAACCTCACCTGCTATTTAATTTGCCTTTTGTTGTCTGCTTTCAAAGGAAGAGAATTTAATACATTTTAGAATTAGAACCAAGTCATGCAAATGCAGCTGAGTAATCCTAAGAGAAGATTTTCTAAGTTGATTGTATTAATGTGGCTATCACAAATTGCTATGAGTTTCCAGACGTTTAATTAGTACCTGTAGCAGCTTACTCTTTTCAGCTCTAGGCGTAGTCTTCTGCTCTGCAAAGTGGCTGTAGCAGCTTCACTGCCATGAGATGGAACTCAACTTGAGCTCCTCTCTCTCTCACCAGCATTCTGCCCTACCAGATAATTTGGTTTCTTTTCAGAAACACAACTATCTTGGAAGCAAGTGCAACCAGCAGGTGTGTAAATCTGGAAATGACAATACTTGTTAGTTTGGGGAACACAGTATACAGGGTTCTTTGGTTAGACCAGAAAATGGAGATGTACAGATGCATTTTGATCTCCCTGCTGCTTAACGTACCACAGACATACATTATTTTATTTCCTTTGCCCCAGGCAGCACCACGCTTATCACAACTGATGCTTCCTTTCACTCTTTGCCTCAAAATGTCAGCAAGTTCATGGGAATAACTTTTGTGCTCTCTTCTCAAGAACAGGAGAGGACCTGCAGAAAGGTGGGTTTTTTAGCCCAGTAACGCATTAATGGCTCAATTGCTGCTGTGTACCACATCTCCAAAGTAGCTCCTTGCACACATTGTCTCTTCCTGAGAGAGGCAACCACACAAAGGACTAGGACACACACCTCGCAGCAAAGCTGTTCACCCCTGCTGCTGTGCTAGATAACAATGCAAAATACAGCAGGGAAAATCAAATAATGTGTAACTTTCATGAAAATACTACAATAATTTTGCATTTACTCCATGCAGCTATGTTAGTTTGAAACTACCCAGATTTATACAGTGCTGGTGACTTCAGTAGAGCGTTGTTGTGTTACTTGCGGGGCTTTTGTGTGTGACTCAGCGTCGCATGTACACGGAGAGTGAAAACAAGACACTGATTGGGGAAATTAGTTCAAATGGTGCCTAGACATTTGGGATCTCTAAGGCTGAGGGTGGCAGGTGCTCAGGCTAAGATCCAAATTCCCAGTGTGGCACACACAGATCACAGTTCAGAGTCTAATTTGACAGAAAATAAAGCACAGGAATGTGAAATAATTGTGAATGTGAATGTACAAATAATTTAATCAGATAGGAGCTACATCCCCAGGAATTCCTGCGACAAAGGGGCCCCCCAGAACTGGGAGATGATGCAATTACAATTTAAGAAGACAGCAAGGATGACTGACTAAAGGTAGAAGTTTCTGAGAGCATTAGGAAAAAAGAAAAAGCATGTGTGTGAGAGAGAGACAGATTCACTTTCTCATATGAATAAAGTGAGGATTACACCTGTCCATAAGTTCTGTGGTGAGTGGAGTCAAGGTCCCTGGTGCTGGGCTTGGACCTGCTTGGTTTCCATCCTTTATTCTTTCTTTTCTGCTTCTCTGTCTCTCTCCTGGCCCCTTTTGCTATGTGCAAACTCCGTATTTATGTGAAAAAAGACTAATGCTGAGTCTTCTGGAGTCTTGTCAGATTCACCTGTGCTAACCAAAAGGAGCTTTTAACTTGCAAGCTGTGTTTGGGACAGTACCAGCACAAAATAAAAGCCAATCCTGGATTGTCAGGCCGAGTGGCATGTCATCTTCCCCCGGGAACAAAAGGGAGGTTCCAGAGAGCCATTATCCTGGAAATTCTGTCCAGAGCAGGATCATCAAGAGCTACCAGCTCTGTCCAGCTCTCTCTGGGTACTGGCTGTTCTCCACAGAAGGAGGCTATAGTATCATGCCTGGAAGGAGACTTGCATGATCATGCTTTCCCATTCCAGGTCCATCATAGGTATTGCTGTTCCTGAGCTAACACAGAAAGTCTCCAATGAATTCAGAAGCCTTTGAGATTGAGGGCTGATCAAGCCCATCTACTCTTCTTTATTGCTAACAGCTGCTGCCTGAGCCTGCCCTTATGCATGACTGGGCAAAACCTTACTGTTTAACCCTTGCAGCTTTGGATCTGACCTTCAGTTTCAGCCAACATGGCTCTGAGTCAGAAGATTGGGTGCAAACTAGGAGCTCTGTGTTTTTGTTGTTGGGTTTTGTTGTTTGGGTTTTTGTTTTTTTTTTTCTTTTCTTTGTATGTAAAGCAGGGCTTAGAGCTCTCTTCTAGATATTTTTTTTCTAGTTTGTCAAGTTTTCCAATTCTAATGGAGAGACAAGGACAAATTTAACATAACGATGGCAAATGCTAATGAGTGGAACAGCCTATTGAAGAGGAAGGTGAATTCTTGTTGAATTACTCAGAACATACAGACCTTTAGAAAGAATGGAGTGATGCTTGGGAGGAGGTTGTTATAGGTCTGCTCCTCACAGGTATGTCAGAAAGGAATTAGGGTTATGGAATAGAGTGTATGAACCTATTGTATGAGTCTCAGAAAGGTGAATGGCTCTGCTGACTACCATAAATAGGTACAGCAATCAGCCCAGAGAAGCTTATTTTCAATTTAGAAGTTTCAGAGTTACCACATTAGGTGAGGAAAGGTTTGGATAAAATAATCCTTGAGATAAAGATGGTCAGTGGAGAAGGGAGATCTGAAGTGCGTTGTTGTGTCATTTGAAGCAAAGCAATGTGGCCTTGCTGCAAAGAAGGCTGATGGTATCCTGAGCTGCATTAAGCAAAGCATTGCCAGCAGGTCGAGGGAGATGATCCTTCTCCTGTGTTCAGCCCTGGAGTGCTGTGTCTAGTTCTGGGCTCCACAGTACAAGAGAGACATGGACATACTGGAGAGTCCAGTTAAGGGTGAAGAAGCTGATGAAGACACTGGAGCATCTCACATGTGAGAAGGGGCTGAGAGAGCTGGGACTGTTCAAGCTGGAGAAGAGAAGGCTGAGGAGGATCTTATCAATGTAGATAAATACCTGAAGGGAGGGTACAAAGAGGATGGAGCCAGGCTCTTCTCAGTGGTGCCCAGTGACAGGACCATAGACAATGGACACAAAGTGAAACATGGGAGGCTCCCTCTGAACATCAGGAAACATTTTTTCCCTATGAAGGTGACTGATCACTGGCACAGGTTGTCTAGGGAAGTTGTGGAGCCTCCATGTTTGGAGATATTCAAAAACTGCCTGGACATGATCCTGAGCAGCTTGCTCTAGGTGGCCCTGCTTGAGTAGAGATGTTGGGCCAGATGACTTCCAGAGGTCCCTTCCAACCTCAACCGTTCTGTCATTCTGTGATTTTGTAAAAGTAGAGTTATTTTCTCTTCAGATGAAATTGGTAGCAATGTCCTTTCTTTTTTTTTCTTTCTTTTCCCCCCTTTTTTTGTTTGAGTGGGGAAAAAGAACAGTATCTTGGAGCTTTTCTTATTGAGCTGGTTAACAGGAAAAAGAACTTGTTTATGCAGAGTAAAATGTGATCAAAATGGCCAGAAAGTAGTGAATAATGAGTGTTCGGTGACAGGAATAGTAGCAGCTCTTGACCTATATAATGATTATAGCAGCAGTTTTTGTTCGGCCTAACAACTCCTGGGAAAGAGAGACCTTAAGTGGGTGCAAGGACACAGGAGCCTGCAGTAGATGGGGGAGTCTTCACAGCAGTGGATAATTTAAAATCTTCCTGCTGTGATATCTATAAGAAGCCTTGGAATGGATTATCCATCTGGGGATACATCATTAACTCATGAGAAGCATGAGATGCTGAAGACTATATAACTATTCTAGTTTGGTTTGAATTAAGATAAGAAGCCTTTGTGAAGGCTGGAGATGATTAAGCAGGAGATATAGTTGTCTCAGACTTCAGCCCTACAGGAGTGTCTAAGAAGACAGAGAGTTCCTGAACCCTATGGCTGAAACCAGAGATGACTTTTCTCTCAAGAGATAGCAAAATAAGTGACCCTAGAACTATTCTTCTGGGTGTTCCCAAGGAGAGTCTGGAAATGGGATTGTTACAACTAGATACTGGGCCTAAAGGTGGCAGCAGTACTGTTAGAAATTCAGCTGAAAGTGTACCTGGGCAGCAGACCACTAGAAGACTCCAGACCTTAAGACATTTCACTTGTAGAAAAGGGGATTTACACGTTGAGACCCTCTCATCTGCTTTTTTTTCCACAGCTAAGCTGAACCATCTCTTTCCCATATGGCTGTTGGAAGCAAGTTCAGAGATACATTCTCATCAGGAAGGGCAAGATTTGCTGGCAGAAAAGGAAGGGTCCATAATTTGCTTTACCTTTGGTAAGGAGAGCCAGAAGTTTAGAAGCTATCCCTGACATAACCTGGTTATGCTTTTGTTCCTACCTCGGAAATCAGGGGAGGAGTGAGGAACCTGCAAGGTTGGTAACAAGGAGGGTAACAGAGCACTGGAACAGGCTGCCCAGAGAGGTGGTGGAGTCTCCTTCTCTGGAGATATTCAAAACCCACCTGGAAGCGATCCTGTGCAACTTGTCTAGGTGAACCTGCTCTGTCAGGGGGGTTGGACTAGATGACCTCCGAAGGTCCCTTCCAACCCCTATCATGCTGTGATGTGGCCCAGTGTAGCAAAAGCAATCTGGGCTGTACAGTCAACAAACTCCAGACATGTGTTTCTTCAAGAACAGCTTCATCCTGGGGCTGTGTGAGAGCAACAACTTGTAGCTGTGGACAGAGGCCTGGTAGATAAAATCCTGAGGCAGGCAGAGAGCCGTTGAGGCAGGCAATTTGTGCATGGGCATCCGTATGCGCTTAAAACTTGAGAGGGCAGACTTTTTTTGGACATACAGAATTATTTTGTCTCTGTCAAAAGTGACAGTTGATGAACTCTAAACCCACTTGTGGATTATGGTTTTTTTTTTCAACTACTTGCTTTTGTCAGCTTTTAATGAATACCATGAGGAAAAATTCCGGGTCTCTGAAGCTGCATATCCTACTCATATGTTGCAGTATAACTTTAGATACCCCCAAGATACTCCCTGTTAAGCAACATTGCTTGTCTAAACATAGAGGAGAAAGCGTATGCTCCAATTCTATCTGAGAGGAGGGAGAGAAGCCTCAGATATATATATATATATATATATAAAAATAGGGTACATGGCCCTTAAAAAATCCAGGAAAATATCTAGAATTGCTAGATAACATAAATAGGCACAAATGATAATAGATAGTGGGGAGAATACAGATGGGTAAATAGTTATTTGGCAAGTTTCAATCACCCATTTAGGAAAGAAAAAAAGTTTTCAAAAATGAGTCAGTCTCATGTACAGACTCAAGTTCAATCTCTCGTGTTTAGGCAAGGACACCTGTATTTATCTTCCAGCTGCTCTTGTCTTTATTCTGTATTCCATTTCTCAGAGAGGACTTCATTCTGTATGAGCTGTCCCAGAAGCTGTTCTTGCTTGTGGCTGCTCACCCCTATGTTTTTTCTGCTTGTGTTGGAATTTAGAAGAAATGAAGCTTGTTGTTGTTGTATTGTTTGGGTTTTTTTAAGAAAGATCCACTTAGCTGAGAGATGCCAAAGGTATTAGCTTTTGGGCTAGGAGAAGGCTCCGATTCAGTAACTGTGTATATCTTTTCTCTTTGCTGTTGATCTGAAGATCTGAATTCGGTGTGCTTTGCCCTGGCTCTGCAAAGTCAGGTTCTTTCGTATTCTTGCTTTGTTACCTATGGGATGAGGACGATCAGAGAAAGCAAGGCAGAAACTGTGCTGCTGGATACAGGCTCTTGCCCGCAGCCTTTGACAGCAACCAGTGAGTGGTACTCTTGTGCAAGGCTCTCTGTGGCTCAGTTGCAAAATAAGCTTCCCAGACTGTAAGACCCGTGCAGACCCTCCATCTGGTTTGAAAAGTTCGACAGGGTTATTTGTGTGAGAAGCTGATTTTAATTGCATAGTGATTTGAACATGGGCATAGTGATTCCTGTATCACTGGATCATTAACTGAATGCAACAACAAATTAATATAAATTGACTATGAATACATGTAGACTGGAAATTAGGAGTTACCTAAATTAGGTTTGAAACAGCCCAGTAATATACTGTTCTCAAGTTCATTGTGACCCCTGTGAAATTTGCCGAGAACTACGACAGACCCCCAAATGTCTTGAAGGTGAAGTATAACAATCTTGACTCCAGGGCTTAACACTAGGGTCTGTTGTGCCTTTCCTGCCTCAGGAGTCACCTCAGCCATTCTCCCTCCCTGACAGCAGCTTTCAGCTTCAAGGTCTGCACAATTCGGTAAAACACCTAGCTGTTTGGCCTCTATCCCTCATCTTCATTCAGCTGAACCCCTAGACTAATCGTACTTGAAACACCTGCTAACCTCAGCTGAGGACATCAGGAACCATAGCCTTGTTTCTGCCAGCACCTTCTTTCATCGTAGCCATGTTGGTCTTGGAGGACCTAACCGTTTTTTATTTCCAGTGGCCCAAGTCCTAATCCCAGTTTTAGTTGATTCTAGGTAGATTTCTGGCTAGAACACCTCTCTTACACAGACTCCTGACTACTTCCTGGCCCGGACTAATGATGTGGAGGAAGTTTAGCTTTCCCCCTGCTGGTCCAAACATGAATCCTAGCCACAATCCAGTCCATACTCTGAATATCCTAATTTGGTAATCTTTATATCCTATGTCTGCAATTCACTGAAGAACCTTGCATAAGGCATTTATGTTACCCTCTTTCTACCTGGGTTATCCTCAAAGGTTGTAGCAGGTTCGTAACTGTTTCTGGAGTACAACTACTATGACCAGGCAGACTGTTCTATCCCAAAGCTAGTTGTCACTGTTGGTGCTGTAAGTCACCTTCGCTCTGTGTGCTGTGGATGATTCACTAGGAAATTTAATTCTTCCATTCCAGCCTTATAAAAGCCTAACTTTGCAGACTAACCCTCTCATGTTTTCTTGGCTAGGATTAAGGCAAAAACTATCAATATGCCATTCAGGTTTTCTCTATTCTCTGATGTGTATATCCCACAAACAAATAACAGATCTCTGGTTCCTCCTACCCAAAACCATTACTGAGTTTCTGCTTAAGGCTAGAGTAAAAGCCATAGTCCAGCAAATGTGGTCTGCCTCAAAAATAACCAAAAATCATTACTTTTTACCAGCTCTGACCCTTATACTACTTCTACGGACAATGTAGTGTACTACAACAAATAGTCAACATTAAAGCTAGTTTTCCAGACTCTCCTCTCTCAAGACCTGCATAGCCCTACGTCTGTACTTACCTAGGCATCCCTACCTGCCCCAGGATCAACTGTAAGTCAACAACTCTGTGATAGCAAGTCTTGCATTATCCATTGTTAGTCTTCAAAAATTTGTCAATAAATCTCCCTTCCCACTCTTTTTGTCCCCATCTTATTTCTTTCCCCCAGCCTTAACCTCCCTCTACAAAATCCAAACCCGTTCTTCTCTTTTACATTAGCCTATCATGTCTTCTAAACCTGTAACTTTGAAAAAATCAACAAATGCATAAATAAAGATCATCTTGTTACACAGCGTACATGAAGTTCAAACAAACTTTTGACCTGTTTGTTAACTGAAAGCTTTTCCAAAAAACTAAGGTGCTATCAGATAACATGGACATTCCTTCTTGGGAAAAGTTAAAAGATTATGAAGTGAAGAATAGGAATAATCAATTTTCTAAAAGGGAAATATCACTGATAAAGTGTCATCAAATAGATCTGTACTGTTTAACATAGCCATAAATAATCTGGAGAAAAAAAAGGAGTGATTAGTGAGATAATTTAGTCTGATGATGAATTATTGAAGGTACTTATAACCATGAAGGTATAGGGAAAAGAAAAATGGGTACTGGCTCCTCTGGCTGCACTGAAGGAGGAACGATGGGACAAGGATACCTAGTGAGATAACGAGGAAGGATCACAAGAAAGGAATCGAGGGGATGTTTGAAATGTTTAAAGCTCAGTACACCAGCTCTGATTAGGGTAGGGGAATGGAAACCATTTGAAAAACAGCACAGGACTGTGAACACAGGAAGGTGGGCAGCAGAAGTAAACCTATAGAATATAGGAGAAGGAAAAGTGTGTAGGAGGAGACCTGGCAAGTGACTTAGAATAAGGTTTTGTGGTGGGAACAATAACAGGAGGGATGGGTGTGAGAAAGAGCACGGTGTAGTGTGTAGGTGCGAGACAGCACCATTTGACTTCAGAGCTATGGATCAGTCTCCAGACCTCTTTTCTCCACAGCAATGTAGGCTTCACCTTTGTATGTATGTTTACATGTGCACACAATTTACAGCCTCTACAGAAGATAGATGTATATGTATACCTTTTTTAGTTTTGTAGGGTGAAGGAAGGGGGAAATGCAGCTATTACATGAAGAATAGGAAAGAACCAGTCCAACTGAGACACTCGCTCCCTCCTGGGATCATGGTGACCTGGAAGTTTGATCTACTCAGAATGCTAGTATAGGGGACGCACAACCTCTGACTAGATCTGGGAGGGACAGGAGCCAGTGTAATAGTTTATTGGCAGGGTTGGGATTAAGTTTAGGAATACCAGAATCTGAAGAGCTTGATTTATTGGTGGATTCTGCGAGCTTTGCAGGGTTAGGATGGAGTCATGTTCTGGTAAGGCAGAGTTAGCTCTGGGATGTTTTTTTAAGATTAGGGTTAGGTTTGGGATGGGGACAATATGACATATAAACTCATATCTGCTGAAATACTGAAGTATCCTGAGGGATGGGGGACATTAAAGAGACAGGTGAGCTGAAAGCAAATAGGAAAATGAAGTTAGTTTTGTTTAGATTTGCATATTTCACTTCAGCTCAATTTACCTATTTCCTTAAAACCAAATTACCGCCATAATTTAAGAGTACTTTCCAATTAACAGTCTCTGTGCATTCAACCAACCGTCTGCAAATGTAGACACAGAGGTGATGTTCAGGCCACCCACACAACACACACTGAATCTTGTTACTGTTTGTACAGTGGAAGCTCTAGAATAATGCTTGTTCTGAAAAAAATAAGTTTTTCCTGCACCATTTGAGCAAGAGAAAAATGAAGACAAGTTTGAAAGAATGAAATAGAAGGCTGAATAAAATCCATCTGGAGACTGAGAATGAGCTCGGGTAGCTCACTCCTGGGATGGATTTTGCCTGTTCTGCAACGTATGATGACTTTTCTGCGTGTACTTTGCTTCCTCTGAGATAAAGAACTGTGCAATTTTTTTTTTTTTTCCCCCATGCTGAGTAGTGTATATAGGATGGTTACATTTCATCATACAATGAGATTCCACATCGTTGTAATTTGATTCTGTTGTAGTTTGGTTTTTAATCACATCCCTTTACCTTTTCTAAATCAATATCCAATCACTGTTCCTTCAGGGAAAAAATTTGCAATTCATTAAGGCTTGCCTGAAAGAAGAGTATGAGTTTTATCTCAATAATGTGCATGCCAAAGTTCACTGACTCATTTAAATCTTCTTCATTGTTTTCCACTTCTCATGTGATGGAAATATAATTTTGGATTTGACAGAGAGCAAGGTAGCAGGATTCAACCAGAAAACCCATTTATAAAACACATTTTACAGGGCTTCCTATCTCAACAAAGTACTTCCCCATTCTTGAGAAGGTTAATATTCCTGATGTTAACTTAGCGATCACCAACACATGCTTTTATTCATAGGTCGAACCTGTCTTTTTCAATTCTTGTATGACAGAATCTTTCAATATTCTGAAGTGTCACGACTGTTAAAATAGTGATCTTTACCTTTCTCCCCATCTGTTTCCTGTGCATAAACTGATGTCTTCAGCTATCTAATGGGAGAAGGATTTTTCCCTTCTGTAGAGAAGATGGAGCCAGTCTCTTTTAAATAGTACACAGGTAAAGGATGGGGGACAATGGACACAAGCTGCCACAAGGAAACTCATAATTAGACATTAGGAAAAAAAATCATAGTAAAGGCAATTAGATATTGGAACAGGTTGCCTCAAGAAGTTGTGGAAGACGCTTGAAAATAATCTGAACTCAGTTGGATAAGTCCCTGAGCTACCTTATATATTATATTTTATATATTATATATATAATATATAAGCAAAGCTTCCCCTGTTGCATGGTCAGACCAGATGACCTCCTGAGGTCCCTTTCAACTTAAATTAGTATATGATTCTGAAACACTCACCAAGAAATAATCAAGATGCCTGTGCTGACTGAGAGCTGTCTTTCTCAGGCTGTACTGCCACTGTTTCAGGCAGTAAATTACTTTAACTGAAAAAATGTACAATGTTTTTCTAAATCTAGGGCTGTTACCTGTTGCATAGTAAGGCTGTCTAAGTTGATATAAGTCATCCCTGTCTCCTTAGTCATTGCCAGTAATGTGCAAATTAATGTTTTTGTCCTACCACATCTGTTTTTTGCAACTATGTGGTGAGCGAAATTTATCAGTAATTTTTTTCAGCTGGGTGAATCTAGGCTGTACTGTCACATATTGGTAGGAACAAATAGGAAAGATTCAGCCTGAGACTTGTTAAAAATCTGTGCCCTTCCGTCTATGAAAACACTAAAGAATTCAGTAAAATCTTCTTGCCGTATTTTGCCTCTGCCATTGAAATTGCCTTTCTCACGTGGTAAATTTTGATCTAGCAGTGGAACCCAACTTAGCAACAGAACTAACAGATCTTTTTGATGTTTTCTGCAAAATTTAGTTCAGTCTTCTAAAATATAAGAAAAATAAGGAGATTTGAGACTTTGAATGTGACATTTGAGGCTATTTCACATATATGTTTCCACATATAAAATTGTAAGGTTTTAGGGATTGATTCAATGAACTATAAAACTATGTGTTGGTATACATTTCCATTTAAAATTAAGAATAATTGGAAAAATGAAGAAGCTAGGCAGAAATAATGCAATAATGAGTTTATCGCTCTACACTGTAAATTCTTGAAGCATAAGCTAATGTATAAGCAATTATAACTTTTGGGGAGAGGAGACAGGGCACCCTAGGCTCTATTGCCCTTGTCTGTTTTTTGTGGTTTGGCAGTGTGGAGAAGCTGTAGAAAGAAAATCTTGTAAGCTGAGTCCATGCATTTATTTTCAGTTTTATATGAGGCATTTGCTAATGGCAAAATGTCCTTGAGGTTAGGGAGAGTTTTTTTGGCACAGCCAAGTTTCTGCATTCCAATTTTATTATGATTTGCTTTTTGCAATTAATAATAAAGCAGGTTGGGAGGAAACATAGGAAAGCAATGAGACTAGAGAGGCCAAGTTATTAACCCAGTGTTATTTCCCCCTCTTATAAGCAACAAATATAGTCTAAGACACACAGGTACCATTGTTTATCCCATAGACCATCTCCTATTTCTTTCTGCTACAGATTTACTCTCATATACCCTCCTTGACTTCAAATGATTTCAAAATGCAAAAGCTGCAGGAAAAGGGGTACTAGGATGATCAGGGCATGGAGAGCGAATCTTTCCAGGACAAGTTAAAAGAAACAGTTGTTTAGTCTAACAAGAGAAGGTCTGATTGCATAGTAGAAACACATTCAGGGTAAATGCTAGGAAACAAGAGTTAAAGGAGAATGGTAGAAGAGGAGCCAGAAGTATTCATTTTTCCATGAGTAAAGTTAGGTTAGAAACTAGAAAAAGGTTACTAACCTTCAGAAAGGCATAGGCTTTGGATGGATTTACTAAAAGTGAAAAAGCTTGACTGACTCCATTCGGAGACACTGGCCTTGATTCAAGAGGTCCTTCTAATCCATATACAGGGGAAATACAGAAGGGTATGGAGCAGTGTATGACATTTCTTACCTCTCTCCAGAATCTTTTGCAGTTTAGAGAAGTTTCAGTCTGTGTGAAAGATTTTTCCTGCCTTTGATACACTGATGGTTGTTTTATAGGGGATGTGGTTTAAGCAGTAAAATGACATTCACTACAGGTGATGCAAAATGCGAAATTGTATTTTGTTTCAGCAGAAAGCTTTTCAGTATGTTCATTTGCCTAAACGAGTCATTATATCTAGGCCTAAGATAATTTTCTATTTTTTCTGAAAATTTCAAATGACTTAAAAAATATTTTTATAACACAGAATTCTATTTGTCAGTCTCACTGAGACTGAGCTTGTATAAGTTTCTAAGCTTATAACTTTCTTATTTTCCGCTTTTTCTTCTTGCCTCCTTGGTCTGGAATAGGAAAATACTTTTTCCATGGATGTACTAGTAGAATGACTTCTTACTATTTTTCAGATGTTTTTGCATAGATCATATCACTATTTGTCTTATAGTAGTTTTTCTTGGTGTGTGGCTTGCTATCTTTTGATTGATTTCTTTGTCTCCTGGGATGCAAATATGCATTTGTGATCTTTGGGTTGAAAATCTGCCATGAATTTGGGCTTTCATCTGCTTTCTAGTCATTAATTATGCATATTGACATATTGTTAGTAAGGATGATATCTTCCTGTGGAATAGCTGGCAACAGAACAGATTCTGCTGTTATATTTATTTATGAGATATCACAGTAGACAGAATCATCACTTTATTCACTAAAATCTTTGTAAATTAGGAAGAATCGATCACTTTCCGTGCAGAGAAACTATATTATTCCCATTCTGATTCAAAGAGATGTTCAGAAGTAGGTAGGGGTGACTGACCTCAAAAGTTTGGGGAAAATTACTAGGTGAACTTGGTATGTTTTTTAAAGGACTTCAAGAGTAAATGGAACGCATCAGGGCAGATTCTCAGCTGGTGTAAATTAGCATCGCTCCACTGCAGTGAGCATTGCAAAAGCAGTTTAACCAACTGACAGTCCCTCAGGTTATGCATTTCTTTCTTGTTTTGTTGCTGATCTTGAAATGAGAGAACTCCAAGTGAACTGTTTGACCAAATTATTCTGTTGGGGGTCAGAGCAGGTCATGAATAAAACAAGAGTACAGATCAACTCTGAGCTCTTTCCACATGAGTTATACCCTAATCATGGCCTCATGCACTCCCAGAACTCGATTCCCTGCAGCCTCTCTCCTGCTCCTGCCTGACCCTGATCTGGAATTAAATTGTTATCAGAATCATTGTAGCATATATTGTATTACTGTGTATAGCAAATAAAAGTTGGAAACTTGGTATATTCAAGACTAGGAATCATCTCAACTACCTTAAAGCACTTTCAGAGAGAAATTCATCCAGTGAAAACACCAGCATCTCCAAAATGCTCCTACTAACAGGACTGCAATTTAATATTAATAAACTGATGAACTATTAAGACAATATATGATGTAACCATTCAATCTGCAAGGGAGTTAGCTCCTACTAACAGTCCTGATCAGATATCCCAATGGGGAATGCTGTGCTTTGTCAGATGATTGCCATCCTTGGTGTTCAACCCAACATTGTGGGTTTTTGTGGCATACTTAAAGATGTTTTAAAAAAAAGAAAAAGCAAAATTATTTTTCTCTTTGCTGTCTGAAAAACATTTGAAAAATGATGCTGCAACCTTCCATTCAGATTTAAACCTTAATGATACAGAGTCTGGAAAAAATGTTCTATTTGCCAAGACTGGTGGTTTTTGGATAAATAAAATAAGTTTCTGGAAACAATTTTTCAAAGCAAGTTCATACTTCAATGATTATTTTCATGTAAATAGTTTATAAAACTTAAATACCTACCTGAATTAGGCCTGTGTTTCCTCCACTTAGTGCAAGAAATATGTCAGTGTGGATTGTTTCCTATTTTTGCAGCAGGCAGAGTCTGAATCTTAAGCGTGTGGTGAAATACTTCCTTCTGGTAATTACATTTTATAGGGGCAGGACATCTCTATGTACAAACCCCACAAAAGGTAAAGCCAAAATATTATTCAGGAACGTGTCACAACATGATTTCACCAGGCGCTGCTGAATTTCAGAAGGAAAGATGTGGAAATGCCAGGTTGGTCCTTAAAGGACCAAACCAGTCTGTACCACATCTCCCTTCCTTGATCTCTACCCACATGACAGGTGTGTTCAGTAGCTCAATGAAGTTAAACATTTTTGGTATTTCATCCATGGTTCAATGATGGTTTTTGCCCCAGAGCTACAGAGTCTATGTGCGTATGCATGCTCATTTCCTGCTGGGTCTGATAGCAGAACGGGGCTGCCCTACTTGCCCTCCTCCTCAGACAGAGAGGTCACTCTTTAAAACTGATTAGACACTTCTTACTGCAGCATTGATTTAAAAATGAACTACTCAGTGTGTGTTCATATCTCTCCTTTAAATAATGCATATATTTACCTTAATTTCTGTTTTAAATACTCTAATAAAAGAGTATAATCTTCTATTAGAAGAGTCGTGTCTGTATTAGAGTTCTCTTCTATTAGAGTAACAGTGGGAACCTATGCAGCATAAGCTTCCATTAATAGCTATTAATTATTCTGTAAACTAAAGCTATGGGCAGGACTGTTGTTGCATGCATGTGGTGAGAATAAGATAAGAAATAGAAAGTTCGTGTTGTACAGTGAAATGAGGCTCTCTTTTTTTTTTCCCTGTAAATAACATTCTTGTTTTTCCGTGGGGTTTGGTTTAATTTGGAAGAGATTAATTATATAAATATGATTTTTTTATGTTTTCTAGTTTAATATTAGTAAATTGATACAGTGTTAAAACAGCATACGATGCAACCATTCATTTTGCACAAGTTAGGTTTTGTTTGGCATCAGTGAAAGAAAAGCTTCTTTTTTTTCCGTCCTCTGCAATTACACTGACTACACCATTTTTTATGTATCCTGTTTTGTGAGCATTTAAACAGTGAACAGCTTGTTTCAACCTTTGAAAATTCAAGGCTTAATGAAATATTTTAATACAATCAGCTCTAGTTCCTGCTAAACGGAAGAAAATGAAAGTGCAGAACAAAACCATATTTTTCCTTTGACGACTTAGTAATTAGTCTTTGCTGCCTTTTTGAAATGCCAATGTTCTGCCACTTTGCTTTTAGAATTTAACAACATTTTCAGTGCTTTACAAAAAATTGCAAACAATTAAGCCAGGCCTAGTTTATTCATAATTTGTGCATTTTAGAAATATAGGATTCAGGAATAGTTTCATATGCTTTTCTACTTTGTAAACTGTTCGATTTAAACTGCAACAACAGAGGTTTACTTCTGTTGGCACTTGAATGTATTTGTACTTTACACTGAAGTCAAGAGGATGTTTGCATGAGGACTGAACATTGTGTGATATGTACTAGTGGAAGGGTTTATATTCTGAAGTGACTAAAGAATTTGGAGGTCAAACAAATCTGTGGAATTATGGAAGAAATGGAGAAACAAACAAACAAAAAGCTAGCTTGATGCTACTGCATGGACTATTTTATGAAAATAGTATGCTTCCAAATGCATAAAAAGTGAACGTTCTCGAACTCTATTTCTTTGTCCTGGTTTGTCCTTGGATATTTAGACACTGCCCCCCTCCCAAAGTCAGTATGAAGCAAAATCAAAGTTGAGTGGGAACGGATTGAGCAATCAGAATTTGTGTTGTGATGAAATATCGTCATAGGAGTGCTCTTCCCTTGGGCTGTGAACACTGTCAATTTACCTGGTAATGCCAGCTGACTGATATGGTCTCTTGGTGTCTTTTGTGGAGACCTCCCTTGTTGCTGGAGTTCTCTTGTGGCTTAGGACCTCAATTTAGGCTTCATAAAGTGCCCCGACACAAGAGGGGTAGCAGCTGATCCATGCTTTGATTGATGCTGATCAGCGTTGGCATTAATCCACAGGCACTTCTAACAAAAATGGTCTATCTTTTGTGATGCTGTTCTGGGTCATTACAGTTAATGGCCTTTACTGAGAAATGCAGCAGGAGTAACTGAGAAATGAGGTGAGGACTCGCAGGTGAACCAGAGGAGAGCTGGCTGGCTGTTCTTTGAAACTTCTGTGGTATTTACGTAGTTATACATGTATGCAGTCTGGCTTCAACTGCCTTGAATGTGTTTATTTTAAAACCTCTCCTGTACAGCTGGATCTCCATCCTTCAGCAGAGAGGAGGGTTTCTGGCCTAACCCTACGGTAGATCACGCGATGGTTTGCTTAACCCCATGGTAGATCAGGGGCTTGAACTTGGCTCTCATGAAAGCAAAGACATGCTCTAACCAACGAGCTTGCATTCCTCATGGACAGACTCACAAGTTTAAAGTAAACCTGTGGCTTTGTTTCATTTTTTTTGATGCTGGTTTCTACATGTGCTGGACAATTCCCCGTGTGATTTGGAACAACGTGTTTATTGTTCCAGATGAGATTGACTCCCTAGGGAGTTCATCTGCACAGCAAACGTTGATGTATTTCGCTCTGAGTTTGGAGCCAGAGGCAGTGGAGAAATCGCTATAATAACTCTGTCCCACTGGAGGGCTCCCCAGCACTTGAAGTAATCCTCTTTTTTAATAGCTATCTCAGTTTTAGGGCTGTCTCTTGCCTGCGGTGCAATGCAGAGCTGCTCCCTTGCAGCAGAAGAAATGGGTTTAAAGATGGGGGGGGTGGTGCAAGACTCATTCCTGCACTCCCCTGTATGTATTTTAATGACTGCCCTCAATACTGTTATCAAGCAAATGATGTGCTAAATACAACTCAGAATTTACTGTTGCTCATTATATTTTGAATTTTGTGTTGATTTCTGAGTGAGGTTGGCTAAGTATCTTCACTGCTTCTTAACTGATTACAGCTTTAGAAAGGTAAAACAATAATTATTCTGGAATTGTTCCCTTTATTGTACTTCAAGTTTTAATAGATGCCTTCAGTACAATCCAACTACTTAGAAGTGCTCTAAAGGGAAACTGACTACACTTGAAGTTGGCTGCTTTGCTCTTTCTCAGTCGTGTTGCTTTTAATTTCGAGTTAAAATCATTGCTCAATTTAATTCATGAACAGTTTTAAGTTTCTGTTGCGATTTCAGGTGGTTATTGAGTCTTGAGTCAAGTGCTTTAGAAGGATACTCTGACCAGAAAGCTCAAGTGATTTTGCAGGAAAGTGTATGAAGGCAAGTTAGTGGTCTGTTTTGTGTGTAGCAACAGAATAGCTTTCTCTACAGCACTCCATTTCATCTGAAACAAGGTACCTGTGGCAGGATACTTTGGAAAATTTCAGTAATTGTAAATGAACTTTTGTGACTATTGTAACTTTTCAGCTGCTCTTAAAAATGTTAATTCTTGGTAATTTCTGTATTTTCCTTAGAAATACATTGTTCTATTTTTAAACTGGATTTTATACTGGCTTACCTTGTAATTTAGCAAACATTACTTTTGAATTCATGATTAGTTTTTTTTGTTTTTTTTTTCCCCTGTATCAGTTACATAGTGTTTCAAAAGTCTCATATATTAAGTTGGATGCAAATATCAATCTCTTCAAGAGTGTCCCGTTACCTGGCATAGCATGCTAGGTCGACTTTGGTCTTGTCTTTAAGTTAGCAATAATCACCTGAGCCCGGTATTTTTTTACTGACAGTCAGCTGATGGAAAAGGGCTTCTTTGGGGGCTGTTGACTCTAAATCATGATTCTTTCCTATAGAAATTCACTACTATGATTTGCCTGTAGGTATCCAGAAGTAAGATTTCAAATGCATCTTTTTAACCACACTGACAGTTTCTTTTAAACCACCAATGGTACATCTTTCTTCTTGCTTCCCAAAGCAACTTTCTGCAGCCTTTCCCTCTCCCCAACCCACTGCAAATGTTGAGGCTTATTCTGGGATTTAAAAAGAATTATCCTTTTTAAGTTCATTGTGTGGGCTTCAAACCATAATTAAAAAAATCTCCACTTGTACCGGGAGCTGTTCAGCTGTGAGGAAAATTGTTATTATTGGTGAAACTTTCCCATTCAGCCAAGTTCTTAGCCAAGGGATATTTTGTGAATTTATGTGAATGAATTTTTGTTCATCCTTCTTAATGCTCCACTGGTATTATTTACTTCCAATTTGCTCTGACATAGGAAAACAGGCACAGCGAGGTACAGTGAAGCTATCAAAATGTTTAATGTTCTTCACTTAGAAAGAGACAGAAGTGCAGAGAACATTTCCTAATTATTCTGAGCATGAAGATACTAAGATTATGCATTAAATAGAAAGAAATTGTAGCACCGTGGCTTGTTTGATGAGCATCATCTGAGGAGGTTAGAGCATGTTTTTAGGTTTGTATACCCTACGTGCCTTGTAATTTCTGTTTCATCCTAATGGGCCACTAGAAATGCAACAGCTCATGTTGACCCTTTACAGAGTTGGAGAAGAGTACCTGCGTGGTCTGGAAACCCTGTTAAAATTCACGTGGCAATAAAAGTATCAGGATTCCTTTCCATTAGAGACAACGTAGTGTCAGTGAAGTGTAACATGCAAAACAATAATGAACAGACTGTACGGTTTATAGTCTCTGAGCTGCACAAAATGTTAGCTCTGTAAATATATTTTAAAAGACCCACCAGCAAATATTTAAAAAATAATTGCAAATTCTTCAGTGATGTAGACACATAAATGGAGGAATTTTGCTGAGGCAATTATAGTGTCTCCTGCTGCTGTGCCAAAAGTATTAGCATGATACATGAGACCTCCCACTGTGTGCAGATCTCTGCAGTAACCAGAGATTTAAGGTTTAGAACTTGGAGGTGAGCTGAAAAGATGTTGTAAATAACTGCACAGGTTTCAAATCTAACAGGATGACTGTGGTGCTCTAATGCTGCTGCGCTTGTCCAAGAGGATTTGCCACTCTCTATAAAAGCTTTGTACGTATTGCAGGGATGAACCGTAATTAAAACATTCAGGCAAATGGTTGTTAATGTGCTTACAGACTAAGGACTTGGGAAAAACACGTACTTTCCAAAGCTTGAATGGTTTTGTGTATCCCCCCCGAGAGCTGATGTCACTTAATTCACAGAACAAAATGGGGAAAAAAGAAGTGTTTTGTTAGAAGCAAGCCTTGCTTCATCTTTTCTCTAACATGATGAATTTGTTGCCTGTTGTTTCTGAATATCTCATGACACCTCAAGGCAGGAAGAAGTGCTGCGACACTGTTTCATAGAAGGACAGCAGAGCACCTTCTCTGAGGACACAGAGGCGGTGAATGGCATAGCCAGAAACTGAACCTGGCATCCTCACTTCCAGCCCCATGTTACATTCTTCTCCCTGCTGATAAGCTGAGAGTACTGTGGATGTGACTAAGTAAAGAAATCGTGGTAAGCTACTTAAATCCAAACTTCTGTGACTTTTAAGTTTATATATACTCTGAAATTAAGAGGGTATTCAGAAATATGCACTATTTTTTGAAGCTATTTGTGCTTTATGTATCTTAGTTTCTCTTTTTTTATTTTTGAATAAGCTTGATTCAAATGTTGTTTATGTGAATCAACATTTCCATATTTTCTAGATAGAAATCAGATGATAAGTGTTGGAAGGGTTTCTCCAAAAAGTGAAGATGTAAATTTTCTTTGAAATTTTTCTTAGAAATTTTTCTTCAATGGCCATTAAAAATGGGGTAAACCATACATCCAATATTTCCTCTCCTACTGTAGAAAGCTTGCCTATGTGCAGGAAAAAAATCAGGGCTCTTCTAATCTGTCTGTTCCTCTTACTTCCACCTCCCAGCTCAATGCCAGGTCTGTTTTTTTTTTTTTTTCTAATTCATTTTGTCTTTATCAGATAGTTCAGTATGCATCATTTAATGAGAGAATTAAGTTTAAAAACGTAGAGAATTATTATCTTCAGGTACACCTAGGTGATACATTATGCTTTTCTTTTTTTTTTTTTTTTTTTCCAGAAGTGGTTTGTAGGTGTTTCTGATTTCATACAAATCAGTTATGACATGTGAACTGAAATGTGACCATATCCAAAGCTTGTGGGCATTTAGGTCTCTCTGTTCAGCTTAGGACCGTCCACTTTACCTAGATGTTGCTGCTTTGGAAGACCTGGAAACAGATTCTTAGAGGCGGTCAAAGCGTACTTTCAGGTATGTAACTGAGTCCAACCTATGTGTGCAGGCAGAGTCTTACCATGGGGTGCAGATGTCAAAGTACTCTTGCTCCTACCTTGTAATTCTGAGTTGGGGATGAGTGTGAAAAGGCATGTGACCGTGTTGAAAAGCTCTGCCTAGAGTTTATCTTGTTCACCAGCATTTTAGTGCTTACTAGGTTCTGGTATGATAAAAATCAAACTAAAGATTTTTGTTCTTATTAGCATTTCATTTTATAAGAAGACGTGCTTACTTCTCTGTTTATTTTTGGCATTGTTAAAGTAGAGAGTTGGTCCAGCTGTGAATTTATCAGCTGTAAACAATGCTCTTTGCCTTTGGCCAAATTTTAGTCTCCTAGTGTTTTCACTCTGCCTGGAGTAAATCTCTCTGACCAACAAATCCCTGAAAATAAGAACATATAATGGAAAAGCTTACAAGACCCTTAACAACAGCAGAGCCGTGGGCTTTGGTATAAACAACATAATAACAGAGTGGATTTGAATGTCATCCTGGAATTTCAGTCTTTTGTTGCTTTTCTTGTCCAATTTCCCGCATGACTATTTCACAGCAATACTTCCTGGGATATTCCAAAAGCTACAGTTATTCATCTGCAGGCTCTTGCCATAACCCAGCAGTAAAATGTACATTGGGATGTTAACTGCTCTTGCTTTTATAGCAGAATAAACATAGCAAAACTGAGCTGGCTGTGGGATACGGTAGCAGTTAAATTAAGGCTAAACAGGTAGTTCCCTGGTTGTGACGTGCTGGGGTATTGAGGCTTGTCAGCATGAGATGCTGTGACAGTGCTCAGCTGTGTGCTAATGAGTCACAGTGTGAAGCATAAAAAAAGAGCACAATCCCCTTTCTTCTCCTGCTACTTGACATGGGGTCTTTATGTGAAATGAAAGGACCTTGGACTGGATGTACTCAAAGACAGTCCTGAAATAGGTATCTGGGCTTCCCCGTACAACACGTTGCTCAACCAGCCACCGAAGAATGGGGTTCTCAGAACTCAAGAAGCTTTTTAGAGGGGAATAAAGATGCAAAAGAGAGGGAAGTTGTTTTGCATTTAGCTGTCATCTTCTGGTCTATGAAAAACCTCTCCTTACTTCTCTCCTTCTTCCCCTCCAGATCAAAGGCTCTAAACCCTTTTTTTCATCTCAGCTGCTTGAGGTTAGGGGAGGATACTGTGAGTGTGGCCTTTGTTTAAAATATTTGTAGTAGTTCCACTGCTATTGCCTTTCTTCTAGTTGGAAACACATTAGTTAAGGCACTCAGGGGAAGACCAGTCCTATGTAATTAGCTGATGTACATAACTACTATTAAAATCAGTGTCCATATGGAATAGCATGACAGTTCCTATTGCCCTTCAAAAGAGAGTAGATCTCTGTTTTGCCCAAGCCCTAAACACAGGTAGCAACACTCTGAATAAAGATACAAGGTTTTACTCCTGGGTCACACTTTATGTATTGCATCCAGCCCAGGAGCTAGGAATAGTTCATAAATAATTTGACTGGCAAGCTTGTTAGGTAAACTTCAAATAAAGTTTAGGTGCTTTGCTTTGTGCTACTTATCCAACAAGTCTACAAAATAGTAGACTTGTTTGTAACCTGTAGTGCTAACATAGTTCCTAATTTTTATTTATGTGCCAAAGGCTAGATGACTGGGTTTTGTTATCTGATGATTAATGAACTCTTCAGTCCTTAGTAGGATGTGAGGAGGGAAAAACTCAAATTCCCAGAGACAGGGACGGCAAAGTAGGAAAAGAGGGCCATTTCTGGACTGCATTCTCTGTTAATTCTTTTCCTCTATTCATATATGTAAAGCTACTCTGCTAATAAATTGGAAAGGAAAGATTAAGATTCCAGACTTGGGGAGATTCAGGTCATACTGAAATGTATTAAACATAGACTTACTAACAGAATTTCCAGTTTTCAATAACATGTTCTCATACTTCACCTGTCCTTGACCGAGTAAGATACAAGAAGCCCCAGCTGCGGTTGTTGTGAGGTTACAATTCAATAGATAATCCAATTATATGCCTTTCTGAAGCTAGATCAAGATCGCATACAGAATTGTATTGATTACATTTTAATGCCAGCACGGTCATGGCAGCAGAATGGCAAAACACCGGTCAGCTGCCACAGAGCAGATGGGTTGCCAACACAGGCAATATGTGTAAGTCTTGTGAAGAAACTCTAGGCGTTTTCAGTGGATATTCAGCTGTTTAATATGTGATGTCCCTGAAAGGGAACAACTTAAAAAGCCACCACCTAAACTTGCTGACAATATGGTTAGTTTTTGTCTGTTCTGGTGCCCTGTCCTGAAGCTGTGCATTTCAGTGTAGGGTTCTGATGAATGCTGTGGTTTGCTCATGTGGGAGAGTCCCTAAGGTTGAGATGTAAAGAAAAACCTTGATCCTTTTTTGCTAAAGCAGCAGTGAAATTTCAGCGTTGAAGTGAAAACTTGTAATCCGTTCATCTGCTGCCTGATGTGAAGGGGCTTTGTTTTTTGGCCAGTACCTAAATTTCAAAAATGCCCAGAAATGTTTTAGTCTTGGTTTTCACACTAATACCTACCACTTGCCAAAGGAGGACTGGACTCCAGGTACTTAACTTTCCTTCTGCTTATGTTCCCCTTTTAAAACATTGCAGAACAGAAACAGGAGAAGGTGGCAATGATGTGAGGGCATTCACAGTTAACCTAAGAGTCCCTTGTCCATTTGATGGGAATTGTATTTGCATCTTTCACGAATTGCCTTAGCTCTTAGGAAATAGTCCATCTGAACAGATAGTATTTCATCTTCTACTATTGAAAGCTGCTGATGTGCAGGAAGAAAATCGGGGCTTTTCTAACCTATCTGTCTGTTCCTCTTACTTCAACCTCCCACCTCAAAGTCACGTCTCCTCTTTTTTTCCTAATCCTTCTTGTCACTCAGTTTTGTGCTCTACCCTCCAAATGACACAGTGCACTTCCGAACGTTATGGGAGCAGAGTGCCAAGGACAGAACCGTGGTTGGAAGCAATGATTCTCAAGCTATAATTCTGGAAGCATCAAAGGTCTCTAAAGGCTTTCCTGAAGTTACGTGAACATGGTGTCTTCAGAATTGAAAAAATAACAAAAATAGTGCCTGATAGTGCTAGGAGGGAACTCTATGATTTTCTCTGATGAAGTCATCTGCAGAATGAACTGTTGATGGATTTGCTGGGCTGAAAGAAAAGTTGTGTTACAGAGCAGTGGTGTATGTTGCTGGAAGCTATCATCTATGGTGTAACAACGGATGAGGCTCTTCCATGGATGCCATCTTCTATGCACAATGTCTGTAAAAGAATATTAAAACAATGAGTACCCTGGATAAGTTTCGTTAGCTGCCTTTGGAAAAGACAGTGCTATGTACTGTGCTTTGTTGCAAATTCATAGAAAACCATAGTATATCAAAACTTTCATTGTGATGATGAAAGTGATATAGCATTTTTCTGGGAAACAATTAGAGCTTTACTGCTTTAATAGCTGAGGGTTCACTTGTTAACTTTAAAAAAGTTGACTCATAATTCAGCTTCATGGAGCTTTTGATATGTTCTTTTTGTAAGGGAAGAAAAAATTAGGAATTCTATGAACTAAGAGATCCTTGTATATATATATGTGTGTGTGTGTATATAAGTGCATAAGTGTGTGTATACATATACATCCACACGTATAAGTGTGTATTTTCTAAATACCTCTCTGTGTGTGTGCATATATATATACACACACCCCTATATGTAGAAGTATGTATATTCCCCTTTGATATTATGGACAAAGATGTTGTCCTGAAAAAATTATTTTGCAAATCTTTTAATGAGATAAATTTAAATCTTTTGAAATAGAAGCTATAAAAATTTAAAACAGAAATTAAGAATTTATTTGCTATTTGAGAAGCAGTATTGCTTGGAAAATACTCGAGAGATGACGGTTATTACCTCAAAATAAAGAGGTACTTTGACATTTACTGTACATATATAATAACACAGTATTTGGTAGGCTTTGAGGACTGTATGTGAACCATTACGATTTAATCTTAAAATTCTAGTATGAAATATTTTCCCTAATGTTAATTTTTTGTAACTTTTTAAAAATCTTATTTTCTGTTGTTGCTTTGTGTACCTGTAGTAGATCCTGAAACATCTTTTGGAATTGTAAGCTGCTCAGGGTCAAGAGTCTGGTATGTGTTTGATGCATTTCGCTTGACAGACTTGAAGGATGATTTCCTAGGGGGGCTCAGATGATGGACTAAGGAAGCTTTATCTCTTCTTCCTCTTTAATACTCTGCAGTATGATCTATGTTAAGAAAATCTGGGTTTTTTTCAAAGGAAAAAAAAAAAAAGAAAAAGAAAGATTGAGCACTAATCATTTCTGCTCGTAGTGCATCTCTCTCTTTTCATTCAAAGCTAAATGGCCTCATATTCCTGAGTACCCAGCATGAATGGTTCAGATAGCCGTGGGTATGAAATCTCCCTCTGCCTGGTTGCTTTGCAACATGAATTTTGGCTATTATTTATCTAATGTATTCAATCTCATGGATTAAGGAGAGAGAAAAGCAGGGCCTAAGTTAATCACTGCAGTCTCCTCTAGAGAAATAGCCTAAGAAGTGGTGGGCTCTGCTGAGCGTCTGAAAACAGAAACAAATCTGTGTGCTGGAGAAAGGAAGAGATTAAAGGTGAATGAGTTCAAAAAAAACAAGGTTCTCTTCCAGAGAAAATTCTGACAACAGCAAAGGTGGTCCAGATAAAAACCTTTTGTTACTCTCTGCTGTGGCTACAAGCTATCTTTCATATCATCACTTGAAAGTAATCACTAAAGGTCTTAAGATTAAAGTAAAAATCTTACATCAAAATCCAGCAGGTTTATTGAGAAACAAATTGGAAAGCAGAGCTCTTAAGCTATGGGTTCACTTAAACCACACGGCAGTAATCTGTACAACCTGCAGGTTCAGACTAGCCTCATGTTTTGAGGCAAATCAAATTCTGTTTGGAAGGGCCCAGATACTCTTCTTTCCAGGAGAAAAATATGTTCGTGTCCATTCCACCATTTGGGTGTTAAAGAAGTAGCTCCAGATATAACAACTAATTACACATCTGCTTTAGTGTAGTGTAGTAAACATGGTGCTCACAAGAGGATGCTTCATGATTATTTCAGATTTTCAAGACAAAAAGGTAGGAAGATTATTGTCTGGTATGGACAATTTCTCTGCTAATTTCCGTATGGCTAATGCGAGCATTCAGTCCTCATGGCTGCGTGGTGGAGTGTCTGTATTTAGCCCTCAGCGGGGAATGCTTTCATTGTTTAACTCTGCATTAGGTATTTTAAGACCTGCTTTGCAGCCACTCTCTCATCCATTCTACAGAGTAAAGAATTGCTAATATTAATATAATGATTTTTGTGTAAGCAAATCCAAAACCTTTTTCTTTTTTTCTTGCCGGTACTAGTTACTATATTATGTTAGGCTTCAGGTTTCTTTAGAAAAAGTAATTGATTATATGTCAGCTGCACAAGGGGAGGTTATCTAAGGTTGAGGAAATGTTGTCCTTTACTCTTTAATTGTATGTTACTGCCTAGAGGGCTAATAGGACCCATCACGTGATGCAGGCAGAAGAGTATTTTGGTGATTGTGTAAAACTTACTATGTGATATATTAAGGGCACTGTGGCGATGTGTGAAACTTACTATGGCATGTTTAGGGGTATTAACAAAGGCAGGAAAAGGTGGACTGGGGAATAATGGTGTGGGAAAATAGAAAGAGGAGTTAAAGGACCTGGTGGAGTGTAATCAGGTTGCAGGTCAGTACGCTTGACTGAGTCCTGAGCTTAATTACCACACTTTGCCATATCTTCTTATTAAACCTAATTTTTACTGTCTGAGTGGGTGAGCTCTCCATCCTGAGTGTGTGTGCGTATTTGAATATTAATGAATATAAAACTGGACTAGCCAGTGGGCAGGACAAGAGGTCTTAGTACCAGCAACTGGAGTGGGACCATGAACCTCCAGGGGCTCACAGGTCTCTGTGCCCACAGCTGGGGAGACCAGAGGAGCGGGGACCAGCTACTGGATAGACTGAGTGTCTAGGGCAGCTGCTGGAGGCATGGATATTGCACGTGCACATATAATAGATGTACATATTTATGACTGTGTATATGGACACCTGTGGTGTTACATTCTGCTGACGGACTTCAATCCTGATCAGCTGGAGAGAAGGAAGAGGGATCAGGCTGCCTGTTTGTGTGAGTGCTGTGTGTTTTCTGTCTGCATTGATCTGTGTGATGTGTGTGAATATAGCTATATCTATATACGTACACTATATAATGTGCACGTGTGCTTCTTGGGAATGAGTGCTCAACCTCACTACTGGCTGGAGATGGGGTCACAGAAGTGCAGCATCCATCAGGCTATGGGATTCGGCAGCTTCTAAGAAAGAACTCCAGTCTGAGCATGCGAGGCTCTTTTTTTAAATCAATAGATAAACAAATAAATATCTTATGTGCAAACATATTTTTGGCAATGGATCTATTACTGCCAAGCAGGTTTAAACCTCCTGCTTGTGGAGGGTGGTTCATTCATACAGCCACCAACGTTGCTCTGTAATCCTTAGGGAAATTCCTTTCTTAAGATTGTGTCACAAGCTGTTTTCATAGAATGAGACTTCAAAATGAACTGACAAGCAGAAGAATCAGAAGTCATAAAACGTAAAGAGTAGGGGAACTCACTTTATTAAACTGCCTTTTTTTGAGCAACAGCACAAGCAAAACTTCTGCTTCTTTACATGTGATATTATAAAAATGATCACTTTGCTATTACAAATGAGTACTGCAGTTGGGGAAATGACTAGTTGAGGTTAATTTTTTGGAGTGTGGGGATGGGGTGGGAGGCTGGATGCTAAATCACAGGATCTAGTTTACTTGTTTCCTGGGGCTAAAGGCAGAGTATGTTCCTGTGAAACAGAAAAAATTTAAATGACTTTTCTATTTGAAGTACAATTATACATCCCTTCCTCTACTTACACCCAGACACTGATACGGCAAATGGAAAGTCTGTTTGGTCTTAGAAACTGTAACAAGGTTTTCTCAGTGCTTATAGAATATTTCACAGTTTTAAACATTAAAATTGAAGTCATGGTACATAGAAAATGTTGACTTGAATTGTTCAATTTGTTGAGCTCATAAAAAACCGAACCCCACATTTTTATAATAGAAAGTGTTGCAAACCTGAGTCCTCCACACTGTTACAGTCACGCAGGGGCTTAATTCTGAGTCTATTTAAGTCTCAGTTGGATTCAAAATTTTTTAGCTGATGAGGTAAATTCTCCAAGGGGCAGGTACCTGTTATTCAGTTAAACTGGCAGGGCAAGACAGGTTGTAACAAATAAAAAAAGGAGCACTGACAGTTACCACAAAGGACATCTGTCTTTGAATGGGAGAAAAAGTTGCTAATTTGAGAGACAAACTTAGAGTGATCATTTAGGTAATGATATTAAATTATGGTTAATATAAGTAATTATAATTATTTAATTATGGCATAATTCAGCACAGTTAGATTCAGTCATGAAATGTGTTTGGTGTCTTGCCTGCGGAGAGGGAATACTCTCAGACATAAAGTGTCTATATCTTGTGTGAGCCACCGCTGCATCTGAAACTGGCTCAGTTGCTAGTGCTATTCACACAGCTGGAAGCTCATGGAATGACAAGCGATGGAAATACAGAAAAGAAGCTACTCACCTTGCCTTCTAGCCTATGAAGGCTTGTCCTGGGAGTACAACAATTTTCTAACGTTATGTCTGGTGGAGTTTAAAATTCCTAAGTGCTGCTTTGCTTTTTATTCTTTTCTCCAAATGATTATGCCACAGCTTAATAGTTCCCGTTATTAGAATATATTTTCTAATAATTATTCAAGGTTTTCATTTTCAGTAATGTAATTATATGTATTTTTTTTCTAATTATAGCTACTATTTTTCTTATCGGACTAAAACAGGGAGGATTATTTTCTCCCAACTTCTGTGAAGCAATACCTCAATCAGAATTGCATTGCCTTTTTTGTTTTTCTATCATATTACATAGTAATCTAATTAAATTCCCAATTAAAGTCTCCAGATCTCTTTTGGGATCAGTGCCTTTCAGATTCTTCTCGCCCAGAGGCTAATAGTTAAATTATTTTTCCCCAAAGTATTAAATGCTGATCCTACATAGACTTACGCAACTGCTCGGTTTTACCCTTTGTGACTATTCCTGTTGAGTTGGATAGGACTACTTAGAGTACGTAAACTGAAGCACATGTACAAATCTTCGTGATATCAGTCTTTTATTAAAATTAATCTTGATTAAAAGTAAAAGTGATGTTATAATATCAACTTTTAGATCTCTTAACCCTTTGATGAACACGTTTACAGTTTGTCTTAGTTAAATATAGTGTATCAATAATTTCTGTAAAAAAAAAAAACAGAATGAATTTTTTTAAATTAATATACATTGCCTTAGTCTAAGAATATTTCATGTCTCTCAAGGTGTTTTTATTTTTCTGAAATGAGACTGTGAAGATTAGAATTCTAACAAAAATTCTGCCTATTTTTCTAAGGAAGTTAAAATAATTTTCCTTTTCCCTCTTCACGCGTTATTCAAAGTAGTCGGATGCTTTGGGTATTCTGGTTGCCTTTGGAAGGAAACTAACATTTCCAATTTAGGGTTATAATTTAAACTGAAATATCTAGGTCTAGCATAGTTAGCGTACTTTATTGCTTTCTGTCTGATTGAACACGTAAGACTGAATTATCTTTACAGCTCTTCAGTTTTGGTTTCTCTCATGTACTAGACTTCTTTGTTTGGGATATTTTGCCTGCTGTGTCTCTAGGAACTGTCATTTCCCAGCAGCTTTGAAAAGTTTAGTGTTTTGGCCCCATTCCCTTTTAAATTCTTTCTTGCTAAAACCTTTTGATATGCTCTGGTTCAACCACAGTTACTGGACTCAAAGCAGGATTTAATACTTGTGGCCTGTGTTACACGGCAGAATAGACTTTGTTATAGCAATGGTGCCTTTTTTACCCTTCTCTGAATCTCGAAGCTTATGTAAAACTCTGATTTATAAAGAAATGTGGCTGTTTGAACCCTGATTCAACGAACCATCCTTACTTTGCAAATCTCTAAAGCATGTGTGTATAATAAAATGCTTGCTGAATAGAGAAGGATGAGAGGATGTGCTTATGTTTTACTGAGCTACTGTATAAGAAAGGTTAGAATAGCTGAAGGTTAACAGATGTGGGAATCTCTTGGTATTTTTGGTAGTTCTTTGGAATGTCTGAGCCTTTACTTCTTAAAACGTTTTAGATGACTGGATGATGAACAGGGCTTAACAGGGAATTGAGCAGGTTAGGTAGCTAGTCCTAAATCCAGAGATTTGCATTTGTGTCTTCACTCAGATTATAAAAGTCAGCATAAACGATACAGACTAAATTTCTTTCTGCTGATCTGCTTGCTGCGTGGGGAATTTTCTTTCTATCTCTTCTGTGCCTATGGAAGGAAACAAACGCTTTGTCTTCTATTGTCTTTGGAGCACCTCGATCAAGCGAGACTTTTCTTTCTGACATTCTTGTTTTCCCGCCATCCATATCTAGGTTCACTCTAGAGGGAGACAGTGACAGATTTTCTAAGAAAGGAGGGAGAACCCCCAGTCTGGTAAGAATATTTAAGAATATGACAAAAAACATAAAATGTCCCTACTGTGTCAGAGCAAATATCAGCTGTCCAACAATAGCCTAAGGAAGAGTACATGAAGAAAGTCAGCATTTGGTATTTTCCAGAATATTCTCCCAACCTCCAATTGTTCCTGACCAATGGACTTATGGATTGAGGGATATCTTTGCATTTAACAGCCTTTGGTAGAATTTTTTTTTTTTTCATGCCGTTGTCCTGTCAGTTTTGAACCTACTTAGACTTTTAGCATTGGCAACCCTTAGTAGCGAGGAATTCTACACTATGGGGTCACACATGGGAGATAAAGGAAGGTGGTTTGTTCGTTCTGACACCTCCAGTTTAAACTAGCTTGTCTCTTTCCTGACAGACATCTTGGGTTCCTCTTGAGGAGGTTAGCACCTCATCTTCTGGTACGATTTTAACACTCTGTGCTACTGCTGCAATCGTTGTATAAGCACACACATACTCTCACACGTCATTTCCCCATGGACTATTCACACAAAACTCGCCATGCTTTGGTGGCCAGCAATCAATTTCAATCAGCTCTGTCTGTCCAAATCTGTTCATATCAGATTGCAAGCCTTGGTCTATCAGCTGCTGGATGAATTCTCCTGGGCAGCTGAAGGAGAAATGAGCCAGCTGCTGGCCCTGCCCTGTTAGAGACCAGGTTATTTCACTGTGATTCAAAGCCAATTGCTTCCTTCCCAGTGCAAAACTGTCTCTGTGAGCAGAGAAACTGAAAGTGGAATTTGCCTTTTGTTATTTCAAAAATAAGCAATGTACGGGCCAGACTGATTTGGATTGAGCTGCCTAGTTTTAGGTACTTGAACTGGGAACATTGTCACTGGCCTCTCCCCAGTCAGCAGAGTGAGATAATCTGCTCAAGGGAAATCGGGACCTCTTCCATATTTGCTTTGCTGTTCCAAATTATTCTGTAGAAGCTTGCCTTTTCCCACTGACAATAAAGGGATTGTGAGGAAACTGGACAACTAACTTGAACATTAAAGTCTGAGCTAAATATCAGGCATTAATAAGCATAGGCAAGGGAGGACATGGGATATTGACCATGACAGTGAATGGGAAGCTATCAAATGCATTAATGATCTGAACTAGGTTGCTAGTTATGGGATGTGAGTCTATTAGTATGTTAATGACCAAAGCTGGCTTTTAGCTTCTTCTGTAGAAACTCATGAGTTCATGTCTAAAGTCCTTCATCTGGTTCTGTTACGCTATCCAGAAGGGGATCTGTCTTGTTAGTAGTCATTTGAAATACTTTAATCATGTATAACTTTCTTCTCTGCTTCCAGAAAATCATCATGTGCTCTTTTTTACTGTACTTGTAGGATAAAAATTTCTTTGGAAGAAGAGCCCTACTTGTTTGCTGCTGTGGTACTTTGATATTCTAATCTCAATACTGCCTCCTGTACCCTTTAATAATACATTATAGTGTAATTTATAGGTGGTACCAAGAAAAAAAAAGAAAAAGAAAAAGAAAAAATGAGACCATAGCACAATGACAATTTAGAAATTTAAAGTTTAATTGCTATCAATTCACTGTACATTAAGTCTACTGAAAGAGCACTACACTGGATTGATTGTTCTTTATTAATCTGTGTAGGAGAAAAAGTTTAGGCAAGTACAGTTGAGCCTTGTTCCAACTTTCAACATCATGCCATAAATTAGCTGTGCTGTGTGATGCTGCAGATGGTATATGTGCTATTTTTATTGTCACATTTTTACTTTCGGGCTTATATTTTCTTATTGCCCTTTATAATCACTGGGCAATTGGTAAGAAACCAAAAAGAACACTGAATCACACAGACAGGGTTTTTTTTAATGGGATATATTTTTATTAGGACAAGCCAATCAAAGGCACTGACAAATAAAACTTTGAAATGAAGTGCATACCTCAAATCAAGATGGCAATAATTCTGCAGTTTCTTGGTGATGTTGGCAGGAGAACATATATGCAACTTATTTCTTTAGTAATTATGCCTTTTCTCTAAATAGCTAGAAACTAGGCTCCATTCATCTATGAGTGTTCCACTGAAAAAGTTCTCCTGTTAAGAGAAAGAATAGTTAGAAACCAGACAAGAAGTGGCTTGTTGTAATTTTTTGATATATAAAATATAGTAGATGAAAAATACTACTCAAAAGCTATCAGCAGCAAGCTATAGATTGGTTCAATTTCTTTATAAAGTTATGCAAACCATTTTCTTTGGGCTACTATACCCTTTGCACTTTCTACTTATTGCTGTAGTAGTGCTCTTAGACTCTCTGGCATTTCTGGTCACTGCTGTGCTAATGTCAATCAGCACTGGATAATGCTTTAGATCATCTAGGTCTGAAAAAACATGGTATTGTTCTCCAAAGTTATTTGTGAATACTAATAAACAAATCAATTTGTTCAAACATGACTGTGTTGATACTCTGGACATTTCAACTGCTCCCTCGTCACCAATCAAGTGCTACCAACATATTCAGAAAATAGCTCAAGATTTGTCACCCCACCCCTATACATGCAGGCTATTATATTTTATTTCATCTGGACCTGTGGTTCTGACCATTCTTAAAAGCCTTGCTGAAATTTTGTAAGCAAAAGCTAAAAAGGCTTTCATATTCACGGAAGGTCAAAGTCAATATGTCTCTCTCCTTTTTTCCATGTGTACACTTGGGGGTTTGACCACTAAAACAGGGTAACTATAAAGTTGATTCTTCATCAGAAGTAATGAGGTAATTTGGATGAAACAAATAAAATGGGATAAACTATGAGCCTCAGTGGAGAGACATCAGACCATGCTACATCACCCCTGGTCTATTTAGCTGTGTGACTTCTAATTCTGTGATGGTTTTGCTGAACCCAAGTTGATTCTTGCCAAGCTTTATAGGCAAGGTTTACACCAGTAAATGAAGAAATGCCAAAGAACGTGCCCAAGCACTGGGGTTCCATTAGAAACTGTTCTAACAATTTTATGGAGTGGGTGGTGTGCTTTTTGCCTGTGCCAACTAGCATGGTCTGAACTAATCTGTGAGCTAGCATAGGCCAATGACCTTTCCCAATAAACAGTTTGCATTCAAACACAGGATTTTGGAGGTCAAGGCAATTTTAAAATAAGGTTGTGGATTGTTCTGTGCTAGATTACCTTAATGCCAGAGAATTGCCACAGGCAAGTTTAATTCACACGTGTGGTTACAACCTCTGTGTTAACCCAGATTTCTGGGTTGCAGAATGCCTCTTCTTTTGGGCACAAAAAAACCACACACAGTTTGTGTAAAGGTATACAGAAAAAGAGTGTCTGCTCCTTTAAGAGTATCTGGTCAAGGACTTTTTTCAATGGATAAAAAGGGATAATAAGAAAAGGAGGAGGCTAGCTACTGGAGTCAGTCATGTCTCAGTGTCAGCTACTAAAGCTGGTGGGGGGTCTTTAACTTCCAGCCACTGGGTCGGGAACTCTGTGTGTCCCGAAAACCAGCTATGGGGGGTCCAGGCATGAGTGAGGTGAGTGAGGGGCTCAGCACCAGTGGCTGGAGCAGGACCGTGGGTCACAGCCTGTGTGCTGGGGGAGAGTGCGTGTATCTGCCCCAAACCGGGTGTGCGTGTGGATTCACTGGCAAACCAGTCGGGTAGTAGGAGGCCCCGGGTCCAGGCAGGGGTCTCAGGCAGGTAGAAGGTCTGTGCTGGAATGTGGGGGGGACTCGTGAGCGTGGGGTGCCTGTGGGATCAGTGTGAGTGCTGCGTCTGTGCAGCGAGCACCCAGCTGGACCAGCCAACGAGTCGGGGACCCATGGGGCAGGTAAAGGGTGCCAGGATCTGGGCAGGGGTGCTGGGTGGGCAGAGGAGTCGTGCCGGTGCTTGGGGGATCCACAAATGTGCGTGTGCTTGTGAACCTGGGGAGTGTGGTGTGTGTGCTGCACTAGCGACCTTCTGTCTCTGCCAGCCCCAGAGGAGGAGGGGACGTGGCTGGCTGTGCCTGGGTCTGGTGTGAGTCCTGAATGTAGGTGCCGCTGGAGGCAACACCTTGTCTGTGTGACTGGCTATGTCCCTGTCCTCTCTGTGTGCGTGTGATATGTGCTCAGCTTCACTGCTGGCTGAACCTGCAAATGGGACAGCAGAAACCACCTCCTTCAGCCTGACAGAGACCCCGGGGTGCTTGGCTGGGCTCCAGCAGCTGGGCAGGAAGGGTCGTGGGCCAGGGTGGCTGGAGGAGGTGACCACTCTTACCAGTACAAGGCTGGCCCTTGTGTTTGTATGGGGCTAAGCCAGGCCTGTTGAGGGAAGGTAGGCAGAAGCTACCTATACAGACACCTGCATTTCTTTCCCTCCTCTTACTTTAGGTTTTGAGTAGGAGGCAGACTAAGATGTGGTCTTTCTCAACCAGGTCTCCTCTTCTGTGTTAAAAAGCAACAAGAATGTGAGTCAAGGTTTGGACCAACTTCTGTTCCTATCTGACCACTTGCCTCATTATTAGCCGTTTTGCTTTACATAGGACCTCACAGGCAACCTTCAGAAGCAGAAGGAAGGATGCTCTTATTTTCCAACACAGGTGAGTTAAAACCTGTCTGTGAATTATTGAAGATTCACGAGCTTCATCTCTGGGGTGGTCAGCTCATAGTGTGAGCTGACTGGTTGGCCAGCAGTATTCCCAGAGACCGCCTAAAACTGCTTTATGGCCTAGTTTGATCCACTGTCCACAATTCAGTCACCCCTGCTCTGCTGCATTAGCTCTACACATAAAGAACTGTTGTGTCTCAGCTAAGGCTACCATGAGGACTCAATCTGTCAAAACGTTATCTTTGCTAAGCACCATGTTTGTTTGGCATCTTTGAACATCTAGCTGCTGCTAGAGATGCATTTCTGTTGTCTCTTGCCCTCACGTAAAAAGGTATTAAATCAGCTGGATTGTTCACACTTAGGAAGAGGCCAGAACTGATCTGTCCAATTTGAATGACAAACTAGAACATCAGATATCCTGCCAAGAAATTGCAGGAAGAACTGTATTTTCCTTTTTAAAGTTTTGTTTTTCGTAAATTTAAGTTCCATCTCCTTAAACTGCTTTATATCCAGTACCTGAGTGCAAACATGCTGCAGCTGGAAATCTGAAAAAAGTCATTTAGCTGAAACATTTGTTGATAGGTGTTTGGGGATTTTTTTGTGGTACTTAACATATAACAAACAAGATGCCACCTTATCATATGAAAGTGCCAGAAGTGAAAGTGCATACAGTAATAAAAAACAGAGGTGTTGTAGGTAAATGATCTCTTTGTCAGACAGTAAATTCATTGTTAATACCTTTTACAGAATGCTCTACATGTCTAGCTATGCCTCTCTTTTTTTTTTTTTTTTTTTTTTCAGGATAATTCAAGGAATCGTATTTCTTCAAAGCAACATCTATAATTCCTCCATAGCTGGCACACATTTAGAGTACGCTAAACTGTGCTCTGAAAAGAGAAGACAGGAGGAAAAGGAAAAGAAGAAATTCAATATTATAGCAGTGCAAGCAACTTTGGCTTGCTGTCAATGAGAAGTGATTAAACTTGCATCAAGGAATTAACACATGAATGTGGCATACTGGGCAGCTGCACACTAAAATATATATTAATAGTACAGAAAAAAACCATCCTGTTATAATTCCCAGTGATCTGCACAATTAAGGGAACAACATTTTTGTGTTTTCTCCTGTGCTGGCAGAGAATGCTGTATCAGTTGCTTCATTAGTATGCATTGCTGTATGAACTGATTCCCTATTGTACCTGTAGACTGTCACTGGCAGACACAAGAGGTCTAGGAAATTATACAAGTATGGATCACAGAATGATTTTTAATTAAATGTGGCAAACGACAAGAAATCTATGGTTTATTTTGATTCATTTGCATTATGGTAATATCATTCTGTTGATGATGCAATGACACTTTTATTCAAATTTCAAAAAATTTTTGTCCAGTAATTCAGATGTTCAATCTACTGAAATATCTATTAAAGCAATTTATATATAGTTAGTTCTTTCTGAATTTTCTATTGTTAGAAGTTCATTCTCTTACAGATCAAAAAGACATCAGTTTTTCTATATTTGTGACATTCTTATGGGAACGTTCTTGAGAACTGCATGTTCTGTGCATGCCTGAATCTATTTATTTAGCCTCTAACATTATCCTTCATGAGGTAGTCTTTTGATTCATTCCTGTGGCATTTATTTCTGAGAATTTGTTAACAAATATGGATATGAGTCATCTAGAAAAGAAGAAAAATCCACATAGCATGTAAAATATGCAAAGAGAGTAACACTTCTTACAGGCATATTTTAGCACTTTACGCTGACACGATGCCTGTTGAACTTTACTTTTAATCAAACATGTAAGAATTTTGTCTTATGTTTTGGTGAGAGCACTAACCTAAGAAACGGTGAAGGCTATGTTGTAAACTTCTGTTGTCAGGACATTTTGTTCAGATATGCATACATACATATGCATATATAAAAATGTATGTATCTTTATATCTTAAAGAAAGGACTGCCTTATTCCTATTCAAATTTGTGATGAAACTTTTATTTTGTTATTATGTTTCAGTAGGAGGAGCCATAGACCCTCAGAGTGACTTCCTTGCAATTTAAAATAAACCACGTACATTAAGAGCTGAGGTATAAACATACTTTTGACTTTTCTGCTTTCATCCCATTGATTTTCCAGATACAAATTGATTATGTAAATCAAGTATTTCGGTTTATTAGTTCATAACAGTATTTTTCTTTTAATTAGTCCTTGCAACATTTAAAGCAACATTTTATGAAAAGGTAGAGAAAACTGTCACAATACCTTAATCATCCTTAATTTTCCATACAGTCAATGTTAGTGAAACATGGTAATACACCACTTCCTATGACTAATCTTTCACATGGAAATGTGTCCTACTGTGATCATGCATCTACACTCTATGATAGATGATAGCAATGTCAAGAATTCCACTACAGTGTATTCTGTCAATTGGTATCTGTCAATCTGTCAACTGAAGCCTGAAACATGACTGAACGTACTCCGTGGTGTGGATCTGTAAAACACATTAGCAATAGTTTACATTCAGTATTTGCAGCATTCTCAGGCATTGCAGTGTGTGTTCTGAATGCATATTAAGAATAATTTGTTATACTCAGCTAATTTTTAACGTACTGGTTGACATGTTCCACACCCCCAAACATCTTCTAAAGGCTGCTGCCTTTTCTCTCTCCAACACAAGATAAGATATAAAATGCCATGACCTATGTTCACAAAATGTTACGGGTTTGATTTAGAGTCTCAAAAGCTATATACTGTCTGTGTTGCTCAGGGGTTTTGTAAGAAGAATACCAAGCCTTTAGCTGGCAGTAGTCACCTTAATTTATTACCATCTGAAGATCACATGGTAGTCCATGCAAATCGGGTTGGTAGCTTCAGTCCTGTTCCCAGGGGACAGATATCCACATCATAAAACTGCCTCCACAGTTGTTACTGGGCGTGTTTGTTGAAATTCTCGCATGTACAGAGCGGAGAAAAGTGATATTCTGTGAGCAATTCTGAAAGCAAATGGCTTCAACATCCTCTTGGAAGTGGTCCCATCATAATGGATTTGAGACACATTGAAGAAAAGCATGGGAAGCATTCACTGCCCTGTACTTGTCTGATGCAGTTCAGGGATAGATAGGTATTTTATTTTCTGCAGCAGCCAATCCACACATTTGAGTACTTCCATTTTGATAAAAAAGAGGTGCTGGAAACATGCTCAAGTGCTTGGATCTTGATTGTCCAAGCTGCTCATTCCTTTACTGTGCTGTGGACTCCCTGAGCCACCTTCATCCAGGTCCAATCTGCTTTTGGGAAGGTGGGGAGATAGGCTAGCCCTGAGCAGAAAGCATAAGGGCTTCTTTGTGGAACATGGCCGTGTGACCAGAAATCAAGCATTATTGGTTAAAAACAAAAAGCCACTGGCACTTGAGTGACAATCCTGTTAAATGCAGCTTTCCTGTTTCTCTCTAATCTTTTATTAAGGCTGCAGCTGCTTTTTGCATGGGTAGGATGTTCTGTGAGCTCCACAGAAGTCCTAAGATCCCTCTGTCCTCTTAGTGCCGACAAAGATGATCATCAACCAATCCAAGAGGACGAAGCTAGAACAGCAGCTGTCTGTTAGGTGAACTTGACACTCACAAATTCATGGGCCCTGATGGGATGCACCCAAAAGTGCTAAGGGAGCTGGCAGATGTTATTGCAAAGCCACTCTTCATCATCTTTGAAAGGTCATGGAGAACAGGAGAGGTGTCTGAGGACTGGAGGACAGCCAATGTCGCGCCAGTCTTCAAAAAGGGTAAGAAGGAGGACCTGGGAAACTACAGGCCAGTCAGCCTCACCTCCATCCCTGGAAAGGTGATGGAACACTGTTGAAGAGTGGCTTTATGAAAATGGTCATGGATCCACAGAACACTTGTACAAGCAATCTCCTTGTTAGCGTAAGGGCCTGACTACAGTGAGCCAGGTGCTGATAAGGAAAATATAAGCAATCTCCTTGTTAGCGTAAGGACCTGACTACAGTAAGCCAGGTGCTGACAAGGAATTTATGAAGGTCATGCTGACCTCGGAATTTAGTGGTAAACAACTTTGAGAAAGTATGGACTGTGGAGACAAGGAAGAACCCTTGACTTGAAACCGCAAGTAGGAGGACCATGTAAATGTAATCTTTAGAGCTCAGCCAATTAAGTCTTGATAAGTATGCATAATTATAATGAAACACATAAAAGAGCTATATTATCGTAATAAAGTAGAAGCTTGCTTTATCACTCATATTGAGTCGGCTGCTTGTCTTCCCTCGCCATCGCAGAACACATCATCCTGGATGTCATCTCTAAGCATGTGGAGCAAAAGAAGGTTATCAGGACTGGTCAACATTGATTCACCAAGGGGAAATCATGCTTGACCAATCTGATAGCCTTCTATGATAGCATGACTGCCTGGGTAGAAGGGGGGAGAGCAGTGGATATTGTCTGCCTCAACTTCAGCAAGGCTTTTGACACTCTCCCATAACGTCCTTATTGGTAAGCTTAGGAAGTGTGGGTTAGATGAATGGACATTGAGGTGGATTGAGAACTGGCTGAATGGCAGAGCTCAGAGGGTTGTGATCAGCAGCGCAGAGCCTAGTTGGAGGCCTGTGACAAGTGGTGTTCCCCAGGGGTCAGTACTGGGTCCAGGCTTGTTCAACACATTCACCAATGACCTGGAGGAAGGGGTAGAGTGTATCCTCAGCAAGTTTGCTGATGACACAAAACTGGGAGGGGTGGCTGACACACTAGAAGGCTGTGCCGCCATTCAGCGTGACCTAGACAGGCTCGAGAGTTGGGTGGAGAGGAACTTAGTGAAATTCAACAAGGGCGAGTGTAGGGTCCTGCATCTAGGGAGGAATAACCCCATGCACCAGTACAGGTTAGGGGTTGACCTGCTGGAAATGTGCCCTTGTGGCCAAGGCGGCCAGTGGTATGCTGGGTTGCATTAAAAACAGTGTGGCCAGCAGGTCAAAGGAGGTTATCCTCCCCCTCTACTCTGCCCTGCTGAGGCCACAGCCAGAGTCCTGTGTCCAGTTCTGGGTTCCCCAGTTCAACAAAGACAAGGAACTACCGGAGAGAGTCCAGCGGAGGGCTACAAAGATGATCAGGGGAACGGAGCACCTCCCTTATGAGGAAAGGCTGAGAGACCTAGGTCTGTTCAGCCTGCAGAAGAGAAGACTGAGAGGGGATCTCATCAACGCTTATAAGTATCTAAAGGGTGGGTGTCAAGAGGATGGGGCCAGACTCTTTTCATTGGTGCCCAGTGACAGGACAAGGGGCAATGGGCACAAACTGGAACACAGGAAGTTCCATCTGAACGTGAGGAAAAACTTCTTTGCTCTGAGAGTGACAGAGCACTGGAACAGGCTGCCCAGAGAGGTGGTGGAGTCTCCTCTGGAGATATTCAACACCCACCTGGCTGCACTCCTGTGCAACCTGCTCTAGGTGAACCTGCTTTGGCAGGGGGGTTGGACTAGATGATCTCTAGAGGTCGCTTCCAACCCATACTATTCTGTGATGCTTTGGAGGCTTTTCCCCCCTCTCTCCCACTCATGCACTTTAGGTCACTCCAGAGCTGGGAGTAAGTTTTAATTCTGTGCCCAGTGCTGATGAGTCTTGACACCTTGTTTTGACTCTGTATTTTCACTGTTCTGCCTAGCTAATTTTATTTTTTCAGTTTCTCATCTCCTTCCTTTATTTCTGGGTTCTGTTAGTCCATTAATCACCCCACCATGGCACACTGTTGGGTTTTTCTGATGGGCTCGACCCAGTAGTCCTATATGTCTTGTTTGTAGCAGCTTTTTTTCCCTATTAAGTCCTCATAATTTCTCGGCAGGTGACATCTGTTATTAATAGGAGAGTTTTTCTCTTGTGCTATTTTGAGCATCAGATAATGTGCATGACTGTCAGTTGTGCCCTGGGAACCTGGAAGGAGCAGAGAGAGAATAATAGCAAATTGATCTAGAGCATAAAGGAGATTAGAATTTCTTCTGTTATTACTTCTAATATTCCAGGAAAACCCTGTCTATTCACCCATTTTTTTATAGACAGCATATTTTCTAGATATAGTGCAGTAAGGGTAAAAGAGACAACATCTTTTCTGAACAGGTTTTTCATTACCTGGTGAGTTTAGAATCATAGAATCATAGAATTGTCTAGGCTGAAAGGGACCTTTAAAATCATCAAGTCCAACCATCAACATAATACTGCCAAGATCACCACTAAACCATATCCCTAAGCACCACATCTACACATCTTTTAAATACCTCCAGGGATAGCGATTCCACCACTTCCCTGGGCAGCCTGTTCCAATGTTTGATAACCCTTTCAGTGAAGAAATTTTTCCTAGTATCCAATCTGAACCTTCCCTGGCGTAGCTTGAGGCCATTTCCTCTTGTCCTATTGGTTATTACTTGGGAGAAGAGATCGACCCCCACCTCTCTACAACCTCCTCTCAGGTAGTTGTAAAGAGTGATAAGGTCTCCCCTGAGCCTCCTTTTCTCCAGGCTAAACAACCCCAGTTCCCTCAGCTGTTCCTCATAAGACTTGCTCTCTAGACTCCTCACCAGCTTCGTTGCCCTTCTCTGGACTTGCTCCAGCCCCTCATTGTCTTTCTTGTAGTGAGGGGCCCAAAACTAAATGCTGGATTCAAGGTGTGGCCTCACCAGTGCCAATTAGGTTAAAACAGAATTATTTGTGTGAATTTTTAACTCATTTATTTCAGTGAAAACAGCTTTATGGAGGTCATGGTCATTGTGACTGCTGCTGTCTCTAATTGGATTTACCAGGCACAGCTCATTAGTTGTGGTATTGTTAGATGACAGTGAAGGACACAGTGTAGTGTTATCTAAGTCAGATGGTGCTCACGTTGTTGATTTATATGGACTGTAGACATTCTTATTAAAGGACAGAATGGTAAAAGGAAAAGTATATTCCAAGTATAGATAATGAAAATATTTAAATTCTGTTCCTGGCAAACACAGCATTTCTTTCTACTGTTTCCTACTTCCCCTGTTGCATTGATGATAGGCTAGATCCAGAAAAGGACTAGTGGCTAAACAAGGCTGTTAGAATGAAGGAGCGTAAATGTAAAATTGTTTACCAGAGACTCACTCTTTCCATCTCTCTTATACCCTGTTGTCAGGTACTGCCTCACAATAGACACAGTCATTATATACCATCCTTTTTAAAAATTTATTTTAAAGTTTACCAGATTTCTTACATCATCGTGTTCTATGTATATAGCACTTTGTTGTATGGCTCCTACCTTAGATCCAGAAACAAGACATTCCTGTTATCTCCTGCAAAGGGCCAGACCTACTTGTCATATCTTGAGGATATCTAACACAAATTTTTTTCCCTTGTAAAAATCAGACGTTCTCTTCTTATTTTGGACAGGAAAAAGAAGTCATCAGTCTTTCTTATAAAAGCCTAGTGATTACCTCACTCATCCCAGACATCGGAGAGCTGGCTTTGGTTGCTATACCTGTCTGAAGGGCTTCTTCACCGGAATGGTTCCTTTCCACAAGTAATATGGTCAGTTGCAAGGGGACTTTCCCCCACTTGCTGCAAGAGCTGCGTGATTATGCAAAATCACATGCTCTGTTGTGCTTCTTACTTACAGATCTCACTGACCTGCAGGCCTCTGTCTTAATGCTCTTTGGTTTATAGTAAAGGTAATGCAATACTTCCAAGATTGCAGTTCGAAATGCAGTGTTCTTTGAAACACACTGACTAAACAACAGTAAAAACATTCCAGTTCTTGATGAGAGAGATGGATGCTATATAATTTGTTATATTCAGGTTTGAAACTGGACTGATTGGTTTTGTGGTATAGATCTTTCCGAATTAAATAGACTATGGCCAGAGAACATGTTATATTGACTACCAATGTTTGAGTTTGGTAGTTTGATGAGTTGTCTTCTGAATGAGAAATATGGATGAAAATGAGTAGCAATGTCCAAAAGTTATTTGGTGGCGCTTGATTATTGCAAAATACATGACTACTGACCACAACCAGTTAAAGTGTATCAAATATTTGTGAACTGTCTTTGAATACTATTTATTTCAAAGTTATAATACTGATTTTTAAAAAGAAAACATACTCTCTTATTTTGAACCAACTCCATTTCTGCCCTTCAGTCCTAAGAAAAAAACTAATAGCACACACAAAGAAAGAAAAAATAGTATTTGGAGTGGTAACTGGATAGTGGTTGTGGTGTATCTGGTTTTGGAAATAATTTATGACCAGTTTCATTGGCCTCAAAATGAGAAGTGTCTTATGAAGCCTGGGTGGGAATGAGTTGATTACTCTCTAGCTAGTTTATTAGCTCCAAGAAAAACTGTAGTAGTGTCCTGCTTCTGGAGATCAGTCTGAGATCCAGTTATTAAATAAATACTTATATATCTTATATAGAATTTCACTAGGATGTTGAATCAAGTTAGATCCCATTGCAAAAAATAGCCATAAACTTGTAATGTGCTAGCAGTTTCTTCCCATGACACTGGAACTGTGTTTTGTTTCCCCTTCTCTTACTTTTCTAACCATGATGAGCTATCATCTGTCATGTTGTTGGTTAGTTTCTACTCAGTGTTCCTCAGCTTGTAATGAAAATGAATGTATAGCTAACCTGAGAGGTACCTATCAGACTCTAATACTTTTTTTGATTTGCATAAGTTTATTGATATTGGCCTTGAGTCTTTTTGATTTATTTATGTCTGTCTCAGCAGACAGATTGACCATTTGAGCATGTGGTCCTATTCACTCTGAAAATGACCTCATCGCTTGGGAAATCTTCAGGAGCAGTCAGTGCTGTAAATGGCATAGGGGGGATGGTGAAAAGAGCTCTGCAATTCGCATGAAAAATGGTAACAAGGCTACATAAACATGGTCATGCAGCCTTGAGAAGTAAAATATGTTAAAGAAAGTTAGCAGTAATGTGTTTTGAATAAGACAGCTTTATGTGCATAAGGAGGCTTACTAAATTTAGTAAGGTGAAGATGAAACAGACATGTATAGGCTTGCAGGGACTTTTATGAGGTTAGTTAAAATATTAATGGAAGTGTTTGGAAGTGTTTATCACTTTGCTATTAGTAGGCTTCATGTACCTTCTTCAATTATTTTGGGGAGTAATTATATCCCCTCATTCCATAGAATCACAGAATCACAGGATGGTTGAAGTTGGAAGGGACCTCTGGAGGTCGTCTGGTTCAACCCCTCTGCTTAAGTCTGGCCACCTAGAGCTGGTAGCCCAGGACCGTGTCCAGACAGCTATTGAATATCTCTAAGGATGGAGACTCCATGACCTCTCTGGGCAACCTGTTCCAGTGCTTGCCTGTTACCTTCTCTGAGTTTACCATCTGTAATAACCCAACGTGCCTTTTTTTTTGGCTACTTGCTGCACTGTGCTCTGGTTAAACTGTTTGGACCAGGTGTTTTTAAATTTTTGCAAAACCAAACAGTAGTTGGGACAGGTCTATGAATATGCTACTCACAATGAAACAGGGAAATTACAGGAACGAGAGATGATACATATGGAGATATCAACCAGAGAAAGATTGAATGTGTGACATTTAAATATTAGTGGTACTTCTGAGGAATGGCACATTCAAACCTTATCTGACTGTTTCCGTATATACATGGGAGTCTGTGTATTCATTAGATCAGTCCTACATCAAACCACTAGCATCTTTCTTTGACTAGTTAGGAACATACCCTTTTCAATTATCTTAATTTTTTTCCAATTTCCATTCATCATTGGCTACTGCAGTTTTCAGCTTTTTTAGAAAAGTTCTGTTGTCTCTCACACTGTGGTTGTACCAAAGGTTTATTTGTAAATTCAGTTGCTACATTTTCAGTTGAGTAACATCTCTTCAGAGTTTTCTTAGCACTAAGTGCTGGTGAGTTCCAACGCATGTATCTTCAGGTGCTTTGCTTTTAATTAACAGCCTGTTTCAAATTGTTCTGCCTTTCTTATAGGTGAGTTGCATTGTGGCTTGCTGAGTCAATCATTAAGGGGTTTTGGACTATTAAACACGTCTTGGTCCTCACTTTATGGGATGTTGCATTTTGTGGCTGGGAGGGCAAACGACAGATGGCTTTATCTCAGTTTAAATCATAATATTACAGAAGTTACTACATCTTATCCAGTGTGTTATCTTTTCTGGTTATGTCACTTCCCTGTCAATTGTTTTTTGTTATCTCATCACTCCATCTGACTTTTTTCTGACATTGTAGATCAGGTACTATTAAAAAAGGACAGTATATTGATCCATTACACTAACTTGATTGAAGAGCTCACACTAAGCCTTATCTATATTGTGATTTTCTTGTGCAGTGTTAATCCATAAGCAGTCTTAGGAACTCTGCAAACCCTATCCTCAACCTGTATGCATCATGTGACTTTTCCTTTTTGAATTTTAAATAGTAGAAAATAATCCCCCCTATAGAACATTTGTAAGGAAAAAAAAAAGTAATCAGTTTGTTTTTACACAGGCTTCATAAATGAAAGTAAGGTCTACCTGCTTTCTTCACATCAGTGGAGTATCTTTTGTGCTGTGTTGTCAGTAGTCATGACTCCCTATCTCAGTACAGTTCACCTCTTAAAGGCAAAATTAGATAGAATATTAAGAGTGAATCTCTCTTCTTTGGAAACCTCACTTTATATTTGTTTGGAATCTACCAAAAGAGGTTAGATGGATTGTAAACCTTGTTGAAGGTACAAATACAACATTTCTCTATAACTCTGAGCTGCACATTTTCTTAATGAGCCACCAATTTTATTATTCTTTTATTTTATTCTTTTATCTGTATGGAAGTTACTTCCATTGTTCTTTCCCTTGGCTAGTGTTTTAAGCTGAAAAAAGGGGAAAGAAAAATGTTATGAAAATGAAGACTGTGAAGAGATTGCTAGTTGGTAGGATGTCCACAGATATGTTATTCCTATCCTTCCATATAGGTATCTTCAGTCACTGGAGATATTATGTGATTATCAGAATGGTGATTGCACTTGCTAATGCCAAATTTTAACGATGCCAAATTTGTATAGTTGAAGAGTAATAAATGTGAGTTAATGAGCTATATAATAGGATGATAGGCTTTGAGTTTGTTACAAGGTGCTAGAAAAGCAGAAATCTCCTTTCTGACTCAGTCTGATATGTTGTCAGGTGGGGTTTATTAGCAGGGGTAGAAGATGAGTTGGAGTCTTACTGTGTAGTAAAGGGAGTTAAGAAAGGGAAAAGAGGGTTTCTGTAAGAAAAGCAATAATGAATAACTAAGCTCAGGAAAAAGCTTACATGGAAATTTATATTGCAGTCATTTAAGTTAGCCATAAGGCAAAACATAGGAATTCTGGGAAGTTTCTATTAGTTTCTATATTAGAAACAGGGTTAAAGCAACATCTGCTTAGAGCTACACAGTCCTTAGTAGGGAAGAAGTTTGTATTTTTGGCCTAAAGCATGTAAAAACAATCAAATGCAATCAACATGGAACAGAGGAGTGCCTGTGGACTAATATTTGAAGATCCACTTGCACAGAAATTTGTGTAATACCTTCTCAGTCCAATGGGCAGATGAGAAAATCAAGCAAACAACCCTGCCCCTCACTCCAGAGATTTTCAGCATGTTAGGATTTTGTTGTTGTTGTTCAGTACACAGGCAAATTCGTTTTAATATTCTCTTAGAAATTAAAAAAAGAGAAGGTAGTTACTGAAATGTGTCTGACCTGAATAAATATATGGAAGAACTTTTTTTCTGTGGTCATTCTCATTAGTTCACAGAGAACCAAATGTCCTGTATGGTGAGTACAGTATTAAAACGCAGACGTCTAGTGATAATGTTAGGGTGATGCTGTAGAATGAGCAAATGGGGTCATCTCCATGCTAAAACGCCAGCACCGTGCCTGGCTCAGGATCCCACTAATTAGAAGTTGTCTTCCTATACGGAGGGATCTGCTGAACTATCCTGCATTCAGCATTTCACAGAAGGGACATTTGGTTCAAACTGGGTAAAATCTGTGGAAAATGTTAACTGAATCAGAAAAAAATGTGGCAGATTTAACATGGAAGTTTCAGCTTTGAGTAGAAATCGTTGTACGCTCAAGTATCTGTGGCCCAGAGGATTTCACAGAATTTCTCAGCTGTCTGTAGCTTGCATAACTGCCAGCTACTACAGAGATCAAAGTGTAGAACAGAAGGACAATATGTAGATGTGTCATCCTAGATTATTTGGTCCTATAATCTACAATGAGGCATCAATATAAGTTTACAATTTGCAGCAGATGCACCAGTCAAGTACTGGCTGAGCATTGTTTAATTTATAAAAATCTATATCAATTTTACTCAGACCCAACATTACTAATTTTCAGAAGAAATAAGTACTTTCTAGAATTCATATAATGATTAATTTGGCATCTTCCTAGTAAAGCTAATGTGTTTCAAATAAGCAAAAAGCATAGTCATCCTTTCCCTGCCCCCCCCCCCATCTTTTAAGTGCTATATCCTGACTGAATATCTAAAGCAGAAATTGTTTGAATAAAATATGTACTAGAGCTATAGTATTCTTTGGAATAGATTTTTAAAAATGGAAGCTGACAGAAATTCTTTTGTGTTTTTACTATATTGCAAATGCCTAATGTGTTTTTTATGAAGAGCTCATTTGAGTGATACAGCCTAGGTAAGTTACCATAGTCAAAGATCTATATAAACCATGCCTTTCAGAGTGAAGAAAAATTACCTTTCCTACTCATCACAGTGTTTCCACAGACAATGAAGAAGAAATCTGAAGCAATGAACAAGTCTTCACAATTCAGTGGATTTTTCTAAAAGCAGAGAAAATTCCATGTTAAAGTTTGTACTGATGAAGCTCACAAAGTATATTTTGAGCCTCTCTTGCACTATTGTCATTTGTTCTTCTGGCACATCTGCTACAGATTTGATGTATCCAGATGTATTTGAGGGAAGGTCTGAGGAAAACAGATGTTGTAGGCGTCAAGAAGATTTTTACAAGTGTTTCTTTAAAGTAGAGCAGGTCTTTCAGAAAAAAATGGATGTACCTGATTCTATGACCTTAAGGTTAAGCATTGTGGAAAAGCACAGTTTAAATCTTTGTTCTGTATTTAGCAAAGGACTATGTAATAGCAAGATATGTGCCTTGTGGAGCAAAAGCAATTTTGCAGAAGCATTATTAAGATACAGGCTACACAAACAACGTTGTTTTGAGACAATTTTGCAGGGAGGTGAATGTTTTCATGGACAAGTAATGTTTTTTGTTAGATCAGCTGATGCATCTAGAAAAAGAGGTGTTTCTCTGCAGAATTTCTTCACCCAGTGGCCTATTTTCCATTCTTAATAAAACACGTTAACCTCTGCATATGAATCTAGTTCATCACAGTATCAATAGCATTAAGCCAAGGAAATATGCATATAGAACTGCATTAGAAACACAACTTATGAACGCTGACTTTCCTTTTTGCTCCTGTATTGGGTTTGTGTGCCAAGGTTTTGGTAGTGGGGGAGGGTACAGGGGTGGCTTCTGTGAGAAGCTGCTAGAAGCTTCCTCTACGTCCGATAGAGCCAATGCCAGCTGGCTCCAAGATGGACCCGCCGCTGGCCAGGGCTGAGCACATCAGTGGTAGGGCTTCTGGGATAACGCATTTAAGAAAGGAGAGAAAAAACCCAGCATCTACAGCCAGAGAGAGGAGTAAGAATATGTGAGAGGAACAGCTGTGCAGACACCAAGGTCAGTGAAGAAGGAGTGGGAGGAGGTGCTTTAGACACCGGAGCAGAGATTCTCGTGCAGCCCATGGTGAAGGCCATGGTGATGCAGGCTGTCCCCCTGCAGTCCATGGAGGTTAACGGTGGAGCAGATATCTGCCTGCAGCCTGTGAAGGACCCATACTGGAACAGGTGAATGCCTGAAGGAGGCTGTGACCCCATGGGAAGCCCATGCTGGAGCAGGGTCCTGGCAGGACCTGTAGCCCCAAGGAGAGAGGAGCCCATGCTGGAGCAGGTTTTCTGGCAGGGCTTGTGACCCCATGGGGGACCCATGGAAAAGACCCACACTGGAGCAGTTCATGAAGAACTGTAGCCCGTGGGAAGGACTCACATTGGAGCAGTTCATGGAAGACTGTCTCCTGTGGGAGGGATGTTATGCTAGATCAGGGGAAGAGTGTGAGGAGTCCTCCCCCTGAGGAGGAAGGAGCGGCAGAGACAACGTGTGATGAACTGACTGAAACCCCCATTCCCCATCCCTCTGAGCTGCTTGGGGTGGGGAGGTAGAGAATTCGGGAGTGAAGTTGAGCCCGGGAAGAAGGGAGGGTTGTGAGGAAGGTGTTTTTAAGATCTGGTTTTTATTTCTCATTATCCTACTCTGATTTGATTGGTAATAAATTAACTAATTAAACTAATTTTCCAAAATGAGTCTGTTTTGCCCGTGATGGTAATTGCTGAGTGATCTCTCCCTGTCCTTATCTTGACCCATTATATTTTCTCTCTCCTGTCCAGCTGAGGAGGGGGAGTGATAGAGTGTCTTGGTGGGCAATTTACATCCAGCCAGGGTCAACCCACCACAGCTTCCAGCACGCACAAATCGACAATAGTATCAGGTTAAATCAGTTCTTTGAGTATATTCACAAATTCAAGGGATCAGCTATATGAGAAAACTTTTATTGTTTACATACTCAACTATAAGATTTTTTTTATAACCCTTTCACTAAAAAAAAAAAAAGAAAAAAGAAAAAAAGAAGTACTGTCAATTTTTTGCTGTGTTTGCTACTAACTGTATGTGCTGAATTTTTCTCATCTTATGACATTTCATCTGGGAAAACAGGTGTTGGTCACTTATCCCTCACTGATGAACCATGTGGCTCATTCTGTTATTTCCTGCTGCCTTGATAGCTGAGGGGAAGGTTTTGATTAAATTTAGATTAGTCATTGGGTTTGTAACTATCACTGCGCTCATTGCTGTCTTACCAGGAAAGGATTCTGATGTATTTAGATAACCAGGGGCAAGGAGTGAACAGATTATATACTGACTTTAATGGATGAGTAATAATCAGTTTCAATCTAATATATGATGGACAGCTCTGTTACTATAAATAGAAAGTCTCCCCCTTTGCTACCAGTTCAGCCTGGTGGATATATTAAACTTGAACGTGTAAGAGTCACAAGCCATTCCTTCTGCTGTAGGTGCTGTTTTCCTGAATTTATCTCTGATTTTTGTAGCTGTATGGAACAATTATTTAGCTATTTTTATACAAAATAATTTGGTGGGGGAAGTGGAGGTGTGGAAGGACCCAGCCGGATTTTTTAGGAAAAAAGTAAGTGTTCTGAAAAAAAAGTTACCTCTGAAAAACCTTCTAAACCAAAAATTTAATCTTCCCTCTGAGCAAATTTCGAAAGAGAAAACAAAAGCACGTTAAATGGCACATTTAAATTCTGTAATAAAATGGGAAGAGATCAGATCATACCGTTCCTTGAAAGTGCGTTTTAACCAGCTGTTAACATAAAAGTTGGGGACAAAGCAGCCTTGCTTGGTAAGACATGTCACATCGTTCTGCAAAGAGTTTATGAAACCATAGTTCTCAAAAATGTTTTTTTTTGAAGGACATGTATTTTGACATTACCATTGACCAGATTTTGTATCATGTATGAGGATTGTTATCTTGTTTTTAAAAATCTTCTCCTGTGCTAGTGTTTGCTCTGTTTTCTTCCTACAAGGTCTTGTCTCAGCCCTCAGTGCATTTTTAGCTACTGAACAGGATGATAAGCTATCAGTGTTCTTGGACAGATAATCAGGAACCACAGACTAACACATCCATCAAATACGTTAATTATACATGTATTTTCCTAGTGATTTTTCATCCTTGATTACAATTAGGAAAGAAAGGAAGAGGACAAGAGTAGTTCATTTTGGCCCTTAGTCCTGATGCATCGTGGAGCTTAGCAGAAATTGGACAGAAATGGATCTGGAAAGCTTTTGTTGACAACTATTGGCAGCTGCTCAGTGAGGAAAATAATAAAAGCTTTAAAACATTTTCTTCAATTATCAAGGCCCTTTACTGACTAGATTCAACACCTGGTTTACACAGATTTCCCAAGGCAATGTCTCTGAGAAGTGCTCTTTGGCTCTGGCTTTCTAACTTCAGAACGGAACACTTGAGTCTCCAGGGCCTGGAGTCTCCCTCCTTCTGTTTCTGGGAGGTGGATTTCACTTGCCTCCTTATCTTTCCTGTTCAGTTCCCCTTGTAGGACTCTTGCCTTACATCTATTTGCTATTCCCTTTATGCCAGTGGTTACAGTCAACACACATCTGTGCTTAATTACAGTGATTCAGAAGTTGCATACTTGTATGACTTTGCTGGATTAGATGCCCTGTGGGACAAAGTTCCTGATCTGAGGAGTTTAGATATGAAGATGATAGGTGTGTTGTGAATACCTAAGCTAGGGAGCAGGACAAATCTAAATTGGATGGAGGCAACGCAAACAAAAGATGACGCACAGGGATGGGAGCCGTGGTGGAAGGCTGTACTGCCAGGGCACACTCTCATCTACCAAGCCATTTCTTTTCCAAGTGTAATTTGGTTCCGTATCTGTAAGATTTTTGATTCAAGTCAGCCTCAAACGCATACCTTTATCTTTTGTATTTGGGCAGTACATTGAAGCAATAAAATATTACGCATTACTAATTCATTAATTTATTTATAAGTCATCTGATCACAGAGCTGCTAGTTCTTTGCCGAACTAAAGTTACAAGAAGTAATTCAGAAAAAAGTCTGTAACAGGATTTTAGGCCAATTTAGATGAAAAAGTTATTGCTGCTGTTTGTTTTTAGATTAGAACATTTGGGTGGTTTTTGTGGGAATGAGCTTTGTGTAAAAGTATCAAACTTTTACAGAGAAATTGATTTTTTTTTTCCCTCTAAGGAGCCGAAAACATTAAAATCTATTTATTACTCATATACACTGACATTCATTATTAATTTTATGTCCCACTTTATTACTTTCTTCAGGGCAAAACTAACATTCATTTATTGATCAGTGATATACAGTCAACACAAGGTATATGGCTGCTGATTAAATAACACGTGCATTAGGGTCTTTTTTTACGGATGCTGCCCTGGTGGACCAGCACTGCTCAGTGTGTACTTTCAGCCAACAGCCCAGAAGTTTTTTTGAGATTATCAAGAATCGCCTCCTCCCTTCATGATTGGAAGTTAACAGTATGGAGGGCTTTTTCCAGACTTGATAATAAAATCTAAGTTGCACATTTATCTTGCCTCAGCTAGCCATTTTTGTTAGAAGCGAGGTCATGTCTCCCAGAAGCTGAGGAGGAGGAGAAGAGAGAAAGAGAGTGAGAGAGAGAGAGAGAGAGATGACTTCAGAGGGCAGTTCAGCTCTTACGTGTGAGTGAATTTTTTCCTGGAGATGCTTGCTGTCCTCTGTGGGTCAAAGAAATTGTGTCAAAGTTGGCTGGAATGGTTACAGCTCTTACTTTATGTGCTTCAGGTACTGAAAATAAAATGGGGCTAAAGACTCTGTTTCTGAGCCTCTGTACCAAATGGCTTGGGACACAGGTGTGACAGTGTGTGTGTGCACTGTGTGGTTTGGTGTGATCCCTCTATAGGTCAAGGCAGCTCTGAGGGTGGGTTAAGACAATTTGCTTTCCATCAAGGCTGCCAGCTCAGCCACAGCCCTGCACTGCTCTGCCTCACCATCTTCCAGCTTTGGGAGAGCTTTCCTAGGAACCTGGAGCTCCTGTTGGCACATTCTCCACGCTGCCATATAGACCTTACAGAGGATGTCCCTCTCGCCACTGGAAAACCACCTATGGAAGGTGGCATGGACTCCTTTTTCTCCTTGACTGAGCCTATCTGTATTCAGACACTGTATGCCAGTTTGTGTTGCTCCCTCAGTGGTAACTTGGTCTCACCAAGGCAGTATCAATTTGGCTTTATGATCTCTTATGCTATTAAGCCTTTATATGAGATTGAAAAGATAATAAATTTCAAAAGACGCATTACATACTTTGCCAAAGCATGTAACTGGCTCCGACATCAGGATTTTATGGTGTTTTTTTTTTTTCTCTTTGGTTGGTTGCTTTTTATTATTTAAGTCTTTATGTAATGGTCAAAAGCAGGAACCAGAATGGTTGGTACAATTTCAAAAATGTACAAATATTCTGAATAGTTTTTTTGCACAGATCTTTCTTTTATGCTTGTAAATGTTCATATGCATTTGTAAGCCTTTGGAGATAATGCTATACCTGATGCAGTGCAAGTGATTCTTCTGAGGCTGAGGAAGGGAATAACTATAGGAGAACGAAGGTAATTGTCACTCCAACATGCCATTTTATACCAGAGATTGGTGTTCGGTTCAGGTTTATACTAATTAAGTGAAATGTCATATATGCAGACCCCCATGGCAGATTTGGATTCTCTTTTGGTGGCCCATAAAAGTTTAAATACCTGTTTAGATGAGGCCTGCGAGCTTCCTCTCCCCGTTTAAACTACATAATTTACTTAAAACGGATTCACTGAAGTGAAGGGATTTACTTCTGATAATTCATTTGTTAAAATAGGGACCTCTTCTTTTTCAGGAGACATATTTATGCCCTCAAAGAGTAGTATTTCAATGTTTACACCTATCTATTGTGTATTTCATTACTCCTGTTGGTCAAGAGAAATTATGAACTATGCATCTCTCATAATATGTATTGATCTTCTTGGAGATGATTTAAACATCTATCAATACTCTCTTCTGGCCTCCATGTAAGATAAAATGCTGTATCTTCTCTCCATTTGCAATTCTTATTGTGGCATGAAATCCTCTCACAATTCTTTTCATTCTCTTTAACTATAATTCAAAAATATCTATTTATTTTAACAGTTAATCAATTAATAGAAAATTACTGCACCAGATTTGTGTTCTTTTTCTGATGTTAACTTCATTGTTATTGTCCAAATTCTCTTTTGTTGTGTGTAGTTTCACTACAACTTGTTTTCTGGTTTTTAACCGTAGGACTCAGTCAGTCTCTTTTGGTATTGTTAGTCTGATGAAGAGACCAGAATAAAGTGTTGGTAAATTTTACTTTTCTGTGACTGGAGTATAGCTTATGGTGGATTAACTATGACCTGGATTTTGAATGTAATGGTGAGCTTTTATCATTCTGTTGCAAACACCTAACGTTCAATTAGCCCCAAATTTTCTTTGCTGTTAATTCGGAAATCATGCCTGGATGACTGCATTCATAACTGCATTATGTAAACAGTGTAAATACCCACTATAGCAAAGGAGTCCTGACCTTCAGCTCTGCCCCAGCAGCTCCACGGATACTTAGTTTCCTTCATTGTTCTGTGTCGGGTATTGTTCACTTGGATATGTTTTCACTGTTTTGGAATCTTTTTTAACATAATTGATTAAAGCGCCGCTGTATAAATTGAATTTCCCATGTGGACTTTTTAAAGCCTCTGGAACCTGATAAGCTTTTGTAACAGAAGAAGAAATGTTTCATGTGGCTTGAAATCCTCCTTGCATAAAAGGAGCATTTCATCAGCCACCGTCTGTTCTGCTAAGCTCTGCTGGCACAGTGACACCTGGATCTCATAGTCTAACTAGCTTTTTTGTCTTTGCCTCTGGGTAAGAGATTCAAGAAAGTTGTTTTGTTATTCAGCAATAGAAGGTACAGCTGAGCCAATGCATTAAAATAACAAAAAAGTTCCTCCCTTCTTGGAGAGAACTTTGCATGAACTAGAAAGGGTATGCTACTCTCTGTTTGTGGGGCTCTTTGAATACAGTCGTTTAAAAAACTTGGAGTAACTAGCAAACCATTGAGAATCTAAGTTGATACAACAAAATGGGGAAGATGAAGAAGTAATAAACACATCTCAAGTTAAATTAAAAGTAAAACTCAGAAAAAAATAGGTTAAGCTTTAAGCTCTGGGGAAAACAAGCTGCAATCACCTGGCTGGTTTAGTTTCCAGCAAGAGTGACAATCAACAGGTAAGGATGAAAGCAAACGTGCATGGAACAAGAACATTTTCCACCCCTGTCACTTTAAAATATGCTCATTTCTGTGTCTGATCTACAGCCATGAAGTAGAAGGTGTACATATTTTAGAGTAGCAGAAAGGAACTGTAATTATATTCTTTCAAGGGCTGTGAACATTATGTTTTTCTTATCTTCCCAGGAGTCAGACTTTCTTAAACATTCTCAACTGCTATAGCAAAAGTCAATCAAAGAAAACTCTTGCTTCTTCTTTCTTTTCTTTAAAACCTGAAACAACTGAGGAAAGGAAATGGAAAAGTGACAGGTGCAGGTATATTTTATGTTTCTTCTATTTTGTGAATGTAAGACACACTTGATGATTCTCTAAAATCATGCTTGCAGTTCAGAGAATGAGAAGCAATCATTAGTTCATCAGACAGAACTGTGTGGTATACAAGTGACATTAATGGATTAACCAGGAGCCAAACACATTTAACCAGTATCGGAAGAGAGGCCATACCTTGATACAGAATGATAAAACTTTAAACTTTCCTAAGTTTGTCTTGCTGTTCTTCTATATCTTACGCACTAAATAGACTTGAATCACTTCAACGCTTGATTGGGAGCCGCATGGCTACATGTAGGCTTCTCACTGTTGGTCAAGAAATACGGTGCTCTCAACTAGTATTAGCCAGAGTGAGTGCATGGTCTTAGAGCGCATTTCAATGCTGGGAGTGTCATGGATGGAGCCATCCATCCATGGAGGACATGGGGGTGTTGGCTGACAGCCAGCTGAATGTGAGCCAGCAGTGTTCCCAGGTGGCCAAGAAGGTCAATAGCATCCTGGTTTGAGGTAAAACAGAACTAATTTTCTTTTCAGTAATTTCACTTATCAGTTAAGTCTCTTCTAACTAACTCACTACCTGAAATTAATGGCATATTTTTCAGACAGTGTCTGCTTCTAGCAGATAATGTCTGATGTTTATAGTTAATACCAAGGAATGGTATGCAGCGAGGCTCCTACTTATACTTATTCCCATAGCAACCAAGGTCAGCTAACTTTGTTATGAGCCAACTTGGAGGGTCAGAGGCAGAAGAATGTAGAGGTGTCCAACTGCGGGGAGGAGCAGACAGGGCAGGTGACCCAAAACTGACCATCCCATCTGCCTCATGCTCAGTATAAAGGAGTCAGCCTCTTTCTGCAATGGCTGGTGTCCAAGGAGGGCTTTGTCTGTTCATCTGCCTTTGATCCTGATCCATGTGTTCCTGAATCCAGATCCAGAATCCAATTACTGTCCATTGCTGAGTCCAGTGTGGGACTTCCCCAGTGCCTGCTGGTGACGTGATTGTCATCCTGGGAGCTCAATACTGGTTTTGTATATATTGTATATATTTCATTATTTTCTTTTTAATATTTTTATATTTTCTTTTTATCATTAATATTTCATTAGTTTAGTTTCCTTTGCACCTGTAAATCTCCCTCTCTTATTCTCTGTCTCTTCTCTGAAGGCAGAGAGGCTAAAGAGAGCATCTGTCATTCCTTATGTGGCCAGCCCAGCCCAAACCATGACAATCAGAAATAGTGTGGCCAGCAAGACTAGGGAATAGATTGTCCCCCATACTCAGAGAAACACAAAATGGTATGGGTTGGAAAGGACCTCTGGAGATCATCTAGCCCAACCCCCTCTGCCAAAGCAGGTTTACCTAGAGCAGGTTGCACAGGAGTGCAGCCAGGTGGGTGTTGAATATCTCCAGAGAAGGAGACTTCACCACCTCTCTGGGCAGCCTGTTCCAGTGCTCTGTCACCCTCAAAGGTAAGAAGTTTTTCCTCATGTTTAGATGGAATTGCCTGTATTCCAGTTTGTGTCCACTGCCCCTTGTTCTGTCACTGGGCACCAATGAAAAGAGTCTGGCCCCATCCTCTTGACATCCACCTTTTAGATATTTATAAGCATTGATGAGATCCCCTCTCAGTCTTCTCTTCTCCAGGCTGAACTGACCCAGGTCTCTCAGCCTTTCCTCATAAGAGAGGTGCTCCATTCCCCTGATCATCTTTGTAGCCCTCCGCTGGACTCTCTCCGGTAGTTCCTTGTCTTTGTTGAACTGGGGAGCCCAGAACTGGACACAGGACTCCGGATGTGGCCTCAGCAGGGCAGAGTAGAGGGGGAGGATAACCTCCTTTGACCTGCTGGCCACACTCTTTTTAATGCACCCCAGGAGACCATTGGCCTTCTTGGCCTCAAGGGCACATTGCTGGCTCATGATCAACTTGTTGTCCACCACAACTCCCAGGTCCCTCTCAGCAGAGCTGCTTTCCAGCAGGTCAACCCCTAACCTCTACTGGTGCATGGAGTTATTCCTCCCTAGATGCAGGACCCTACACTTGCCTTTGTTGAACTTCATGAGGTTTCTCTCTGCCCAACTCCCCAGCCTGTCCAGGTCTCACTGAATGGTGGCACAGCCTTGTGGTGTGTCAGCCACCCCTCCCAGTTTTGTGTCATCAGCAAACTTGCTGAGGGTACATTCTGTGCCCTCATCCAGGTCATTGATGTATATGTTGAACAAGCCTGAACCCAGTACTGATTCCTGGGGAACACCGCTAGTTACAGGCCTCCAACTAGACTCTGTGCTGCTGATCACAACCCTCTGAGCCATCCATCCAGGTCTCACCTCACTGTCCACTCACCAAACCCGCACTTCCTAAGCTTGCCTATGAGGATGCTGTGGGAGACAGTGTCAAAAGCCTTGCTGAAGTTGAGGCAGACAATATCCACTGCTCTCCCCTCATCTACCCAGCCAGCCATGCCACCATAGAAGGCTATGGTGAGGCATCACCTCAGCACTGGAAAAGTGGAAAAGGACAACAAAACCTGTGCAGGTGCTCCTCTGTCCAATTCATTGGAAGGTTGCCAAAGGCCTAGGGAAAACACTTGTTTAAGCTTTCAGCAGAGAGTTTTAAAAGGTTTACCTGCTTGTGCTTTGGCAGATGAGGGAGAGGGAAAGATGCAGACCAAATGTGCAGCCAAGTATTTGTCTCACCCATTTTGGGATAGTACCCCTAAAGCTGGTGGCTAAGTTGATTCAAAAGCGTCATAATGCCAGCTTGAGTCTTCATTCAGTTGCATAGTCTTTGCTGCAAGGATTTCTTGTAGTGTTGAAAAGTAGCCAAGCGTGTTTCCATTGGGCAACTGTTTAAAAATTTTTGTTTCTTAATCATTGATTCAGCACCATTTGTGTATTCAAAAAAAAAAAAAAGAGACTTCGGGGGCTAACTTCAACTCATTTAGGCAACCCATCCTTCTCTCACCCTGAAAAACTGCACAAAGCACTACCCAAAATAAAAGCGAGTAGGGCCAATGTTGAAGGCAGGGAGTGCTTTTCAAAGCAGATGACATTTAGAGGCATGGTCTGTGTGAAAAAGTGTGAGCTCACAAGAGGATTCAGAGGACATTTTCCCACTGTGCAGCAGGCATCCTCAAAGCACAACAGCAGAGCATATATCTTTTTCCTGGTTTACCACACAGGACAAAAGCAATTCTCCAGTTTACAGGCCTCACCCTATTGATAATCATTTTAACTGAAACAGACAAAAATGCCTAAGTCTGTTCTGGGAATCAGAGTGGATGCTGCAGGGTACTCCTTTAGCTTCTGTTGCTATGACCTAAATGCACGCTTCACGCCGTGAGTCCACTGTTTTTCCCTGCTATTGATTTTACCCCCTCAGTACAAATTCCTGTGCAGCAGGAGTAGTCAATGATATCCTTTCTCATGAAGCTATCAAGCAGGAAAATCTATTTCTTTTTACAGCTGTACAGATAGGGAGGAGAGGAGAAAAAGAAAAAAACTTGATGTACAATATTTCTGTACAAATAATGAATATAAACCTAGAGAAAAATGAACATAAACCAAGAGTAAAACAACATTAACTACATTCACGGAGTGTCTAGATTAAGTGCAAGATGAGAAAAATATTTTCTGCTGTGCCATCCTGGTAGCATGACACTGTATGATGAAGTTCATTCTCCAGCTCTCGCCATCATTCAGCAGCAGTGTATGGCTTCATTGCTTCAGTCACTTGGTTACTCATCTCGTGAGGCAAGACATCTTTCACGCAAGAAATCGATTTAATATTTTGTGCGTGTTTTTTATATTGTTTTATATAGCCTTCACTTTCTTTTTGTAAAACTATATTGGGTTGCCTTTAAATTCACATGCTTATTCTAAAGATGGCAGCAAGAAAAGAGCTACCTGACAAGACTTTGTCTTGCATCACACAGCTTGTGAACATATTCATTGTCCCATTTGATATAAATGAAAATTCAGAGTAGCTTTCATCATAACTGTACTTCCATGTGTTTTTCTGAGGTGAGATGCATCCCAGGCTGTGAATCAGGACTGTAGTTGCATATCTCCAGCCAATTGATAGACCTGAAATCAGCGGAGTACCTTCTGGTACTTATTAGTTTCGCTCCACAGAAAGTACCAGTTTTGAAGTGATTATCTGTATTTTTTCCCACAAAGTGCAAGAATTATCCTGGGTAAACCTGGCAGCTTGAAGCCTGAGGAAAAGGTTGGTCTTTCCCTGATCTCCAGTGAGATGGAAGCCTGTAAGGGCTTTCAGGCTCTGCTAGGAAAACAGGCCAGAACGGTCCAATAGGCACACTGAAACAGGTTAATTTATGGGTGTTGAACCATCTGGAGGCATTTCTGTTAAAGTCAATTAGTTAAAAAGTTTGAGAAAATGTGAGCTTTATAATTATGCTGGAGAAATGCAGACAAGCCAACTGCTCTCCGTGTAGAATGGTAGAAAGAGATACCTTAACCTGATGGCACAGCTTTATAGTCTGTATGTGAGAAATTTTAAGCAAGGAAAGCTTAGCAAATTTTTTCTGAAAGGAAAGAATTTTCTTAGAAGGGGCTGCTTGTGGCCCCCCTTCACTGCTATAGTGCTGTTAAGAAATAAAACGCTGTGAAGGTACGCCTGTAGTTTGGTTCATCAGGCCTGGGCAACACGCACAGCTGGTGGGGAAAATGGTCGTGAGAAGGACTAGCAAAGAAAGCAGTTAGTAGCAGGCGTTAGCAGCAAGCTGAGATGGTGAGGGATTTCCTGGTTAATCGAAGTCACAGCTGATGTATGAGGAACGTGGGTGAGTTAATCAACCTGGCCAGTGGGGAAGAACAGGCAGTACGACACATGATCGAAGCGAGCAGACCCTAGTGGGACATCTTAACTCAACAGCATGAACCCAGAGTACGTTGTATTTAATGTCATTAACACACTGTCATTTGGGCTCCTGTGAGCCTGAGATTCAGTGACATCTCCCTACTAGAGCAGTTACATACAGCTAAAGGAGAAGGGCTTATTTGGGAATATTCCCTTTGTATTCTAAAACCTATTTTGCTTTTCAGAGAACATGCACAAGAAAAACTGAAAAATTGTGTTCTGCCACTAAGTGCCTGGCAGAAAAGTTACACTTCTAAGGTATATTTACTTTGTGCAAATCAAAAGAAAGATATATCAGTAAGTGTGTTCTAATCTAGTGGGCATTAATAATTTGCTGAGTGTGTCACCTATCTTTTGAAATTAAAATGACTGATAGTTTCTAGCCAGTGGGTGAAAAATTCAGTTATTGCAAGTAACTCACAATGTATACATGAAGGTTCAATTTTAGTATTTTGACAGTCAAGTTACACTTCACTACGTAGTCATAAAAAAATGTCCTGCATTACAGGACTTTTCTTGCAAATCTCTTTGATAAGTGCTCATATATCCCCAGGAATGTTCATCTGATATTTTCAAAACTGCTGTTACAAAATATAATCAACACTTCTGGGAAAAGAAGAATGAAAGAAAAGTTTTGTTATTTTCTTTTTTAAATAGAAAAATTTGTTGGCAGTAGTTGAACTCTGACATACATATACATTTTTTGTTCAACTGACAGTTTATTAAATCTGTTTTCTACAATTTTAACAGAAGTTGCTGCTTTATTATTGAATGGAAATGGTATTTCAAAGTTATACTCTTCGAAGAATAGCTGTTATGTAAAACACTTGGCCAAAATTGTACAGGTACTATGAAAGCAAGGGCAACTTTGCTGGAATATATAAGCATTCTCTGTGCTGATTAACTTCATAGGTAATAATTCTCTAGTCATTCCCCTTTTAGAAATGATTTTTTTTCCTTCAATGAATCTTCACATATCCTTTGAATTGGTAGTCATCAACAAAGTCAATTCACTTTCCTCCACCTCTTTGCATTATATACTATCCATTTAATCACCAACAATCTCTTGCACAAAGAGCTTACAACAATTTCACTGGAAGGTGCTACTTTGGGTTTTGTTTGTTTTTTTTTTTTATTACAAAATTTTCTAAGAAATAAAGCTCATGCTTCAGTTTTGTGGTAGACATACATGTTCATTGTGTGAATCTGCCATTTGATTCATTAGAGTTTGGCATAGATGTCTTAAAATAGTCTTCAACTACAGATAGTAACATCTGTGGAAGAAATAGTTCCATTATTTTAAATAATGAAGTTCAGAGGCAGAAAGATAAAGGCATTTTCCCTTGTTATTTTTAATCCTTTAAGCTTCAGGATCAAAAATGGGAGATAGATGTCTCTAATGGTACGAATGGAAAAAAAATAGAAAGCTCAATGACTATGGTTTTTTTAATGCACATGAGTTTCTTGACATTAATCTGTCATTGCAGAAAATTTTTCAGCTGCAGTACTATATGTCCTGTAACTGGAAGTGTTGACTGACTTGTTCATAAATGCGATGGGTTTGGGGAAAAAAAATCTCAAAGTGGAAAAAAAGGTGAAGCTTTTTTTTCCCCTAAGTCAAAGAGAGTGTTACAGAAACAGGTAGAAAGTGATTTACAGCAGCGGACAAGTGGAGCTGTTAGCTCTGCTTTTATTCTGCACGTATTTTTGCATCTGGTGTTAACCCTGTGTCTATCAGTAGTTTTAATTGGTTGTCCCAACATAAAAGCAACAATCCAAAGTAACACCGTACCACCAAAAAATGATGTGATTTCTCATACCACAGAGATCTCTAGAGGGTGAGGACCCTGGTGAAAGGCTGGCATCCTGCAACACTCTGAGAAAGAATCTTTTAAAAGTCAGAGAAATTGCAAGGGTCACTTCTGCAAAATCAGTGTTACACATTGAAAGATGCAGAAGCATCTAGTGCTTGCTGAAATGTCTCAGTTGCATACACAACTAGATACAAATCTCCAGTAACCAAATTCCAAATGGAAACTGGCACTGGCAGATGAAAGCTATTTGAAATTAAGATGCACATGAGCATGTTTATATAAAGATAAAGATAATCACATTTGCAAATTTGGCCTTTAATTCGTGTCACTGAAAAAGTCCATTATTATTTAAGGCATACTTTTGAAAAATGCTTAAAAGTGAATCTTAAACAAGACTGTCTGCTTTGTATTAAAGAGACTTTGGGATAGGCAGAAGTAGTTATAGCTATGATTCCTATTAAATTATATTCAGCAAAAAAGCTCCTTAACTCCTTCTCCCACATAAAATCTAAACCAATCCTTTTAAAACCAGACAGAAACAGACAGCACATTTTGGTAGGGTGAGCTTATTTTTCAAGTCTTTTTAATTTTAAATGAATTTAATGATGTGAAAAGTTTAAGAAGCTCATCCGTGTGATGAGCTTTACAACTTCAGAGAAACGGAATATTGGGGTTTTGTTGTTTGTTTTTTGCCCCAGAAACAGTTCTCTTGTAGGAATGGGAAATAAACATTCCTGGTGAGTACCAATGCTCTATAGACACCGGTGACAAAGGTACAGCTGTGATGTGATCACTGAGGTTGAGTCATTTGTAAGTCATGAATTCATCTACGTAAGGTTCTTCCTATATCACACAGGCAGAGGCAAGTGTCCATTCTGCCTATCATAGAGATGAATCATAGTCTGAAGATATCTATCTCTTCCCTATTGCTTAAATGATCGCTTATACCAGATTATACTGTTTAGACAGCAAAGGTTAGGTGAGATAAATCTTCCTGCAAACAGTTGTAGAGAATAGTCAGCAGATAACGAACTGTTCTGTCATGTAGCACTTGTAAAATTAAAGAAGACAGTGGTTTTTAAAGAGAAGTGAACAAAATATGATAAAAAGCAATGACACCAGTTTTGATTTTTTTAATTTTTTTAATGTACAGAAACTTTACTAAGGCTGTGTTCACCCCAGCCACTTTTGAGTACCTAACAGCTAGGTGGGAGTATCATTACTCTTTGATCCTCTACATCCAAAGGAGGAAGATAAGTTCTGCCAGAGGGTGATTCATCTCATGCTTTCTGAATGATTAAAAAACCAGGCAGCTTTTTTACAATAAGTTAGTTAATGGTGTAATGGTGCCAACTGTGAGGCTGATAGATATGTAATTCCTCCACAAACAAGTGGATATTTTACTTCCTCCTTCTTTGCAATGCATTTCCCTGACCACTATTAATATCACTGATATAGCTGATAAATAGTAAACTGGATTTGGCTGGAATGCTCTCTGTAAATGGTCAAATGAAACTTAAACACATGAAAGCACTGAATTTTCTAAATGCAAAATTACAATGTAACAGTTCTTGAGGGTAACTAGTTATGAAAGGGATAATGCATGATGCAGATGTATTTGAAACACTGAATGCTTTACAGCCTTCTCCTATAGCTTCTTGAAGACTGTTCTCAGCTCTAACAACTACATCAATACACATTCATTTTGAGGGAAACTAGTGATGTTTCTTTGTTGATTAAAACCAAATGTTGTTGCCATAGGAATGTTGTCCTCAAAAAGACATGGATGAACGGACTTCTTTGATGTAGCCTTCCTTTTATAGGGATGTTTTCTCAGTGCTTAGGCAGTCTAGGCACTGTTCTCCAGTCACTGTATGCCCTGCCTCAACTTACTTGAACAACAGTGGGATAGAGTATCCTCAGTTAAGTGGCTTTTATATGGCCACAAGACATCATGGCTGTGCTGATTTTCATACAGGAGCTCCATGGGTGAGATGAGTTGCAGGGGTATAGTATGAGATAACAGTAAGTTGTGTTGGTCTCGCTAGGAAATGAAGTGGGTGGTGCTGTGGCACATATCTTGCCTCCTGAGTTCTTGCACTGAATAAAAAGGTCTGAACTTCAAGATTCCTGTCACCACCATCTGGAAATGATCTTTCTGTCTCTCACAGCTGGGGATTCTGTGTCCATGGGAGGTGGCAGGCTGTGGGGCATTCAAGACCATCTCTGAAGCCTCCCTCCAAGGTAGGGGTCTTGAGTCAATATCAAATTCAATATTCGTAGCAGCGGGAGGCCACAGCACATGCCAGTTTGCTTTGGTCCCTGAGTCTAGGGAAAAAAAGAGAGGTTGAATTCTTGGGTGGAAGTTTTCACTCTTCTGCTTTGTATGGGCTGCTGTGCACAAATGCAGGCTCCTGGGGAGTGTTGTGAGGAGGGCTCACAGTGCACTGGTGGGTCATGTTCTGGTCCAGGACCCTTCCTTTTTTGGAACTGAGCCATTGAAAGAACATAAGAAAACAGACAGAATTTGTGTGTTCAGTAACAGGAATGGTTTTACATGGTACAGATGTGGTGAGATGATTTACATGTCAAAAAATGTTAGTTCCAAAACTTGTAGCAGTATTTTCATATGGCTATGACTAGGGCACCTTGTTCTAGAATAGAACTGAAGAACCTAAAACAAATGATACCAGAGAGAAAAGAAGGTATATCTGAACCCAAAACCAGATGTCAATTGAGAATTCAATGCTTTCTTTTCTCCTGTGTATCACCTGCTACGAGAATCTCAAGGCAGAACAATAGCACATAAAATCAAATTATCTGCTCTTTTTTACCCCCTAAGTAAGGTTACTCGGAGTATAATGGAAGTCAGTAGAGAGCTGCACCTCTGCCTTGGGCCAGGTGCCTGTCCAAGAGCAGTAATAGACACCAAGTTGCATCCAAAATGGAAGCAGTCTCAAGTCCTGGGAATGCTACTAATGTATTCTTCTCAGTGAGGTCACAAGCATGTTCTCTGACTATACCTTGATCAAAAACTTTGAATTTTGAATCTCTAATTTCAGAAGAGAAGTTTTAAACATAGATAATTAGATATTTTTGTAAGTTTGTTGTTGTTGTGGTGGTTTTTGTTTGTTTGTTTGTTTGTTTGTTTTACTGTAGTATTGAAATTTCCGAACAAACTTATTTGGTTACATTTGGAAAAAACTTCTGTCTTTGAATGGCAGAATTGGGAAGACAAACTAGAAAGTACTTAGTAATCAATATACAAGATAAAAGAATCAGCCAAGCCAAGGTAGCAAAGAATCAAACTTCTGAGACAGGCTGTGACAAAGCAGCAAACGAAACCATGCACGTGTCCCATATCCTGACTAAGAAACAAGAGGAATCTAATCTTTCAGTTTTATATGAGCTTGAAATGCTATCATCTTTTTTTTTTTCTTTTTAAAAGGAGAAATTTAAAAAATAATAATTTTTCAGGGCAAATGGATTGCCAACCTGTAATGATTTTGTTTTCAAAGTATTAAGGCCAAGCTATTTGGATTCATCTATGATAAAGTGGAAATAGTATTTGTCAACAAGTCATAAAAAGAACAACTTAGTGTGTCATCACATAATACACAAGGCTATGCCCTACAATAACAACATATACTGAGATAATACAAATAGAAAACAGTGTATGAAGAGAACTAAATTCTGTGCAATGCTAGTAATAAGGATTTTAATATTAGAAAGTTGTTAAAAGACACAGAAAATAGAACTTTGAATGTAGTCAGTCACGTGATGTTAAAAGCAGTATTTGTAAAAAAAAAGTTAATAAAAGAGCTGAGATCTTTCTCGAGTATTAATAAAAATGACAGGCATACTGGAGACAGAAAAAATACAATCTGAGGAGAAGGAAACTGTGATTAAATGAAAGTAAACAAGCTGGAACAGGGAGGAAAGGTCTTTCTATAAATTGTTTTAGTTTGGGAATATGTCCTGAACAAATGAGATGGTTACATAAGACTGTCAAAAGACACCATTAAACTTATTACCAATAGACTGCTCAGCTACCATATAATCAAAGTGTGTTAAAGGATTCTTTTTGATAGCACTGACATTAAAATGTATCATCAGACTCAGCTATTATTGTCTTTAGCAGAACCACAAGTAACATGAGGTGAAATGTGCTCACTAAGATCAACATATTGCTCATCATTGCTGAGTTTTGTTCTGTAAAGTTGCTTTTAAATAGACTGTTTATTTCATTTAATAGTCATAATGAAATACCATATAATAAGAAAGCTCTGATTTATCCTCCAAAGGGTTGACAGATAACATGGGATTAAGTCAGTCTTTCATCTCTCAGCTCTTTTTTTCATGTTTTTGTTAATATGCCAGTGAATAAGCTAATAAAAAATATCCTAATTCAAATGCAGCTCAAATCCAACATAAAGTGCCTTAGCAAGCTGTCATTTACTTCCACTAACCATAAAAAGCACTATATCAAATTAGTCTCATTGCTTACAATCTCTAGAAGAAAGTGAAAGTTAAAAAAACCTCATTACAAGATTGGGTTTATATTCATCTGTATTCTTTAGAGTTGATTGTGCAAAGTGAATACATAGCAATTAGCAATGAAGCATTAAAGAACTACAAGAATTTCATCCAAATTACCTTTGCAAACAGATTCAAAGCTGAAGATCCTGAAACTGAAATACAGCAATCTGTTGAGTGAATTGGTGCAAATAATGTGATAATGGGAGATCTTGGGAAATAAATAACTGTTAAGAACGCTAATTGATTTTTAGTTTCATAATCAAAGAATTAGTCTGACTGGAAGCAAAAAATTTCTCTTTTTTACTAAAAGGTAAATGTCAACAGATTTCAGGTGGAATATAATGAGTTTTTTTATACTTCTTTTATTATATTGGGGATGTATTTTAAAACAGGGCAAAATAAAACTATTTGTCTACTTTAATTAGCTCTGAACCACAGCACAGATTCATTTTCTCTATTGTCTACAATCTCCTTTGACTTAAATGGAAACTTAAGTTCCTAGCTCCTATGTTGACCTATGTATTTGGACAACAAATTGTAGGTGAACTATATCCTGTATTTTCGTCATACACCGTTAAATCTAGTAGGATGAACTGCATCCCATTCCTGCTTTAAGATGGGATGAATTGCTCTGTGGAGGTTCCCCTATTTACTTCTGTGGCAAGATGTTAAGTGAGATCTCACAAGTGACTCTATAGACTAGACAATCCCTTATCAGGACGAGCATTACATTAATTTTCCTCCTCCAGGCTACATGTAATTACTATTGACACAATTGAGAAATTGAACACAACCCTTTGCAGAATGTTCCAAAAAAGCAGAAATAAAAGCATTTATCTGAACATTGGGCCGAAGCATCATGAAGCAAGGAAAGATCTTGAACCTTGATCTTCCATATACTGGATGAATACGTTGGTTATTAGGTAACTGTGCAAAAGACTGGAAACATCATGTCAGTATCTTTAAATATATAATTTGGGAAAAAAAGAGACTGTTGACATTTTTCAGTGAATCTAACCTCTTTCTCCCCAAGTTTCTAGATGATCAAGCACAAATTTTCTGACTGAAGAAAATGTTATAAAAAAACCTGACGTCAGTCAGAAATATTGCAATACTAAATCATAAAAAGCTATCTATTGTCTCATTTTTCCTCCATGTGATCAAAATTTTTGCAGATGGTAACTTGTCACTCAACTCTTCTTTTGAAAAGTGATTCCACTGTGCATCAGCAAAATATTTTGTAAATTCAGCTCACCAAAAAACATTATCATTCATTTGTTGCATGATTTTGATTCATTTGGTCCTGTTGCACATCAACAGTTTGATCAGAACTGATGTGAACTGATGCCTGCTTGAAAAGTCATGAAAATTTACATAAGCAGAAAATAATTAGCAAAGCTGGTGCTAAGATAAGCCTCTTGCTTTGAACAAGTTCTTAGAAACCAATTTTTGCTTCATATGCTGATGGTAAGTTGCAAACAGTCATGCCTTTTATTACATTTGGATGCTTGCTCAAAGAGAAATACCATACCATGACTTGCTGACGTCACTTCTCACAGTAGCTATGGGTTCCTTGGAGTTGTTTTGGCCAAGTACCACAGTAACGTGTCTCCTCTCTGCTTGTGACATTTTGTTTGATCACATCATAAAGTGGTAAGGCCATGGAATGTATACATAGCACTATACACTAGTAAAGTATTTATCATTTAATGTCTCCCGGATGCTTGCCTATAGCTTTTTCCAGTAATAAAGAGAACATGTTGGCTTGATGTGATCTTCTGTTTACATTGTCTGTTGGGCCTATGTGATATGTCATGTTCTTTCCTCCTTTACTTTTGTAGAATCAGTAAAGCAATTGTTGTCTTACAGGTCTATTCCTCTGTGTGGAACACATGCTAGGTCCAGTAAATAACCAGGATCAAACGGTAATAAAAGCTGAGGTTAGAAGAACATCCTTGAGGGAAAAGCAGTCAATAATTTCTGTGTTGTGTAAAATCACAAAATTCTGTGGGACTGATGATGTTTAACTCCAGGGAGTTTTGGAGTAATTAGAATGAACAGCAGATTTCCTAAATTTAGATCATTCAAGACTCAACATGTTCATTCTGCCATTCAGAAAGAAAGTGCATGACGCTTGGGATCTGATTCTTTATTGCTTACCATTTGGTGCTGTTATTTATGGTAGTTAAGGCAGGTGCAAACAGCAAGTGTTGTGACTACCTTTTTACTTACATTTTACACAGTTGTAAATCACCAGCTGAATCAGCATCAAGTGCTGCGGGGTAGTAGATAAATGAAACCCTGGCTTTTTTACCCAGTTAGGAGTACCTATTGAGGTCAGGCTGAAAATCAATCAAGAAAAATCGATTGGAATATTCTAACAAGTTATTAAAATGAAAATGTAATGTTCTCAGTTCTCTTTGTTTACTCTGTCATGAGATACCAGGTAAAAATTTTGAAAATGTTTAAATGTTTTTCAAGCCCAAGTACTCTTTCAATAGCAATACAGACATTTAGGCCCAGACTATTTACGGTTGTCAGAGCACTTCACAGTGTATGTGATTTATTCTGTGTCTGTTATAAAAGCATCTGTCAGCATAGCGATTGTCATCAAGAACGTGATCTTTGGCTGACAGCAGAAGCTTCCATTATTCAAACAGTAGTACTGTCAAAACCGAGCTTTTGCTGAATTAGCTAATTTTACGTGAAAGGGCTGGAAAAGATCATGTTAGTAGAGGCACTGACTCAGAAGTGCTTGTCAGGATGAGACAGAATACCATCAAGACTGTATTCTTCCTCATCCAAGCATAGCTTTAGTTGCGTGCATTCTATTTTTACAAAAGGGAAGAACTGCAAAGGCACACCATGCAAGATCCAGCACAGGGCTGTGGGTCTTCAAGTTTACCTCTGGAATGCCTAGGTGTTATGGACATGGTCCTACAGAGTCCCCCATCCCATGGTAATATGCTCCGAGGCACTTAGGAAAGAAATCCGCACAGCCAGCAGCTTAAACAGGGAACAGCTTGAAGTCAGCTTGCGAGTTGGAGAGCTGTACTGAGAGAACCACTAAACAATCACGCACAGGGACAAGCCCCAAATGCTGCCTACTGCATATCTTGATAACAATGCAGGAAGATAACTTTGTCCACTGAAGAGCCACAGGTAGATAGATGATGATGACACAAAGCTCATCATTTTCTTTAAAACCCCTCAGCTTTTTGATGCCAGGGACAGTAGCATTCTGCTGCTCTAACAAATATCTGTGATGAGAACACACACCAAGGGAACAGGAGAACTATTCACTTCTCTGTAATACCTGAGGGAATCAAATCAACCCCTTCTCCTTTCAGGTGTGAGGATATAGATGCTTTCCACCCATCGCACTGAAGCTATGCAAAGAATAATGACCCTATGATGAAGAGCATAGCAATCATCTAATAGTCAAGCTTGTCAGCTACAAAGGAGAGAGGAAGATCATGAGCTTTATTTTCATGTCATTTACATGACCTGCATGAGACAGTTATTGGATAAAATATTTAACTGCTGAAATAAGACATTAAAGAGGGGAAATAGCTGTTAATGCCAACCCCCATGATGTCATAGAAACTAGGTCTTGCTATTTTGTGCCCCAACAGGTGGACTTATTTGATTGAAATTTGTAGCTACATAGATAGAATATAGTTAGAGGTGTGTAAAACTATTAACTTAGTATTATTGGCATCCTGATTAAATAAGCATCTTTACCCAGAATCACCAAAATACAAGTTATGAGGATTCTGAGGTTTAATAAAGCTGTAGTCAGTGGGGAAAGATCATTGAATTGAACTGTCTTAATTACTTCATTGATGCTAATAACAGGACCAGTGTTTTCAACGTTTCCATCAATAATTTGAAAGAGTATATAATAGTGATCAAAACACAGAAATTTGACAGTTTTTGAATTTTTATCTGCGGCCTCTCCCACAATACATACCTTGGTACAGCCACATACAAATGTAGCCCTTTCAAAATGACAAATGCAGAGGTTAGCTAAAATCTGTGGACTGCACTTTGGAAAGGTTTCTAATGTAACCTTTTAAAAGGTCTTCTAGGAATCATAATAAATAAAAAACTGAGTTTGAGCTCCTGTTATGAAGCTGTGGAGAGAAAAGCCAATAATCCTGGGATGCTATGAATTAAGGATTTTTACTTCTGTCTGTGGTTTTAATGCCTCTGTCTGGGGCAGATAAATAAAAGAAAGCCAGTGATGACACCTGTGCCCTGGGGTCAAGGTGGACTGATTAGTTCTTATCCGTGATGTTTAGGACCTTCTCTGCATCAGATTTGTTATGAAGAGAGCTGGTTGGAGCAGCAGAAAGCACAGACAGGGAAGGAATTAGCAGTCAGATTGGATGACTGGTGTTCAAGCTCATTCCTTGGCTCTCTTTTCTATAATGCAGTGTATAGGTGCACCTGCTGAGACCTTAATTAGAATAGTGAGATCATTTTAGTGAACGTATTTTCAAAAATAGGTGAAGGATAATTCTAGAGAGTTCAAAAAACGTGTCAAGTAGTTGGAGAGCCAGAAATAATACAAATCAGTGGAACACTTGAGGAAATTAACTTATTTGGCTTTTTAAAAAAGAAGGTGAGAAAGTGATGTGATTATAATGCATAAATACTCAGAAAATAGACTGGTATAAAAGACTTTACAAACAAATGAAAAAAGACAGCAAGAACCAGTTATTGGAGGTGAAGCCAAACAAACTCAGATTTTAAGTAAGATATGAATTATTAATGGCAAACTGATGAAACAAGGTGTTGATTGATATTCTGCCAAAAGAAGTACTGGATTTTTCACCTTTGTGTAACTTCAGATCAAGACTTTTCAAGAAGATGTGCTGTAGTCACATGCAAGATTTTTGTTCAGTTATAGAAAGGACCAGCTGAAATTTAATCACCAGTCATATGCAGACAGTTTAGATGACCTAACAGATCCCTTTTGGCCTTTATTTCTATGGATTTATATGCCAAAACATTAATATTAATTGGAAATTATCAAGTAGACTGAATAAGTTCTGTAAGATTTACTTTGCGTTGGCCTAGATAACAACTAAATACAGGTGAAACAGATTTATATACATGAAGGGTTAAAATAATTTTATAAAGGAAACAACACATTATTTTCATGATGACTGTGTTCTCCTTAAAACACTAGGTATGGACTTATTTTAAAGATATTTAATGTTTTTTGGAAAGCACTGCCTTGACAGCAAAGAAAAAGGATTTTTCCTGCACTGAGGGTAAGGTAACAGCTATGAATGGCTGGGTTTTATTTAGCATATATTCTATGCCTGATCTGGAGATGAGAGACAGCTTAATTTTTGGCTTGTAGGCTGAGACTAGTAAAAGAGACGTTTTGCAATGTTGATTTATAGGATATGAGCGTTCCTTTGCGTGGGACTGGATTGGTAGCCCTAATTCACTGCAGTTAGTTAGCCTGTTGGTTTAAAGAAGTAACATACATGGACTCTTTTTTGGTCGTTATTTCTCAAGACTATGTTTGAACCAAAGAGCTAGTGTTCAAAAGTCAGTATTCTTAAGATCTGTCAAATGATCACTAGCAACCAGGCGGTCTACTTCTTTTATTAAAATCAGTAGCAACATTCTTAGCCTGGGCAGGAATGGGATTGCACTAGGTGCATACAGACTGTCAAATTGATTTGCTTCTTGTTTTACTTCAGGAACATAGCTCTGCCAGTAATCTGCACAGTACATGCGTTAATTCAGTCACGGATTCCAAGTAGCTAACTGAGCAGTAGAAATCTGAGTATGGAAGAAAGAGTAGTTTGTTGCAAGGGTTGCATTATACAAGGAGTATTGATATGAGCCAGTGCCCAAAGTTGTCCTAGTAACCAGGGTTCAGTCTGTGCCATCAATAACAAGGTCAATATAGATGAACTTCAGGCAGTTAAAATTCAGTCAATAGGGAATGTATTAACTGTATTTAGGGAATGTAGCTGTAATTAGATCTATGGTGAAACAGAGTGTGGGACAAAACAATAATGTCAATTTAATTTATAAAAATAAAAAAAAAAGCCATGAACTTCATATATTTTAAGGTCAGAAGTCAGTGTTTGATGTCCTGGTTAATACAGGTCATAGGACTTTCATGACTTAATTAGCATTGACTTCTGTGAGACCGAGACCTTTACTGTTTGGTTTTTCCCTGTTACATGTAACTACTGAAATCAGTAGATCAGAAAGAAACTTAAGATATTTTTCAGTTCATTCACTTTGAACTTTTCAAAGTTATTTGCAGTCCACTGCATCAATGTCATACACGACTATAAAGGGAGCTCATGTGCCCTTTCTCATCCAGGCTCCACAAGAGCATAATTCCTATTAGCTCCAGGTAACTATGTAACTATGTGAAAACAAAAATGATAGCAAGCTGATGTTTCCACAAAGAAAGGGAGGGAGAGGAAAAGGGATGAGATAGAAGGGGAATGTCATGAACGTGTTCGCTCTTGTTTCTGGATCAGTTTGCAGACTAATGGGCTAAATAGGTGAGAAAGAAAGCACTCTCATCTGTTTTAAAAGGTCATTACAGGGGATATCTCACTACTTCTTCTTAAAAATTATTCTTCCTTCACAATTTTAAAGGAAACTAAAGTCTTGAGTATCCAAAAGTGAAAGGAGTCTTGAAACCAAAAGTAGTCAAAAGTGGCTACTAATGTGATAATATTTGAATATGGAGATTATACGGGAGTTCTTCTTCCCTTTGCCTCCACAGGTCTGCAAGTATAGAGAAATCTGTACCTCATCAAGTTACCTTTGCATTTACTAACTACTATTAGATTTATATTTCTTCTATGATTTTTTAAAATTGTTTGGTGAATAAATGCAAAGTTTAGAATCCACAACATGTGGCAACTAATTCCACATATTAATTACATACTATGTGAAAGCATTCCTCCTTTATTTGTTTTGAATCATCTACTTGACCATTAAGCTTGATGGCCTCGTTTATTTGGTCATTTCTTATACTGAAGCTTTTTCTTTTTTTATTGGATCTGGCTGGGATAGAGTTAATTTTCTTCATAATAGCCTGTACAGTGCTGTGTTTTGGATTTGTGATCAAAACAGTGTTGATAACACACCAACGCTTTAGCTGTTGCTGAGCAGTGCTTACACAGCTTCAAGTCCTTTCTGTTTCTCAAGATGCCCTGTCAGTGAGTAGTCTGGGGATGGGAAAGAAGTTTGGAGGGGACACAGCCAGGACAACTAACCCCAACTGACCAAAAGGATATCCCATGCCATATGATGTCCCACTCAGCAATAAAAGCTGAGGGAAGAAGGAGTAAAGGGGGAAGTTCATGGTTATGGTTTTTGTCTTCTCAAGTAACCATTAAGTGCGGTTCTGCTTTCCTGGAGGTGGCTGAACACCTGCCCGCCTGTGCATAAATTCTTGTTTTGCTATGCTTGTACGTGCAGCTTTGCTTCACTTATCTTGTCTTTATCTTGACTCATGAGTTCTCAGCTTTTGCTCTTCTGATTTTCTCCCTCATCCTACTGGGTGGTGGCAAGCGAGTGACTGGGTGGGTGCTTAGCTGCTGGCTGAGGCAACCCACCACAATTCTCTTTGATGAAGTTTACCGCCTTTTTTCATGACTCTTCTAGGGCTCCTATTATATTCCTTTTTGAAATGTGAGAACTAGAACTGCACATGGTTTGCAAGATGCAGATGCACCACAGAATTGGATGGTGGAATAATTTTGTCCTCAAATGTGTTATCTATTCCTTTCCTAATAATTTCCAGCATTTTGCTTTCCTGTCTGACAGCTACTGATAATTTTCTTAGATTATCCCTTATAGCTCAAAGATTTTTTTTCTCCGTGGTAATTAACTAATTTGGAACTCATCAGTCTACGTGCAATTTAGGATTGTGTTTCTCCCATGGGCATCATTCTGCATTTATCAAGACAGAATTTCATCTGCTATTTGCAGTATCCTCTTAAACTCTCTGCAAAGTGTCAGTGAACTGAATACTAACTATAGGGTACTGGTGAGAAATACTATTCCATACGAATGAAGGTGATAAATACTACAGAGAAAAGGTGTTCCAGAAGATTGAGCTCAATTTTCCAGAAAGCTATGACAAGGATTTTTGTGCATAACTATTCTTATATAAGCCACAATGATTTGTACTGACAAAAGAATGTGATGTTCCACTTTGTCTTCAAAACATGTGACTATAATCTCAAGATATTAAAAAAGAAGTTCTGTATTAGCCAATCCTCTTTCTACTTTAATCATCTAAAAATGAGCGGACAGTCCTGTGACATTAATGAACAATGTTACATGTCTTCGGCTTGAGAGGTATGGTCACTTTGAGCTATATTTTTCTGACACTAATGTCTGAGTTCAAAGACATAACTAAGCACAGATTAGAATGGAAATATACAAGGAAACTCACATCTGAATCACTTGCTTAGGTAAAATAGAGAGGATCTGAATTTCTCCTTGAAAAGATTGGGGAATTCATGATTAACCTACCATATCAGACCTAAGAAATATGCTGCTACTAATGCATGTGAATATACTTACGTAAAAATATTTGAAATTTAAGCTAAAATATATTTTAAAAGAACTTGTATCAACCATTTGTGATTGCTTTGCTGTTTTTACAAAAGCAGTTATTTGTACTTTTTCCAGAATGGAGTAAATAATCAAGTCACAGTAAGGACTGGATCAATAAAGAACAAAACTCAAACCTTCAACACAGTAAATATGATGGTATTTGCTGAGAAGAGCACATATCTGTAAGACAGTAACCTAGGAATCTTTCAGCTCTAATCTCCTGGTTTTGTTAAGAAAAACAAAAGATCAAATAAAGAGCATTGGAAGAGGAGAAAATATGCATGGACTAAAACTTTATTTGCCATCCTAGAGTAACATATTAAAAGTAGTTCTTTTTGTCTCTCATCTTCATACGTTAATTTTTTTACTAGTCTATAGCCACTGACACTGTTTCAGGTCTCAGAAGTCTTGTCATTTTGTTAAGCATCACGCAACACATCGGCTGAAGAGGAGGCTCAAGATGGTGGTAAAAATAACACTTATTCTCAGATCTTCACATTCTATTCCCAAACATACACCCCTAGCAAAAAATTTTTCTTCCTGCCTTAAGCCTTTTAAAACAGTATGTTGGATATGCTTCAGCCTGCGACATAAATAAATAAATCAAAGACATAAAAGACAAAGACATATCAAGGACACAAGGTGCACGGCAAAGTAGAATTTGATCACGCATGTAATGGAAATCCACCTATTTTGTTGCATCTTTTAGTAAAAAACATTAAATGTGCATTTAGTGGTGACATGACTGTCCACCCTCTTGTGGCAGTTTTTCTCTCATGCTTTCTCCCATTTTGCTTCACTACAAAAACTCTGGCCGCAACCCAGACACTGCTAAATAAGCCTGTTCCTTCCTGCAGTACTCGGCATAAGGTGCATGTCAAAGATGGAGAAGAAAAAGCAACAGGCATGCTGCATAGAGTGTCAATACTCGGCTGGTGGCAGCCTGATGGGATAATTTCCAACTTGTTGCCAGAATTGCCTCCAGGCTTCACTATGATCCACATTTGGGTCTTGGCCCAGGAACACAGCCAGGATGCTGTGAAGTTTATCTTTGATGCCTATTACCAACTGTGCCCACTGCAAAGCAGGCACAGCAGAAAGTAGGGTCCAAAACTTTCCCACTTGTAGGCAAGTACCTGATCAGCTTTCCAGATGATATTTTTCTGGCCTCTCCCTGAGGAAACTGCCTGCCCAACACCTGCATTTCACTCTGCACTGTAGCTTTCAAGGAGACTTTTTGCTCTATGATTGTCTAAAATAAAGTAGTTGTGAGACTTGGAAGCAATGTTGCTTTCTGTTTGTGCCTTTTTTTTCCCCAGGACTAGCACATGCAGTTACATGAGGCTCAGAGCTGACAAGAGACAAGGTGACAGCTCTCACAAAGGGCACTTTGGAGTAAGCTTCTGTAAGGCTTCTCAGCAGCTCCAGGGTGCTGAGTTGCCTGCATAAGATTTGTTGACTGGGAGTTTGCAGCGCTTTCTTTCTAGCTTTTATCTTATCCAGGAGAGCATTGTCCTTTCCTAGTTAGATTTATAGAATCATAGAATCATGGAATGGTTTGAGTTGGAAGGGAACTTAAAGATCATCTAGTTCCAACCCCCCGGCCATGGGCAGGGACACCTTCTGCTAGACCAGGTTGCTCAAATCCCCATCCAGCCTGTCCTTAAATGCTTCCAGGGATGGGGCATGCTGCAATACTTTAAAATTAAGATTTTACTTTCAAAGCACTTGGCTGCTGAACTAAAGGACTGTGGCTAAAAGCTCTCATCAAGCGCACAAAGCATGTCTAACCACATCTTATCCAACATTTCACAGTACTATTCCTTTCGGTCTATGCTTAAGCACTGGTAGGGATATAAAGACTTGATCCTACTTTATCTCTTAGGTTAAACCTTCAGAGAACTAAGGTTAGCTAATTTGCACTATGAATCAGATGATGACGCTCCAATTAACTAATTTGTGTTTTTTTTAAAAAGAAGACACAGGAGCTTTATATGGCCTTTCTCTCAAAGCTTCATTGCTTCCACAGAACAGAGGAAATGTTTGCAGCACAGCTCTGCCATTTTATATTTACAATTGACAGACTGCTATTGCAGGTGGCTAGGTTTGAGCAAGGTGTTCTAAACTATCTTAGACTTAATGTAAAGAAATAAGTACTTCCAGGGCAGAATTCATCTCATCCTAAAGTGGCTTAAGTGAATGGTGATGTAAGACTACCAAGAGAGTCTAGGATGAATAGCTCATCCGTTGACAACTAAATAGCATAAATTTAAAATTAAGCGAGGTGAAACCTACTCTAATCTGCTGCATAATGTAGATTGAGTTCCATACTATAACATTATTATGTAGAAGTGCGCCAACAAATTGAAGTTTTATTCTTGTTTGAAAAAAATTAGCTAGAGAAGACAAAAGGTGGGGTTCAGTTTCAGGTTCAGACTCCTGCCTATAAGGTCTCTACAGTGCAAATATATATATGTGAGCTATGTATATAAAATACTATGCAGTCAAGGGAGGTCTAATTAATACAGTCAGTTGAGCTGAGGCAGCTGTTCAGATGGACAGATGTACATGTCTTCTTTAGGCTGAGCTCTGAGAGCTCTCTTCTCATGGTCCATAATGGAAGCCTAGACAATGTAGATGCATGGTATGCACATACATTTAGGTGTTTGAACACGAAAACGACCTTTTATTTCAATATGGTTAGAGCAAAAATTTTGTGGTGGTTCTGAAGATAACAGTGGTATTTCATTGCTTATAGTGATTTAATCCTAGTAGGTGGATGAATGACTCTGCCTTCTACATTTTTGCTCACGCTCAGGCTTGGAACTGCAGACATAAGCATGTGTGTTTATCTCTTGTTGCCTTGGTAAATACTTACTCAGTCATGCTGGACAGTAAGGTGTTTAGAGAATGATTATAATCAATTTAGCATTTGTATACTGGAGACGTGTAAGGGCTATACAATATTTTTGCATGTTTTTGTGATATACATATCACTGGGAACTATTTTTGCTTGATTTGAATTTATATGCTTTTTGGTGACTCTCATTTGAATCTTCAGCTATAACACTGTCACAGTTTAGGCAAAAATGCTGTGTGAGAGTTAGAGTTAAAAAAGTTGAGTAATGTAGATACATGTTAGGGATTTTGATGGGGCAGACATGGAATAGAATTAGTTCCCAGATGGAGACCTTCAAGAGTTTTTACAACAAATACATACCAATGAGAGAGAAAAAAACTTGAGCTGGGAGCACATTTATTGTTAGTTCCACTATGCTACTGGTTCAGGAGTTGCATAGGCCCATGTCAACTCCTCACAGAAGAACTGCATGGCTCATAAGCACACAACCTTTGTGAATTTATAACTCAGTCAAGATCTATTGATCTTTACAGTGTCAGGGCTGGGTGACCTTAGAAATATATTAAAGTTTATAGCTTATGGATTTCAGTCTACCTTCTGAAATGAGTATTTGGTTTCTAAAATTTCTAAGCTTACATTTGTATTTTTGGACATATTCTACTGCACATAGCTGGGTATTGCACCTGCAGAATTTTTCATGTCTCTAAGTGGTGTTTCTAAAATTCAAGTATATCCTTCTGTGACGTGTGAATGCTTGACCATTTGCTTCCAAAGCCCATAATCTAGGTCATACAACTCAGTACATAGTTAATAGTCACTAATATCCGTGATTTACCTGTGGATAAACCCATGCCCTCATCTGTGCCATGGAGGTCAACTGGTTCAAGCTCATACTTTCTCTTCCATTTTTCTACAACTAGACTGAAAAAGTAGTATTACTGTGCTATGTAGATGTCACTTCCAGTTCAAGGATTTGCAAAAAGTTGCACGAGAATCTTGAATCTTGTGAGCAGAGCAGATGAGAGATGTCTCGGACAGGTCTGGGAATTTCGGTAGCGTGAAAAGTGAGGTGACATACTTCGATTTTTTTTTTCTCTGAGGTTTTTTTTTTTATTTTTTTCTACTTGAGACTTAGTTCTGGAGACACCTAAAGTTGTTGTTTTTCTTGACTTATATTTATACAGATACAAAAGTTCTTGGCAATGATGGTCTTTCTCCTGGCTGTGTACAGTGAGCTAATGATTATTTTGGATGACTCATTTCTAACTACAGCACTAAAAGGAAAAGAAAATTAAATGAAAATATTCCCTTAAACATGTTTAAAATCCCCCTGGTTTTTTTGATGACATAAAAATTATGCATTAGAAATATTTCTTTTCTCCTGCTTATGAACTGTACTCATGGCAGTGTAGTTTTCAATTCAAAACAGTATGAAATGACTGCCTAGAAATACTTACCCAATTCTGAGCTGAGTTTGGATGATTACCTGTTTTCTATTTTCTCGCAGGCATTTGCTAACTGTTGAGAGACCAATCTATCTAAACATTATGTAGGAGGCCTAAAAATTGAACAGTTTATTTTTGTTATAGAATGTACTTGCAGTTTCTAGAAAATGTAAATCATCTATGTTTTTCATGCATTACTCAGTTTTTGAATAGAGGTAATTAAACTGCTATAATAAAGTAATTTTTGGTTGCCTTACACTAAAATGTCTTTTTATGTATGACAAGAGTCAGCTTGAAAAATTGAAATGAAGTCTAAGAGTCCAATCATTCAGATCAGTATATTTTCACTGTCTCCAGGAGAAGTTTTCTTGACTTACCATGATGGTCTGGTTCTACCTTTCATTGATAAAAATTGGGACAAAATAATGGTATTAATCTGACAAAAAGAAAAAGATATAAACACTAACATTCCTTGAATAAAGAATATTGTTGATGCATGTAATATTAAAGCATAATGAGCTGTAGAGCACTAAATAAGGAACACATTTGAGAATGCACCCTATCTCAAAATAAATAATTACTGAAGGAATTTCAGAATTATTAATACTAATATCTGAGAAGTCATGGAAAATGAAAGAAAATGGGGTAAATGTACTGCCAGTTCACAAAAAGAGAGGAAGCTAAGAATAACAAGCATATCCATTAAACTTGCACTGTTGAAAATTCTGCAACGAATCATCAATTATTTCAAGGCATCTGGAAGATAACTAAAAGGATTAGTAACATTCAGGAGAAATCTGTCAAAAATGAATATTTCCAAATCAAACTAATATTCTTCCACAGTAATATAATGGACTTTGCAAATAGAGGAGAGCAAATAGATAGCTTCTATTTTAGGTTTAATAAATCTTTTGGGCACTGTCTGTCATGACATTCTCATAAGGAAGCATGTTCTTGTCATACATACTGTATGCATGCAAAATAGATTAGAAAAATTTAACGGGAGTGTAGTTTGCAATGTATCTAAATAAAATGGAGAAGTATATTGAGGTTGTTTTGAAAGTAGTTTTTCCCCGACTTATTTCTGTTCAAGATTTTCCTTATCGTCTGGGTGGTGGAATACGGACACTGCTTATACAAGCCTGGGTAGTATCTGCAGTGCACTGCAGGACAAGATTAGAATTCATATCATTTCAGTGCTGAAGAAAAGGCCTTAAAAATAGAGTGCAGTTCTGCAGAGATGAGTATAAGCAAAAATGAACAAGGAATAATCAGCCAAAGAGAGAATGGTGTGGCAGGAGCACACCCCCCTCCCCGACACGGGCTCGGGCTCTTAACACAGCAGCCACTGGCTCTTTTGCACTCCTGTCTTCGTGCCACTGGCCATGCACCGCGGCTGCTGCACGTATGCACCCCAGTCAGGTGCAGACCAGCACTCACCTTTCCTCCCCAGTGGCAGGATAAGAAGGTGGGACCCTTGGTCAACAGGCAGGATGTCCAGCCAATGGCATGCCTCGGCCTAGGGAAACCTCAGGACCACAACCAATAGATGACTACAGTTCCAATCTGACCAGGCTATAAAATGGGGTCCCTGCTAGAGAACCCCTTTGAGTGGCTCTCCTTGGAGCAGTGGGTTTGTGATTGGAAGCCCTCCCTTTGGATCAAGACATCATCCAAAGTAACTGCCTGTGATTGAGTGCCTTCACTCCCCCCTTGGTGAGTGAAGACTTCTTCTGGATATCCTTGAGTAAGCCCTCACCCTTGCCCCTTTTGGGTGAACGATTACATCTTCTGGGTACCCTTAAGTAAGAGGCCTTCCTTTGTGAGTGAATGTGTGCACACTTTGGAATCATCATTCTTATGTGTCATTGTTCTTATATGTTGTTGTGTAGTAATAACTTCCCCAACTGGTACATTGAATCTACAATTTATTAAATGTTATCAGAGCGTTATTTTGGCTACCCCTGTTGTCTTATTGGTTTTGGCTGTTTGATTTAGTTATGAATTAAAGTTTATTATCTGTGTGAAGTCATTTGGAGTGCCTCCATAACAAATGGCAAAACACTAGAGAAATTGCTCGGAGAACTGTGGCATCTCCTCCATTCGGTGCCTTTAAGAACAAGCAGGACAAATATCTACCAGGAACACTGCAGAAGCAGAGATGTGCTCAATAAGCTTATGTGTGGTACCAAATTGTGAGGAGCAGTTTATAAACTTGTGGGCAGGGCTGCTATTCTGAGGGATTTCTATAGGCTAGAGGAATAAGCCAAAGGGAGCTTTATGAAGGTTAACCAAGGCAAAGGTGAAGTCCTGCACCTGCAGCTGAGGATAAAATTATTTTATAGAAAAGGACCTGAAGGTCCCAGTGGACAAGAAGTTTAAGTTAAATCAGCAATGCGCCCTTGCAGCAAAGAAGGCCAACCTCATATTGGACAGCAAGGTCAAGGCAGGTGATTATTTCCATCTATTCAACAGTCATTTTAGTATGGTGTCCAATTTTGAGCTTTCCAATACAAGACAGACATTGACATACTGAGGTCACCAAGGTGGTCAGGGGACGGAAGCACTTGGAGTACATGGACAGACGAAGGGGGAAACAGAATACGGGGTCAGACTCTTCTCAGAGATACACAGCAGGACAAGAGGCAACGGACACAAAATGGAACATAGAAAAGTCTTACTAGATAGAAGGAAAATTTCTTATTGTGGGGCTGGTCAAACACTGGAGCAGGTGGCACAGAGGGGTTGTGGAATCTCCATTTATGGAGATAATCAAAACACCTCTGAACATGGCTCTGAGCAACCTGCTTAAGTTGCCATGCTTTGTGCAGGAGGGGGACGGCCTCTAAAGATCCCTGTCAATATAAAGTACTTTATGCTGATGTGATTCTATAAGGGAGAAATATAAAATTGCATAGGAACTATTATAATTCATTCTAAAACATGCTCCAAACTGAGAAAAACATTTTCTTTAAACAAATGCTATGTTTGTTCCTTGGTTATACACATGATTTAAGAACCTGTCCATAATAAAGAAATCAGTAGGTGATATCTTAGCCAAATGTTAACTTAATAAATTGATTACCAGTTGTGTATGGCCACACAGTTCATGCTGTAGGGGTCATCTACAGCGTGAAGAGTCATCTGAAGCATCTGAAAGGCCAGACATACATGCAAGATACAGGACAAATAATCGGCAATTACAAGCTGCTGCATGTCAACACCTTTTGTGTGTGTGTGTGTGTATTCAGTTTATAGTGAATACGCAAGACAATAAACTAAAAGTGCCCACCGTTTGCTGGGGATAAGTGTTTACACTGACAGTGGCAGTAATTAGCTCCTGGCTAGCTGGTATGGCAAATTATCACCTTGACGCAACCTATTTTTGTGTCTCAACTCTTAAACTTTATCCTTATACGCTTTCATATTCCTACATAATCTCTCTAGTTTTTCTTCCTTTTCTACCTGTTCTGGCATTGTTGCTTCTACCATTCTCTTTCCTCTACCCTGTTTTTTTGTTGGTTTGTTTTTGGGGTTTTTTTTTTGTGTTTTTTTTTTTTTTTTTTTTTTTTTTTTTTTGTGTGCTCCTGTCTCTTTTCATCCTGTTCTCTACTAAATCTCACAATTCTTTCAGGACTTCTCTCTAACTTTCCGTTCTCCCCATTAGTTCCTCAGATCATCTTTTTCCTGAATTATCATTCTGTGCCTAGTTTTTGTCTTACTTCGTCTGATGGTGAATTCTTTTCAGTAGACACTGGACTGATTATGTTGAATATTACTGGATTTATGAAAGGAATAAAACTGGTCCAAGGTATGCAAGTATGTGTCTGTAAAGCTCCATGTAAATGTGTAACAATAGCTGTGATTAACACTAATGATATTACTGTTGTCATGGTTAATAATAAATGTGATAAATACCAATATAAATTGTCACTAGTGCTGTAGTTGTTCATTGAAGGTAGTTTTGATAGTAATAAACACTGTCAACATATAATATTCTTCTTGATTATAGAGAAGACATGCTAGTAATTTGCCTTTATTGTAATTTACCTGCTGTAGGTAAAATATGAAACGGATCAGTAATTATTAATGTACTTCATGCTACTTATTTAATGAGAGGAATAATTACTGCTTGCCTCCATTCTTCAATCATTTTGCATTGCAGCGTGGAAGTGTACACATTGGAATAGCAAAGAGGGGTCCAATGAGCTGTTGAGCTTTTATTTTCAAGTGTCTCAATAGCTTAATTCTGTTAAGACACTTTTTCAAAAATTATATAGTTTTTCTTAAAGAGATCTAGAGCCACAAGAGTGAATGCTCTGATTATGAACTAAAAGGTAGTAAATGCTCACATTTGTTTTATAATGTCAAAAATAGTTGGAGCTGGGAAAGCTTTAGAAACAAGTTCAGATTTTTTTCATGTTATTACTTTTCCCAGGGTACTAGTTTGTGGCTACCATGTAAAGCAGGCATCTGTGCTAGAGGGAGTTTTGATCTACGTGGTACAGCCACTGGTATGAGCATGGGGAGCGTGAGATCACTTCGGACAGGTGCCCCAGAAATCAGCCAACCTAAGTACCTAAGTGGGACATAACGAGAGGGGTATGGAAAATACCATAACTCAGAATACCTCATGGGCTTGTGCATTGGGCTTTCCTTCTGGTGGAATGGAGCTATGGATATGAATCTTCTCTAAAAGAAGGGGGTTAAACCTTTACCTTCTTCAACTGGTGTGTGCACTCTTGGCACTGTTTTAAAATGAAATGGTGGCCACCATGTCCTTAGCATGGTGCTAACTGCAAATCTGTGCGGAGAGTACCTGATCTGCATGACCAGGCTAGAGGAAAAATGCAGTTTTTGAATCCTCCTAAAGTACTGACTTATTCAGCAGCTCAGCTGTATCTAGACATTTATAAGAAATAGGACTTTGTGCACCTGGGAAGCATTAATATTAACTAGCCAAGATCTTGCCAGGAATAGAACTTTGAATTCTATTTTTGTCCCATGAGTTTCTTTTCACTACTAGTCTCAAGAGTTTTGGCTCAACCACAGATGTTATTAAACATAATGAGTTAATTAATTAAATAAAAACAACCTAAATGTATTTTATATTATATTAAACCAAAATTATTTTCAAATCCTACTTTATAAAATATTTTATAATAATTAAAAAACCCCCAAACCCTAATTAATAAAGTCAATGAAATTCAAGATCTTTTGAAATGGTCTTAGTTGCTTAAGTTACTGTTTGGTTTGTTATGAAATTCTAGCTTCTGCAGTTACAATGCTCTCAGTTTATACTTTATAAAAGTAAATTTGTGGAATTTTTGGTATTTCTTACAGTTGCAGAGAAACATCCAAAATATAATCACACTGGAATCTTAAAGATAGCTACAAAGAAAGCAATTTTTTTCTTTTACTTTTTAAGTCCTGTGTCCTTTTTCCTAGGGGATCTGAGGTCTGGGTTTTCCAAGTGGTTATTTTTGAATGGTGGAGGTTGATAACATTACTTCTAACAGAGATCTGCATTCTGAAATAGAATTACAGCTGAAAGAACAGAATTTTTAAAAGCAGCACAGTTAAATATTACAGTATAAAGTTGTTTTAATTAGAGTTAACAAGTACATCATGTTCTACAAATAAATATAAAAGGTTAAAATTTAGTTTGAAATTCTTAGTGAAGGAACAGAATATTCCCGTGGAAGAGGAATTAAAAATTTTAAAGCACAGCTCCACTCCAAAGACAAGATAAAGCCAAACATCTGGGAAGTCCCTGAATTGTGGATTAGCAGAACAAAGAAGGTTTTTCTTTTTCTCTGAGCTTGACTTCCTTTGTGTTCTTAAAAAAAAAAAAAAAAGCCTTTTGTAAGACTTTGGAACTTTATGCTTAGGCAAGAAAAAGGGAGGTTTATGCGACCAGAGACTTGGGAATGATGGACAGTAACTAGTAGCTACAATTAAACATTAATTAGATATTTACTCTGCTTTATTTTGAATGTTTGTGCCAACTCAGAAATCTCAATTTACTATGGTAATTAGGTAGACTTTCTGCATAAATAAGGCTATATTAAGACAGTTTATGTGGATAATAATTTGCTCATAGACTCGATTTTCCTAGTTCATGCTCACTCCCATTTTAATTAATTACTTATTTTTATATGAGTGATAGGAAAGTCATACAACTGCATCCCCGCAGCATGTACCTGGGGGGCTTCCGTTGAAGTGTTTTTGAATAACAGAGGTAAGTTAATGCTGGGCAGACTAAATTTACATACTAAGTGGTGTTTTTATGTACATGTGCAGAAAAAACTCCTTTTTATTGTAATATGACTCACAAATGTTCCCAAAGGGAAGAAATCTGTTATTGCCTTGTATCTTCTTTCTTATGCATGATAATCATTGTATGTACAAACATATGCACAAAAAAAATTCCTGTCTCTTGGATTAGAAGCAGTAATTGTCTCTGCTTAATATATCTGTCACAGTGTTAGTAATTATCTGATAGGGAATACTTGTGCTTTTTTGCATTCATTCAGGCTTTCATTAATTTTTTTGAATACTTAAGAAAACTCAGTAAAGCTCAGCTGTGAATGAAATATTGGAAAGTGCTACAAAACCTTCTTAATTATATCAGTCAATACTTCATCAGGAATTTGCAATTTGTCTACTTCAAGTGGACTTGCAGTTCAAGTGGAAGTCCACTAAACTGAACCAGGCTATGACTTGTACTCTGCTCTACTAAAAATCGTTTGGTTTTTTAATTTTTGTTTTCAGTCTGTAATAAGCAGCATATAATAAAAATCATTACTTTTTATTCTGGGAACACTTCTTATGAACTTGATACTGCAAACCTGAAGAGGCACAGAATGGAGCTTCTCTCTGAGGCTGTGGTTTGCCAGGCTGCCTGGGGCCAAGTTCTGCTGACATCCAGAGAGTCTCCACAAAGACGTCTCATGAAACAGGCGGCTTCAGGCATTAAGGTTAAGATCCCCAAAGGAATTTACGATAGCAAAACCTGGCTTTTAGGTACATTGCACCCCTGCTTGAGGTAATCTCAGGAATTAGATGCATAAGTGTGGGAACATCACTTCACCCAATCACACACTTCCTAATTAGCCATGGGAAAGCAGAGAAGAAATGTTTGTGGTTGAAATAATTTTCTTCATTTCCAAGAAACTAAACACATCTTCTGAGGCTGCCAGAGGGGCCTGTTTCCAACTGGGACTTACCACTTTGGATGCCTTTTAAAGAGAGTCTAGAGACTTGAGGATTTTACCGAAGTAGGCTCATAAAATGCCCCTGGGAGGAGTGTGTCTCCTTATTTTCATGAGTTCAATGATTACAGTGCTCACTTGACATGGGGAAGAGTCTTGTTTAATACCCATCATGATATAAGTATTTCTCAGTGCTCCAAATGCAGACTTTAGTCGACTGAAGGAATGAAATGGCAAAAGCCTTCAGCATAGGTTCGTAACTGATCTAGGACCTTGAGGATCTACCAACTTCTTGAGAATCTGGGGTAAAACAAGAAGGGGTTAGTGCTTCACTGCCAGAACATGAAAAATATCAGGCACATTAGCTATGGAAGGACTTCTGCAGGTGTAAAGTGTAGACAGTTCATGGATCTGTGGGGTTTTTTGTTTGTTTGGTTGTTGTTGTTGTCTTTTAGTCCAGCTATTTTTTGATGTGTTGAGCTCAATAATTCAATAAGGAAGGATTAGGAAGGGAGGAAAAAGTAATTCATCTCCTAATGGTCCTTATGTTCAGAAAGCACTTGGAGACCAAGCACCCAAGAAGAAATCATAAAAATATTCAGTTCAGATTTACTCACCCCACACGTGTGAAAGTGTCTGGTTCACAATGTGCATGCCTAGAAGCTGTAGTGTATCTAACATTACAGTGCAGTCTCATTACATCATAATAGAAATTTGAAGCCAACTTTTCAGTTTCAATTACTGATTTTCACTGGCTTTAAACAAATCTGAGATTCTCCAAATTAAGGTGCAAAACTGTGAATCTTATAATTCATGTTATTTCTTGCACATCTCTTAAAAGGATCGAAACTGATGGGTTTCTGTGCTATGTATATGAAACAGACAGTTTGGCATATATGAGTTCGTCACTTTACACCAGTGTGAAAAGCTCGGGCTAAAGCTAAGTTCCTCTAGTCTCACATTTTGCATTCTTTATGGTGTTAGGGACTACCATCAACAGAAAGAGGAAAGGCTATCCCCTCTGAAATAGCAAAAACCATCAGGCAGTCTAGGACCCAGCTTTCCTGCTCTAAACCCTGGGCTGTTGTGTTACACCCAATCAGGTCAGTTAGGTACCTATCTTCTGAAAGTAATCAATAGTTCTTATGGTAATGAACTGTATCAGTGAAGAAATACAAGATAATGTTCCTGTACACTTGAATCTCTACTGCGTATACTGTTGACTGTACCAGTTTCCAGTATTCAAAAAGACTAGGGGCCATTTGAAATAATCTGTTTACTGAGGTCATCTTATTTTGAAGGGTTTAGACATTTACTAGCATGATGGGGGCTGTTCTGTGTTAGTGACAGACGCCAGAGAACAGCCCTGGACATCTACTTCTGTAGGCAATATCCTCAGTGATCATAGTTGCTTAATTCAGGGGTTTAACTCAGAGATATCTGGGAAAAAAGATACTCTGCTGGATCTCTTTCCATTTGGCCAGCTCTAGGGAGACTCCCTGTTCAGTATGTGGTCCACCAGTTGTCATGTCGCTTGTCTCTTAGTTTCCTTAAAGCTTAATTACTCTTGCTATATTTTATGTAAAACAGTTGAATTAGGGATAATTCCCATGCTGAAGAGCTAAAAGAAGTTGCAGATTAACAAAAATCTTTTCCTCTTACATTATCTTTTAATCTGTTGTATAAATGTCACAAGCAGGATACACTTTAATTACCAGGAAGACAGGTGATGTGATATACTATTTCTGCAGTTAGGAGCAGCAGTAACAGATATTGATTGATCAGAGCATGACCCTCGTCATGGAGAGCCAGCATGATAGCTATAACAGAAGGACAGGGGAGCAAAGACATTGTGCTCCTTTTGATGAGATGTGACAAAAATGCCAATAGTGAAAGAAACCAAAGCTGATATCTTCGCCTATTTCTGCTAGTAGCTGTACTCATGTAATATTTTACTAAATGCAAGAATAAATTCTAAGTCTCAATGGTTTTTTTTTGACAGAAGAAGTAGCAGGTCTTCTGAACATTGCTTAGCTTTATCCAGGGTGAAACTGACTGACAGAGTCAGAAATTGCTTCTGCATGAATGTTGATTCTATCCTCAGAAGGCTCATCAGCAACACTCCAACACTGTACATCCACATTAATCTCTCTGTCTCGTACATTTTACCTGTATTTTCCACTGCAGTTGCTTTTACTTCCATGACAATATAAGCAGTAAATTTTATTGTTTTGCTGTATTTAAAACCAGATGGGTCTTGGCCCACTTAACCCCAGGAAAATGTTGCAATTCCTCCCTTGTCAGACAGATTTTTGGTATTTGGTTGCTGACTGAAGCACTGGGTTTAGAATCAGTGCTAAGTTACACAGTACCATATTTCTTCTACAATCTTTTGTATGTGTTTTGTACATTTATATGTGTATAGAAAGAGAAACATATCCATTTTGCTGCTGAATAGAAAATGTGAACTGTAGTCTAAAATGCATGCATGAACCATTAAAAGAAAAAGCTCTGAGACTGATAAATAATTCCCTGACTTTAATGTTCCTTGTTTACACGTGTATTTAAATTTGGAATCATCAACACAAGCAAAGGCTGACAAAGTGATAACATTACTGTTTGAATCAGAAATTACCAATTATGATCAGTTCAGTTGAGCTTAGTAGTGGAACAATTCCAAACTGTTTGTTGCCAAGATATATAAGTATTTGCAGCTCTTCTTTCATCCTCATTGACCTTGTGTCTTGTTTTTTCTGCCAAGGGAGTTATATTAGGCAGTATGGCACAGGAATTATATATGATGATCACTTTGAGGCTAATGCTAGTTCACAACAAAATATCCATTGACCAGAACTTGTCATAGAGAGCTTTTCATGTCTAAGACCTGTTATGAGATTTCCATCTGCAATCACAGACTTCTGATATCTGCTATGCTACAAAATCCATCTGGTTTCTGCGTAAATCTGAAAAAGAAATTGGGTGGACAACTTTGAATTCTATTCCATAGGACAGAATAGTTTTAATTAAAATTGCTTCTCTTTCTGAGGCTTTGAAAATGTTTGTGTTATTTTTCTTGGTCACTGAGGTGTCTCTATTCTTTCTGTGGAACTAACAAGTTTTCATTTCTTCTGTGTTTACTCTGCCATTGAGGATCCTATGAGATCTCTCAGTGTCATCCACCTTTCTGGCCAAAGGCAACAATCAGAGCAACTCAGAGCTGCTTCATAGTAATTGACATTTGTGTTTTCCAAACTAGGGGAGTATTACTGCTATTAGAGAAAGTCAGCAACGAACAAACCCCTGTAAAATATAAAGTGGAAACTAACAGGTTTCATGCCCAGTAAACAAAACCAAGAAACCCCTCAATAAAACAACCAAAGATAAAACCCTCTCACAAAAAATCCCAAGCACTCTGAAAGCTGTGGCTACTGCACGTGCAACAGAAACCTTATAAAGTATGCTCCAGCTACTGCTGTAACCTGAGAATCACCATGATTGCTCTTAGTTGTGAATAAGGGTATCGAACTTCCTAAAACCTCTTTGCCAGCTAGTCAAATTGTATTAGAGCTGGAACAGTCTATGTGACTGGGCTGACCTTCAACAAAATAAAACGCAACCCTTTTAAAAGAAGATGGAATCACTCTATAGAAATGAAGCAGTGATATGTACAGTACCTGACAAAATGAGCTATCTGGGTGAATACACCGCCTTGTCATTGACTACACTACACGTACACTGCATACGCTGTTCAGTATCTGCTGATAGCACTTTTTGAGTATAGGGTGTTATGCTAAAAATCTTGTTAGGGACAGAAAAGAAACATACTTCATATGTAAACTAATTTATTGTTAGTGTATGTGAAATCTTAACAGTTTCATCAATAAATTACTATTAGTCCAGGTGTAACTCTTAAAAAAAAGTAAAAAAAAAAAAATAAAAAGACAAATATGTGTCCTGGTTTGAGGTAAAACAGAACCAATTTTCTGTTTAGCAATTTTCCTTTGGAGCTAAACCTCTTCTAATTAACTGAGCCCTCTGAAACTCTCTGAAATTAACAGCATATTGTGGAGACACTGTTCACTCTGTGAGTGATAAGACCTGATTACCTGTAATTTATGCCAAGGAACGGTATGCAGATAGGCTCTTGCTTATACTTACTGCTATAACAACCAAGGTCAGCCAACTTTGTTATTTGCCCCGTTGGAGGGTCAGAAGCGGAAAAGCGTAGAGGGGTCACACCCGCGGGGAGGAGCGGACAGGACGGGTGACCAAAAACTGATCAACATCCCATCTGCCTCGTGCTCAGTATAAAAGCTGAGGGATCAAAGGGGTCAGCCTCTTTCTTCAATGGTGAGCATTCATGAAGGACTCTGTCTGTTTGTTGCCTTTGATCCTGATCCATGCATTCCTGAATCCAGATCTGGAATCCAGTTCCTGTCTGTCGCTGAGTCCAGTTTGGGACTTTGCCAGTGCCTGCTGGTGATGTGATCATCATCCTGGGAGCTTGATATGGTTCAGTATGTATTTATATATATTTCATTATTTTCTTTTTATTATGTTATTAATATTTTCATTAAAGTAGTTTAGTTTTCCTCTAAACTCGGAAGTTTCTTTCTCTCTCTCCCACTTCTCCTTGGAGAGAGAGCTGGGGGACAGCATCTGTCGTTCATCTCAGTGGCTGGTCCAGCCCAAACCACAACAGATTTATTGGCGCCCAACGTGGTGCATGAGCGGGGACTGACCAGGGCTGTGATAGACTGCCTGAATAGTTTGAATTCCAGATTGCTCAGAGACTAAAACAGACAGCTTACATCATGTCGTTCTTAAGTGAAATGTTATATCATGCCTTTAGAGAGCCTTGTTTGAAGTTAATTGATGCAGTGCTGCTTAACCTGCTGAATGTGTTGTGTGGTTTATTTGCTCTTTGTGTTTGTATGCGGTATTTTAAACATGCTATTTTGGTGTGGTTAGGAATTCAGATGTATAATATGATTATTTGGATAATGGTTCTACCTGCATATCTCAGGCATCACATGACGGATTCTATTACTAATTACACTTCTGGTTTTACCTGGAGAAAGTTTATTTCACCCTTTAATGCTTATGCCAAAGTGACACCATCAGAGCTAGGTGACAAGAAGGAAAAGAGTTAAAATTTTTACACACACTACCCTTTTTCATAGCATCATAGATTCACACAGAATTACAGAATAACGGGATGGCTGAGGTAGTAAAACACCCCTGAAGATCACCTAGTCCAAAGCAGGGTGAACTACAGCAGGTTGCTCAGGGCCATGTCCAGTTGTGTTCTGTGTATCTCCAAGGATGGAGACTCCACAGCCTCTCTGAGCCAGCGTTTCCCCTCCCTCATTGTGAAGAAGCTTTTTCTTATGTTGAAGTGCAATTTTATGTATTTCAGTTTGTGCCTGTTGTCTCTTGTCCTGTTAATGGGCACCACTGAGAAGGTTCTGGCTCTGTCTTCTTTACTCTCCTTATAAGGTATTTGTACGCATTGATGAAAGCCTCCTGAGCCTTCTCCGGGCTGAACAGTCCCAGCTCTCTCAGCCTTTCCTGACAGGAGAGATGCTCCAGCCCCTCCATCATCTTCATGCTCCTTTGCCAGACTCAGTCCTGTCTCTCAGTCCATGTGCCTCTTGTACTGAGGAGCCCAGAACTGGACCCAGAACTTCAGATATGGTGTCACCAGTTTTGTTTGGGGTTTTTTTATGCTGGTGGTGTGGTCAGACTTCCAATGTTCTTCTGGATCCTAAGATGAATGATTTAATTCTGGTATGTGTGGGGGGTATACCGTCAGTTGTCAGCATCCCAGACTCTTTGTTGAGAGAAGTATGATGATAATGATAGTTTCTTCTTCCTTACTCCATTTGAGATCTTGTTTATTTACTTGCTAACAAGCACAACATCTTGCTCTTTTGTCTCTGGTCTGTAAGTTCACATTATATCTGAATTTTCTCTATATGGTGTTTTTTATGTATGTTAGATAGCTATATTTTTCTTCTCTTTGTTACCTCTAATACTGTTTTTTGCTCAGCTTCATGTCTGCATTTCTTTAACTGACCATTGCCAAGTTGCTTTTAGCCTTCCAGTTTCTAGATTTCCAGTGCCAGCCTGTGCCCATTTTCGTGTCACCCTGTGCCCGTAACCCCTTTACAGTGCATCTTGTCTCCCCAGTTCAAGGCTCCTGCTGCCATATCAGGCCCATATTCCTCTACACTCCATCATGATCTCAATGTCATAAATATTTCATTCTGCACAGAATAACTACTTGTTATTACTGTCTTTATAAAATTATGGTTATATCATACAGAGATTAACAAAAGTAAAATAAATTAGGCTTAGCCACCTGTTCGTTAGAAAAAAATCTGCTACGTCTAAACAAACGAGAACAAAGTGGCAGACAGGTCAAAACAATTTCATATAAAGCAAGCTTGATGAACCTCAGTGCTAAGGAACAGAAAACCCAGTATAAAGCCTGTGGCCTGTTGCTAGCAGTGGCAATACTATATGAACGCTACTTCAGAGGATCCAGAAGGAATTTCTGGATTATGGTAAAAAGTTCTAAATGGTGAAAAAAATCTGAAAAGTGGAGAAAAAATATAAGATATATATAAAGCTCATGAATTTTCTCTGGTTTCAAATCAAAGTTTGCAGTGTGTTCTAAAGTGCTGTCTTGCTGAGAGTGTGAAGAAGTTGTTGCTGTGACATTTAGAGAGCAAGCATCCATAATTGAAAGATTAAACTTGAGGGTTTTTTTTTCAAGGCAGAACTCGAAGGACTGAAAAATCAACAAGACTTGATTAATCAAGTTGGCAATGTCAACAGAAAAGCCTTTTAGGCATCATATTTGATGTATGTATGAATCCCGAGCAGCAAAAGGTACATACAGTTGCAGAAAATGTACAAAAGCCATTGTTTTGAAAGTTACACAGCCTGAAGCAGCTATCCCAACAGGGCCTTTGTCAAATAACAGTGAATTAATTACACGGCTAAGTATGTCAACATATTTATAGGGGTGGTCTTCACTGCATCTGTTCCAGCACACTAAGTGGAAAACTTACTAGAAACATCTCTAGAAGCAAAGAGAGATTTATATGCCTAGAGGGACTGATCTCTATCAATCTGCTCCAACAGTGCTAAAGCAAGATAAGAGCACCTTGGCCACACAGGTAAAGAAAATTAAACCGAACAACTCCTGAGTTCACTCTCTTGCAGTCCACAAAATTCTTGTCACTAAGATCATACCTGGAAACTTGTATTAAGGATGTGGCCTCCCATAAGGCCATCAGAGAATTTTTGACTTACTGGTATTGCCTCATGGTTAGGCTATGATTTCTTCTTTTGTGAGCAACTTTTCTTTGCCATCAGCCAATGAGGCTGTCAGCAGAGAAGGTTTAACGTGATTCTTTGAACCAGGCTGTAGGCTTTTCTAATGACTAACATTTGTCCTTAGCTGGTGATGCCTTCAAAAATTCATTTTGTGTGCTGCACCTAATCTACCTTCTTGACAGCTCCAAGCACCTAAATGAGAAGAACTTTTCTCTTCTGAGGCTGAAACTGAATCTTTGTTTACACGTAACTTGATAAAAGCATTCATCAGAAAACTTAAAGGTGGCTATTTCCTAGGTGTATGGAACAAGTTTGTCTTGTTTAAGATCTTATTGACAGAAACCAAAAACAGTGTCTGAGAGTGTTACGGACCTGATATTCAGTGGTAGAATTGTTTTCCTGATAGAATGGAAAAGAAGTGCTTATCTGTCGATTAATCTGAACTGCTATTGGCTGCGTTGTATGGGTGGGTCGTTTCAAAGCGAACAGTAAATGACTCCTAAGACTGTGCTTTCTGGGTGACTTTTTATTTCCCAGAAGCTCAGAAATCTTTGCTCTTTCTGCATAAGAACCCAAGTTTCTTTGTAAAAGCCCTGGCAATTCTCATTCTATTTCTATCTTCTCAATCAGTCTTCTTTTCCATCACAGTGCCAAAGAAATCGTCTTGTTAAAATTTTTGGTCAAAAGTGACTACAGATTAAGTATTCCTGCAGGTTCATCTTTGTGTAGAATATCTTTTACTGTCTGGAAAGATTTATCCATCATTGTATTCTTATGGTGTTTTGAAGTGTTGTCCCTTTAAAAAGATTTTCCTACCTCCAAAAGGCTATACTACATTTTGCTGTTATTTCCAACATTGTAAGAATCCCAAGAAAATATTCTTTCCTCTACAAATAGAAATTTCCATTTCAAAAAACTTGGGAACTCTTGTTCTGCTATGGCTAGTCAGCTTTGTCTTCCACTAGAGCTAATTTAGCATTTAGGGGGCAACCTCGCAATTTGTACGAGTACACAGAAAGAAAATCTGACAAGGAATGAAACTCCAGACTCTGACACAGCTGTACTGAATACCTCTTCTGTTCTGCCAGACCAGTTTAGCTATCTTGCTTTTTCTTTTGTGCAGGCTGAGAAGCCCAAATCTAATTAAATAGCAGAGAAAAACGAGACATGCAATTGATCTGTGAGAGGAGAAAGGGGAATAAATTAGCACTGAAAAGTTTAAACTAAAAAGTAATTTCAGTATATTTATCAGATTGGCATTTGAGGCAATCCATTTGTTTTGGAAGCCATTTTTACAGTTAGCCAAGAGATAATCCACCATTCCCCCCCTCCCCCATACTTCTACCTTTGAAAAGCAGAAATCAAATGCTCTTGATATGCCTTCAGAATTTATCCTACAGAGGAAAACAAAAAAAAGCTTTCCTAACATTCCATTTTCTTGTCCTGGCCATGTATCTAATATTCTCCCACAAGACACATATCCTTGTCAAGACCCTTTTTATTCAGCTACATTTTATGTCATTTCTCTTCATGAAGTGCCACCTGGCCTCTTAAATTTGGCTTTGGCAGAGAGTTTTGAATATTCAGATAAGGCATACATAACCTATTGAAGGGCCAAGTCTGCGTTTCATGATTCTTACTGAGAAGGGGAGAATGAGATTAGAAAGAGCTTGAACTGCCCTTCGTATTATCGCATCGTCATGTTCAGAGAATATTTAATATGTAAACACAATCAATCTTATTCTGAGTATAGTCTGTAGCATTATCTTTACAGATTATACAAGCAGGTGTACAGTGCACTTCACAGACTCATTTTAAAGGGGCTGTAATTCCATATCTGCTTAGTGAGTCTCTGCTCTGACTCAAAGCACATCAACATGCAAATAATGACATAAATCTTGAGGAGAAAGAAATGAAACAGAAACTTGGCTGTAAATGAACAAAGTTTCACAATCAGTCAAATATGCAGTATTACTCAATATTTGGTACATCACAGCTGCTTCTAGTCTCTCTAATCTCAGCATGTTGGATGTCTCCAGAGCTTTTATTTGACTCACTCATGACTTACGATCAGAGATGTCACAAGATGCAGTTAAGTAGTGCAAATGAGGCTGGGTGGGGATGCTGATAGGGCTGTGGCGCACACTTCCAAATGTTTGATAATATCCCCTTGTAGTGTCATAATCTCAGTGTCAGATATTATCAAATCTTCAAAGCTACGGGGCATGATGGATTGCCTCTGCCTTCCCTCGTATCTTTTAGAACAAGATATTTTGTAGACCTCACAGGCTTTCTTCAGCTGTGCATGCTATGAACACAGCAGGATCTTTTGGTGCCTCAAGTAAGCTACCTGGACATCGGTATTAAGACAACTTTAAAAAATGTAGACCTGGTTATTTTTCAGGAACTTCCAGCGATTCATATAAATTCATTTAGAGGTGGAGGCAGAGCACAAATTCTCCTTCGTGTGCAGAAAACATGCAAAAATATCTTTTTCTTCTGCCCTTGAAAGGAAAAAAGGTTCTATTTAGTGATATTCTGAGACGGGTTATACAAAAACCAGCTGGAAAATGGGGGATGTAAGAGTGAGATATTAGCAAGGCTGAATTACATATGCAGTTGGTGCACTGGAAAGCAGTGCAGTCTGTTATTGAGGGGCATGTGGGCACTGGTCTTTAGAACCAAAGAGAAAAACAGACTGGAGGAAACCCTGAGCTATAGTGTACATATCTCTTTGATTTTGGGAATTTGGCTAAACACCACTATTCAGCTCATATTCAACTCCCAAAGGAATGTGAGAAATTGTTCCTGAGAAATTCTATAATGCTTCACTACAGGCCACGTTTTAATGTATATGGTTTTAATTTGAATATATCTTAATTGCTTTTTTCATGTGATGAAATTGCAAAACCAGTGACTAGAACTTAAACTGAGACAAAATGGTGGGTATTATCAGGTTGGGACTATAAATGTCTCTATTCAGAAGAAGGAAAATCTAATTTTTCTGGCGGTAATCCATAATAAAAAAATTTACAGGAACATGAAAAAATGCTAATGAGATATTGTGAGTACAGAATAAGGGTGAATTGTTACTAAGGAGGCTGCCAAGGTGTACAGCACTTGCAATGATGTGCGTTATTAATTGAAATTTCAAAATATTTAGGTGGGTGCATACAGAATAGTAGAAGACCCTTGTGGTCTTACAGCTCAGCTTTCCACTGTAAGTGGTGAATTGTTATTTCTGTTAATGTGAGTCTTTACTGGAAATCAAAGAGTAAAAACATAAACCCTAGAGTAATCCAATATGAACTACAAACTTTTATTAGACTCATGATAAGATAACACATTTTCAAGGGAATGGGATAGCATCCTTCAGACTGTACTTCACACTTCACAAATACTTTTGATGGCTGGATATATGCTATTGGTTTTTGATTATTTGAATAAGCTCTTCACCTACTCATTAAACTGTTGAATTCTTCATATATGTATCCCACTATGCTTCCCTTGCTTAAGGAAAACTCTAACACTGGCTCTTGTCCTCTGCAGAATATTTCTATGGTGTAGTCTCTCTATCTATTTCTTCCTAGAAATAGGAACTCAAGGTCTACCTGTCTTAGTCCTACAGATCAACCACTCTATAGATTTTCTAATAAATTAAAGAAGAACAGACTTCTGTGGGTTTACGGGCACTGACACCATTGGGGTTACACAGGTATGTGGAAGAGTAGAGATTTGCCTTGGTAGTTTAGACCATAAAATAACAACTTTTCCATGGAAAATTTCAAAATAGCAAAAACCCTTCTAATCTCTAAAATAAAGTGGATGATTTATCTTCATGTTTTCATTTCACTTATATCTGAGCTAGTCTAAGTGTGGAAATTTGAGATCAACCTCTAAAACTGAGTCCCAGAACCTCAGCCAGAAATTACTGCACAGGCATAGTTTTCAAGAGTTTTCAAGGTTGCCTGCAATTGGAGATTATGAGGATGGAACGGTAAACTTGTAGTACAGCTGCACTGAAAATGAAGAAAATAATTAATATGAAAACTAATGCAAAAATTAAGAGTTTTGGTGTTAGTTCCCTCCACCCCTACAACGATATATCTTTTGGCTTATTAAATTTCCAGGTGGCTTTTCTTGCTTTCCTATGTACTAAATAGGTAATGATGAACTGTATTATCTTGCTCATGCCACAGAATACGAAAAAAAAAAAAAGACACCTCTGAAGTACTATTTTGGGCATCTACTGCTTGTCACATAATGAGTAACTTGGTTGAAATGAAATGTTTTCATTATTAATGCTTTACAGTTCTAGGATCTCTTTTTTTCGTTATCTTGTGTAAGACTCAGTGAGACCAAATAAATGTGATGTGCACATGCTGTTGTACATACAAGCTCACTTTTCTGGCTTTGACTCTTAGTACCTCAATTTCTTTCTTAGGTGACAATTCAGTAGTGGGAAGGGAAAATCTGTTGGCAGTGTTACACATCAGAGGATTCTGCACCATGACAGGTGATTTTTTTCCGGATTCATGTTGCTGTCGCCAACATTGTAATGTTACACTATCTAATTGATAGTTTCATTATTTCAGGTGGTCAGGAATGTATTTTGGTGGAAAATGAAGGTTCTGCATATGCACATACACAAATGATGAGCAAATTGCATTTTTCCACTGCAACAGTCGTTAGAAAATATTTCTTTTCAGTCAATTTGATGTCAGCCTGAAAAATATGACTTCTGTATTGATGCAAAATGTTTTATTTCAAATTACTTACTTAATCAAAACATTAAACTGCATTTCTTTGTCAGTATTTATCTCAATCAGAGTGTAGTTTGGTCATGAGTTCTTTTCAAGAGCCTGTAGCCCCTGGAGAAAGAGTATCCCTCCATAATGAATGCAGACTTCCCGTTCACAGGTAGGGAAGTCAGGAGATTCATGAAGCTCTTGATACCTTTTGAACCTGGCTTTTAGAAGACCATAGAGAATTTATGCTCCTGTACTAAAGTTCTCGTAAGAAAATATACCAGCATGTTTAAACAATGTTTTATGTTGAACTGACTAGAAATGAAGTAAAGAAAAAACATTTTCATTTTGCGATATTTATTTTTACTAGAAATGTCAGAAATCAGACTCTCATGTTTTCAAATCAAATTGTTGCGATTATGTATGGGAAATTTAATTTTTTTCAATTTTTGCCTCATATTGGAATAAAACTCAGAGTCAATTCTCCCAGTCAAAGTTGTCCCAGACATAATTTTAGAGTTTTCTCAAAACAGAAACAGTAGGATAAAAATTAAGAACGGAAGAAATGTAGGACACAGAAACATAATCAAGGCAAAGTTTTAATGATTATTGCAGCCTTAAAAAGGTTGTATGTAGATTTTTGTAACTGACAGTATGTTAAAATTAAACTTGCACCTGCCACTTTATTCTAAAATAAAGACTTCCTTTCATATTTTAAAACATCCTCTTCTTAATGTTGCTAGTACTATTTATTGGAGGATTTCCTCATACAAAAGAAAAAAAAAACCTGGAAGTCAGCTGCTGAAATTTCCTATATGCCTATAAAGAGGAGCCCACCTTTCCTTAGGACAGTATGCCAAAATGGATCAGGTATTTTTGTGAACAGCTAATAGACCAAATATTTCTGAAAAACAGGAAGTCAAATGGGAAGCTCAGTCCAACGGATGAGGTTCTGAACAGTCATTATTTTAGGAGTGTGGATCTAATGAGGAGTATAAAAATAACATCCCTTAATTAAATGGACTGTTTTTGAAAATTAGAGGTCAGACTTTCAAAGAAAATGGCATCTAGTTATGTATGCAGAATTTGCATACCGATTTCTGTCACCCACTAAAATCGCATGTCCTCCCTGGTTGAGGGATCGTTATATTAATGTTTGTCGTTGTTTGTTTTTTTTTTTAATTTGAAAATATTTTCTCTCTATGTATACTGATATTTTTAGGATTCACGCTATAGTAATCTTAGAAACTCCAAAGGAAATCAGGGCCTCATTTTGGTATGTATTACAAAATAATAGTGCAGTCATAGAAAGGAACTTTCTCTTCCCACAGACATCAGAGGAAAAGAATTAGAAAGAAGATTCTTTCATTAAGACAATTGTAGCATTTCCAATGCAAAAACATTTACTTTCCCTGCTTTTGCCATTGTTGACATTACTTCTGTGTTGAATGTTGAACAGAGGCATAAGTGATTGCAGGAGTATAATTCAGGAAGCTGGTTGAGAAATATGCATATACAGAGAAAAATAATTTATGCAGGCAACAGTTCCATAACTATATAATGCTGTCTTTTGAGATGTTATCAATCTTTGACCTATACTTCATCTTGTCTTGGAAAAGATAATAAATTTTAATATACCAGCTGAGGTAGCTGGAAAAAACAGACATGCTTTCAAGCATGTAAATTTTCAGGATTTGAAGAAGAGCTTGTGTGTCTGTTTTCTCTAACTATGTCAACTGGTCTAATAAAAGAGGTTATTTCTTTGTGTAAACCTGGCCTTATTTATATCCTTAAAGACAGTTATGATAACATTACTAGATTGTTTCTTAGCACGCTAATAATTTCCTTAACATATCCCAGGTTTGGCTAGGTATTGTCCTGAATTACCAAGTCAGAGACACATTCCATTTGAAAACTGTATATTCAGTTTAGTAAGCCTGATGCATCCCACTATTGACTACAACTATTAGATGAGAATACGGATGATAGTCCACCTTGAATCTCTCTGCTGTAAAGGAAATATTACATATGTTGTTCTTAAGTGCTTGAATATCTGAATTCCTTGGGCAATAATCTTTGGCAACAACATTGGGTGTTTCCCTGCCTGTTACCAAGGGAAGTGCATATAAACATATCAATATATTTCTTGTAAGAAGTAATTTTAATAAATCTTACCATTTCATTTTATTCAGTTTTTGAAAGGAGGCACGTTGTACTGAAAGTATGCGTCCTTGGCAGATAATACTGATGTGAAAATAAATCGGTTTGAAGAAATAAAACAGGAAGAGGGATCATTAGGAAACCAGCAAGCTGTTAAAAGAACAGTCAGGCAGACACTGTCATAAAGATCTGAAATGCTGCAGTGCTTTCTTTTATGGCAGTTTTCATTCAGAAAGGTCATGATGGTATGGAGGATGAAGGGTTATCTTTTATGATCTCTAGCAATTTAAAATAGTGTAAACAAATAAATCCTAAGAATGAGAAAATGTTTATTGGCCTTCAGAGACTTTGCAAGTTTAGTTAAGTTACTGAAGTGCTATGAGTATCATAAGAGGTGATGAGAAGATCAGTAGCTATAGCAATAGCTTGCAGATTTTAATACCTCAGAGAAATGTTAACATGAATTCCACACAATCATAAAAGCAGATATCTAAAATCAAGGTATCATTACATAAAATATTTCCTGAATTAATAGGCAGGCTGAAAAGAGGGTGGGGGTTACAAAATGGGTGACATTCTTCCTTAGGAAAGGAAGGAAGAAGGAGGCACTTGATAAACAGATGGGGTCAGAAAATCTGTAGACTGTGTGGCAATGTTCTATTTATTTAATTTTCCACAGCCTTTCTCTAATAAAACATCAACATGGGTAATATTGATGACAGCTTCCTACTTCCGGCTATCAGTTAAAAAAAAGTTGGTCATGTTTCAAAGTAGTCAAGGTAGTCAATAGTAAAAGGTCCCTGTTTTGAGCATTAGTATAGGTTCAGGCAGTTGATGATCTGTAAACACTTTTCTCAAAAATAGGATTGACACTGACAGATCCCCATTCCCTAAGCATGTAAAGAATATTTAAGCCCCACTTCAACTAACTTCCTAAGAAAAGTCCAAAGGTCCTGAGTTGTCTAAATGTAGCCAGTGCTTGATCATGCATTTAACATTAGTGATAGGGAGCACAGTAAGCTTGCTACCCTGAACTTCAAGAGAGCAGACTTTGGCCTTTTCAGGAATCTGCTTGGTGGAGTACCATGGGATAAAGTCACTTCTGGAGGGAAGAGGGGCCCAAGAAAGCTGATTAATATTCAAGGATCACCTCCTCCAAGCTCAGGAGTGAAGCATCCTGACAAAGAAGAAGTCAGGGAATAATGCCTGCATGGATGAACAAGGAGCTCCTGGACAACCTTAAGCAGAAAAAGGAAGTCTACAGAGGGTAGGGGCAAGGACAGGTAGCCTGAGGGGAATACAGAGACATTGCCCAAGCAGCCAGGGATTAGGTTAGGAAAGCTGAATCCCAGATAGAGTTAAATCTAGCCAGGCACATCAAGGGCAACAAGAAAAGCTTCTATAGGTATATAGGGGACAAAAGGAAGACTAGGGAAAATGTGGACCCTCTCCAAAAGGAAATGGGAGACCTGCTCACCCAGGACATGGGTAAGGCTGAGGTACTCAATGACTTTTTTGCCTCAGTCTTCACCAGCAAGTGCTCTGGCTATACTGCCCAAGTCGCAGAAGCCAAAGGCAGGGACTGGGAGAATGAGGAACAGCCCACTGCAGGAGGAGATCAGGTTCGAGACCATCTCAGGAACCTAAAGGTGCTCAAGTCCATGGGACCTGCTGAGATTCATCCACGGGTCCTGAGGGAACTGGTGGATGAAGTTGCCAAGCCATTATCCATCATATTTGAGAAGTCATGGCAGTCCAGTGAAGTTCCCACTGACTGGAAAAGGGGAAACGAACCCCCCCATTTTTATAAAGGGAAAAAAGGAAGACCTGGGCAACTACAGACTGGTCAGTCTCACCTGTGTGCCCGGCAAGACCATGGAGCAGATCCTCCTGGAAACCATGCTAAGGCACATGGAAAATAAAGAGGAGGTGATTGGTGACGGCCAACATGGCTTCACTGAGGGCAAATCATGCCTGACAAATTTGGTGGCCTTCTGTGACGGCATTACAGCATTGGTGGATAAGGGAAGAACAACTGACATCATCTACCTGGACTTGTGCAAAGCATTTGACACTGTCCTGCACAACATCCTGGTCTCTAAATTGGTGAGACGTGGATTTGACTGATGGACCACTCAGTGGATAAGCAATTGGCTGGATGGTCACAGTCAAAGCGTTGCAGTCAATGAGTCGATGTCCAAGTGGCAACCAGTGACAAGTGGCGTTCGTCAGGGGTTGGTACTGGGACTGGTGCTGTTTAACATCTTTGTTGGCAACATGGACAGTGAGATTGAGTGCACCCTCAGCAAGTCTGCCGATGACACCAAGCTGTGTGGAGTGGTTGACACACTGGAGGGAAGGGATGCCAACCAGAGGGACCTGGACAGGCTTGAGAGGTGGGCCCGTGCCAACCTCATGAAGTTCAACAAGGCCAAGTGCAAG
>VFFE01007518.1:1382201-1554298 GCA_008921705.1 Burhinus oedicnemus | reverse complement strand
GGAACCTAAAGGTGCTCAAGTCCATGGGACCTGCTGAGATTCATCCACGGGTCCTGAGGGAACTGGTGGATGAAGTTGCCAAGCCATTATCCATCATATTTGAGAAGTCATGGCAGTCCAGTGAAGTTCCCACCGTCTGGAAAAGGGGAAACGAACCCCCCCATTTTTATAAAGGGAAAAAAGGAAGACCTGGGCAACTACAGACTGGTCAGTCTCACCTGTGTGCCCGGCAAGACCATGGAGCAGATCCTCCTGGAAACCATGCTAAGGCACATGGAAAATAAAGAGGAGGTGATTGGTGACAGCCAACATGGCTTCACTGAGGGCAAATCATGCCTGACAAATTTGGCGAACTTCTGTGATGGCATTACAGCATTGGTGGATAAGGGAAGAGCAACTTACATCATCTACCTGGACTTGTGCAAAGCATTTGACACTGTCCTATACAACATCCTGGTCTCTAAATTGGTGAGACGTGGATTTGACTGATGGACCACTCAGTGGATAAGCAATTGGCTGGATGGTCACACTCAAAGCGTTGCAGTCAATGAGTCGATGTCCAAGTGGCAACCAGTGACAAGTGGCGTTCGTCAGGGGTTGGTACTGGGACTGGTGCTGTTTACCATCTTTGTTGGCAACATGGACAGTGAGATTGAGTGCACCCTCAGCAACTTTGCTGATGACACCAAGCTGTGTGGAGTGGTTGACACACTGGAGGGAAGGGATGCCAACCAGAGGGACCTGGACAGGCTTGAGAGGTGGGCCCGTGCCAACCTCATGAAGTTCAACAAGGCCAAGTGCAAGGTCCTGCACATGGACTAAGGCAATCCCAAGCACAGGCTGGGTGGAGAATGGATTGAAAGCAGCCCTGAGGAGAAGGACTTGGGGGTGTTGGCTGATGAGAAGCTCAACATGAGCTGGCAATGTGCACTCACAGTGCAGAAGGCCAACTGTGCCCTGGGCTGCATTCAAAGAAGCCTGGCCAGCGGGTCGAGGGAGATGATTCTGCCCCTCTACTCTGCTCTGGTGAGACCCCACCTGGAGTACTGTGCCCAGCTCTGGGGTCCCCAACATAAGAAGGACATGGACCTGTTGGAGCAGGTCCAGAGGAGGGCCACGAAGATGATCAGAAGGCTGGAGCACCTCTGCTATGAAGACAGGCTGAGAGAGTTGGGATTCTTCAACCTGGAGAAAAGAAGGCTCCGGGGAGATCTTATAGCGGCCTTCCAGTATCAGAAGGGGGCCTACAAGAAAGCTGGAGAGGGACTTTTTACAAAGGAATGTAGTGATAGGACGAAGGGTAATGGTTTTAAACTGGAAAGGGGTAGATTTAGATTGGATATGAGGAAGAAATTTTTCACTATGAGGGTGGTGAGGCACTGCAACAAGTTGCTCAGAGAAGTTGTGGATACCCTATCCCTGCAGGTGTTCAAGGCCAGGTTGGATGGGGCTTTGAGCAACCTGGTCTAGTGAAAGGTGTCCCTGCCTATGGCAGAGACGTTGGAACTAGATGATCTTTAAGGTCCCTTCCAAACTAAACCATTCTATGATTCTATGATTTTATGATTTGTTTAAGCAGCTATTGAACATTCTGCCATCTGCCTGTAACAGTGTGATGGTTAAAACTTTTGCAAAACTACTTGCAAAGAAAGGGGGGGCAATTTCCCGAAAGCCTCCTCCTTTTCCCTCACATGCCTCTGCTGTCAGACATCTTTCCTTAATTTGGACAAATTTAAAAATTATTTATAATATGTAATGACTAAATTCCTATGAGTATGGAAGGAAGATGCTAACCTTTACAACTTTGTTCTGGAAAAATTTTGAACCATGGAATATTTAATCTTCTATGAAATTCAACCTACTAAACTAAGCATAAACTAAAGTATGTTATGATACTGTGAGTATAAAAGCAAGAAAATAATCCGAAATACAAATTTCACAGCTAGATTCAAGGACACCTTATAAATCAGGTTTGAAAAGATGGCAAAATGTAGAGGATTTGTCTATATATTTGTTGTAGGAGACAATTATTGTCCACAAATAAATTATGAGTGATAAAAAACATTAGGCCTATGAATGGAGTTGTAATTTTATCTCAAACAAGTAGAAACTACAGCCTATAAAGCTGTACTCACCATACACACTGTATTGTTTAGGTTTCGTATTTTTTTTTAAAAGAATGAAAAACTTGATGGCTTCTTAATAGTGCAGTTTGTATTTTTTGAGCTTACAGTTGTTATTGACATCAAAATGGCTGTGGTGAGTTGGCCTTGTCTGGCTACCAGGCGCCCACCAAGCCAGTCTATTACTCCCCTCCATCAACAGGACAGGGGGAGAAAATATGACAAAAAGCATGTAGATTGAAATAAGGACAGGGAGATCACTCAGGAATTAATCTCACAGGCAAAACAGACTCAAGGAAATCAATTTATTGTCAATTATGTGTAATAGATTAGGACAGTGAGAAACAAGAACAAAACTAAAAAAACCTTCCCCCCACCACTCTCCACTTCCCTGGTTCAACTTCACTCTTGACTTTTCTACCTCTTCCCTTCGAGTGGCACAGAGGTTGGGGGATGGGGAATGCAGGTTGCAGTCAGTTCATAGCACTTTGTCTCTGCCTCTCCTTCCTCTTCATGGTGTTCCCCTGCTCCAGCGTATAGCCCCTCCCATAAGATACAGTCCTTCATGAACTTCTCCAATATGGGTCCTTCCCACAGGCTACAGTTCTTCATAAACTACTCCAGCATGGATCCTTTCCATGGGGTACAATCCTTCAGGAATGGACTGCGCCAGCATGGGTCCCCCATGGGCCACAGGTCCTACCAGAAAACCTGCTCCTGTGTGGGCTCTTCTCCATGGGCTGCAGCTCCTGCCGGGAGTCTGCTCTGGCATGGGGTCTCCATGGGATGCAGCTTCCTTCAGGGCATGTCCACCTGCTCTGGTGTGGGGTCATCCATGGGCTGCAGTGTGGATATCTGCTCCACTGTGGTCCTCAATCTGCTGCAGGGGGACAATCTGTGTCACTATGGTCTTCACCACAGGCTGCAAGGGAATCTCTGCTCTGGTGCCTGGAGCACCTCCTCCCTCTCCTTCTTCACCGACCTTGGTGTTTGCATAGTTGTTTCTCTCACAGTTTCTCAATCCTCCCTTACAGCTGCAGTGCAACGTTTTTTTCCCCCTTTTTTAAATATGTTATCACAGATGTGTTACCACTGTTGCTGATTGGCTCAGCCTTGGCCAGCGGCAGGTCTGTCTTGGAGCTGGCTGGCATTGGCTCTGTCTGGCATGGGGGAAACTTCTGGCATCTTCTCACAGAAGCCACCCCTGTAGCACTCCCTTCCTTAACCCCCCACCCCCATCACTTTTAAGAGGTTTTCTACGCTTGATGTTTATTCTTTCATAAAATAAAGAGATAACATTTGTGATATCACTCCTCATTTCAGCAGACAGGATTATGCTGTTATACCTAGAAGATGATGGCTTAAAATGAGGAATGAACCCATAAACTTCCAGAAACAAAGCTCCTGTTTTCATGCAAATGCCTCTAATGACAAAAAGATTCAGAAAAAGAAAATTGTCGAAAGCCTGTGAGATACAGATATTTCTATCGGAAAGAAAGGTTTTTTAAAGTGTCATCTGGCCTCTAGGAAGAACTCATCTGAGTATACTTCAAGCGTTCAAATAGCATATGTATCAGCAGAATATCAATATCATGTGAGCAAGATTATATTCTGTGAATTTTGCGATAGCCAAACAGGAAGCAGCCAGAGAAATACAGATTTTGATGTTTTCATAATCTGAAAGATTATGAGGGCTTGTTAACAAAATAAAATGGTAACAAGGAAGTGTAGGAAAGAGATCATTACTGGATAGGTTTAGGAGGCAGCGGTGTGTTGTAAAGGAACGTGGTCTGTATTTAGTTAATCACTGACAGTTTTCTCTTTGAGTTCACTTCATATCACTTCTGCTGAATGTCTTAGCCTCCTTTTCAGTTATGGTGATCCCTATTATCCTGAACATAAAAACACTAAAATGCCGGGGCTTTTTTAGCTGAGTACTGCTTGTATTTTCAGCTTAGTGTCATCATACAGTCATGATGACAGTGGAACCCTGTTCTGAAGATTTTTGAAATTAAATGCTTGAATTTATGCTGAATTTTCATGAGGAGTAATTTACTCAACAACAGAGAGAAGAGATTTTTTTTTTTTTTGTAGCCAAGGTATGTGATAATAATCTGCCCTGACTAGAGTCTTTTATGCACCCTCAAGGGAGACTGTTTTAGTCACCATGTCCCTCCTGTTTCTTCTTCTGTTGAGTATAATACTGCTGAATGCATGATTTGCCTGGCTCAATGGAAATTGGTGGAGACATGCGCCACTATTTTTCTTTCTCATGTGCTCTTGGAGACAACGAAACAGAAATCCACTAAGACACCTTTCACTGCCTGTGCACTTGCATGGTTTTAATTTGGTCAAAATTCAGTCCAATGTTTTTGCCCATTCCACACCACTGCCTTATTGATTTCTCTCTATATGTTCCTGACAATATAGTTCTCTGACTTACATTTGCGTGTCAGAAATTGACTCTATTCCATTGCAATCAATAGCAACTCTCCTATAAATTTAAAATTGAGATGGCAATAAGTCTACTAAAAAAGGAAAAAAAAAGAAGCCTCTGATGACTGTGCTGCCTGTGTTCAGCCAGTCTTGTAGGCCAGCCCAATGAGGGTGAGTAGGCTAGCCTGCTTCCTTCATGCCTACCCTGCAATACTGACTGTCCCAGTATTGCCCGTGGGCATGGAGCAGTTTTGGACATGAGACGTGGCCCATGAAACTCGTGACATCTGCAGCAAAGACCTTTTAGAAGCAGTCCCACTGGACCTGTTTTTCTCAGGTCCATTGCAGGATGTATATTCTTAGCCGTCCTCATTAAGACAGATTCACAATTCGCTCTGATTATTGTATCATACTTCAAAACCTTGCTGATGACTATGGCTGATTTATGTACGAAGACTGCGGACACCAGTCTTACACATGATGGCCAAACGTTTTGGAATTGCAGCCTCTCTCTCCAGGGCAAAAATGATGCTGTGTTCCCAGAAAACAGTGTTAACATTCATTGAGTAGGGATACCTGTGTCGTCCCATCAGCTAGCTATCCAAGTTGTCTGTGTCCCCACTTTGATGACCACAGTATTCATATGGAGAGCAACTATTCTTTCTTGCAAGCTGTTAAATGTACCTTCTGGTGATTCAAGACCTTCTAGTGCTGCCTATAAGATGAAGATAGTCATGAAAGTCACTGTAACATGACTGTTCAGACCTGTTCAGAGGTTGGCTACAGGGCAGATACGCTGCTGTTCCCAGCCCTGTGATGACTTTACATATGCCTGGATGTAGCTCAAATATAAGAAAAGCCATGTGCCATCAGCGCACACATTTACTGGGTCACTCACCGCTGTCTCTCAGAATTCCTCTTAACATCTGCACATCCTCCTGAATTTCTGAGAGGTGTCCAGGGATTTTGCTTCTGCACGTACCTACAGACCTGCTACAGCAGAGTGAAAATGCAGCCTATGTGAGTATGAAATTAGTGCCTGGAATATTTTTGTGTTATAGAAACGAAAGCGCAGTAAGATTCTTGTTGTATCTGTTACCAGGTTTGGAGTGGGAAAGAATCCTCAGTGTTAAAATTTGTATGTTTGTATATATGAGTTCTGTTTTTTGCTACAGTGACTTATATACAAAAATTAGATGGGTGCCTAAGATTAATACTTGCAAGTAATGAAATCTGAAGAATTCTAAACATGATTCATGAAGAATTATATTTATGGTTTGAAGGCACTTTTAAATAACTCATCTCCTGCACCTCATATATTTGTTCTGCAGACAGCTGTTAAGAAGACTTAATGCTGCTTTCTGCTTTAATCATATTTCTTCTTGCAGACACAAATTAGTTTAAGTTTTGCAAATAAGTAATCCAATAAGCTTTGGGGAGCTTCCAAGTGCTAACACCAGCTGAGGTATTGTTCTTTTAAAAAATAAGAGTTCATAATTAATATAAAATTATGTCTTTTTTCCACTTTGAGGATGAGCAAACTGATTTGGACAAAAAAACCCCAGCTTTTCTGTTCTCTTTTGAAGCACTCTGCTAGGTTAAAACCACACATTTTGGAGTTCTGAGATGTCCAGATGCAGTCCTTCAGCCTCTTTCCCTCCTGGTGCAGAGATGGAAGAAATCTAGCTGTTCCATTTCTTCCTGTGAGCACTTGACTGAAACAACTCTGAAGCAGAAACAGCTTCAGGGTGAGATGCTGGGATGGGAAACAGATGAGAAAGAGGGAGAATTGGGATAAAGATCTAGGAGTAAATAAGGAGGCAGAGGGGAGAATGGAAACCATCAAGCTGTATCAGCTGAATCTCCCTGATGGCAGGCATCCCCTGATGGGCCAATTACTTCATCTCAGCAGCAGGAGACAGACATTTTCTGTGGATCCCAGGCTAGTAATGCTTTAATGTTGCTGAAACTTGTTGTCAGGTGGCTGCACATAGCAAGCTGTGTTCAGAGATACGGTTTCTGCCTAACAGTGATTGAAAACCACTCATCCATGGAAGACGTGGTACAGAAACAGACCAGACAAGCCTTCTTTGACAAGCAAAGTAGTCTGCAACAGATGAGCAAATTCTGATTCCTGTATTTGCTGGGAGGCTGAGAGGAGGCAGAAACACTGACTCCTCTAGGCCTGTACTAGCAAATAAATGCTCAAAGGCAGCCTTGGCTGTAGTGACCATGAGATGGTGGAGCTCAAGATACTTATGGCAGCAAGGAGGATGCACCATAAGCTCACTACCCTGGACTTTAGGAGAGCAGATTTTGGCCTCTTCAAGGATCTGCGTGATAGAGTACTGTGGGATAAAACCCTGGAGAGAAGAGGGGCCCAAGAAAGCTGATCAGTATTCAAGGATCACCTCCTCCAAGCTCAGGAGTGACACATCCCAACAAAGAGGAAGACAGGCAAAAACGCCAGCAGGCCTGTATGAGTGAACAAGGACAATCTCAAAGAGGAAAAGGAAGCCTACAGAGAGTAGGAGCAAGGACAGGTAGCCTGGGGGGAATACAGAGACATTGCCCAAGCAGCCAGGGATTAGGTTAGGAAAGCTGAATCCCAGATAGAGTTAAATCTGACCAGGCACATCAAGGGCAACAAGAAAGGCTTCTACATGTATGTCAGTGACAAAAGGAAGACTAGGGAAAATGCGGACCCTCTCCAAAAGGAAATGGGAGACCTGCTCACCCAGGACATGGATAAGGTATTCAATGACTTTTTTGCCTCAGTCTTCACTGGTAAGGGCTCTAAGCACACTGACCAAACACAGTCACAAGTCACAGCAGCCAAAGGCAGGGACTGGGAGAATGAGGAACAGCCCACTGTAGGAGAAGACCAGGTCTGAGACCATCTCAGGAACCTAAAGGTGCTCAAGTCCATGGGACCTGCTGAGATTCATCCACGGGTCCTGAGGGAACTGGTGGATGAAGTTGCCAAGCCATTATCCATCATATTTGAGAAGTCATGGCAGTCCAGTGAAGCTCCCACTGACTGGAAAAGGGGAAACGAACCCCCCCATTTTTATAAAGGGAAAAAAGGAAGACCTGGGCAACTACAGACTGGTCAGTCTCACCTGTGTGCCCGGCAAGACCATGGAGCAGATCCTCCTGGAAACCATGCTAAGGCACATGGAAAATAAAGAGGAGGTGATTGGTGACAGCCAACATGGCTTCACTGAGGGCAAATCATGCCTGACAAATTTGGTGAACTTCTGTGATGGCATTACAGCATTGGTGGATAAGGGAAGAGCAACTGACATCATCTACCTGGACTTGTGCAAAGCATTTGACACTGTCCTACACAACATCCTGGTCTCTAAATTGGCAAGACATAGATTTGACTGATGGACCACTCAGTGAATAAGCAACTGGCTGGATGGTTGCACTCAAAGTGTTGTGGTCGATGGCTTGATGTCCAAGTGGTGACCAGTGACGAGTGGCGTTCTTCAGGGGTTGGTACTAGGACTGTTGCTGTTTAACATCTTTGTTGGCAACATGGACAGTGAGATTGAGTGCACCCTCAGCAAGTTTGCTGATGACACCAAGCTGTGTGGAGGGAAGGGATGCCATCCAGAGGGACCTGGACCGGCTTGAGAGGTGGGCCTGTGCAACGTCCAACAAGGCCAAGTACAAGGTCCTGCATGTGGGTCAGGGCAATCCCAAGCACAAACACAGGCTAGGTGGAGAATGGAAAGCAGCCCTAAGGAGAAGGACTTGGGGGTGTTGGCTGATGAGAAGCTCAACATGAGTTCACAATGTGTGCTCACAGCCCATAAAGCCAACCGCATCTTGGGCTGCATCAGAAGTGTGGCTAGCATGTCGAGGGAGGTGATTCTGCCCCTCTACTCTGCTCTGGTGAGACCCCACCTGGAGTACTGTGCCCAGCTCTGGGGTCCCCAACATAAGAAGGACATGGACCTGTTGGAGCAGGTCCAGAGGAGGTCCACAAAGAAATCAGAGGGCTGTAATACCTCTGCATTGAAGTTTTGCGCTCCTCACTACAGGAGGGACATTGAGGTACTGAAGCGTGTTCAGAGAAGAGCAGCAAAGCTGGTGAGGGTCTAGAGCACAAGTCTTATGAGGAGCAGCTGAGGGAACTGGGGTTGTTTAGCCTGGAAAAAACACTTATCACTCTCTACAACTACCTGAAAGGAGGTTGTAGGGAGGTGGGGGTTGGTCTCTTTTCCCAAGTAACAGGTGATAGGACAGGAGGAAATGGCCTCAAGTTACACCAGAGGAAGTTTAGATTGGATATTGGGAAAATTTCTTCACTGAAAGCATTATCAAACATTGGAACAGGCTGCTTAGAGAAGTGGTGGAGTCACTATCCTTGGAGGTATTTAAAAGACGTAGATCTAATGTCGAGGGACATGGTTTAGTGGTAAGCTGGCAGTGTTTAGTTCACAGTTGGACTTGATGATCTTAAAGGTCTCTTCCAACAAAACGGTTCTATGATTCTGTGATTTTATAAGACAGGCTGAGAGAGTTGGGGTTCTTCAACCTGGAGAAGAGAAGACTCAGGGGAGACTTTATAGCAGCCTTCCAGTACTTAAAGGGTGCCTACTGGAAAGATGGAGAACAACTCTTTATCAGGGAGCGTAATGATATGACAAGGGGTAATGGTTTTAAAGTGCAAGGGGGTAGATTTAGATTGGATATGAGGAAGAAATTCTTTACTGTGAGGGTGGTGAGACACTGGAACAGGTTGCCCAGGGAAGCTGTGGATGCCCTGTCCCTGGAGGTGTTCAAGGCCTAGTTGGATGGGGTTTTGAGCAACCTGGTCTAGTGGAAGGTGTACCTGCTCATGGCAGAGGGGTTGGAACTAGATGATCTGTAAGACCCCATCCAGCCTAAACCATTCTACAATTCTATGATTCTATGAAGTGAGTCCAGGGCCTCTTTGTCTAGCTCTGAGGATAAATGCAAATGCCATGGCACATCATGGTAACTGCACACTGAAGATCACACCAAAGCAAGGTGGCTACACCTAAACCTCCTCATGGAGCAGTCCTTGTCTTCTGCTGTCCTTGAACTGTGTTTGACATTATCTAGGAAAGAGGTAGGTGGTGTGGGCCAGGACAAACACCTATGAGAGAGCAAGAGCAACAAGGTTAGCAGCATGGATGTCTACAAGTGTGTGCTCAGCCTGTGCCCTAGCCATTTCTTGATACGCTCATATAGAGATTTTCAGCAAGTTTCATGACTGCTGGGATCTTTTCTCCTTAGTGATGGTATCAGATGTGTATTGTCTGTGCCTGGATTACATACCCTAAAATGTAGACTTGCCATCCAAGGTGTATTTAAATGCTCACATCATTGAATTGCAGGGAATATTCTCTCATGCATGGACAGATGTGGACAGTAGAAAACTTATTTTAATTATCTTAATAGGTTGTTACACCTGTTACACCTAGGTTGTTCGCAACCTTTATTAAAAGTAAAAAAACTACTTATATACAGGCTGCATGTATAATAGCGGTATATTTATTTATAGCTGTTTGTTTTAGTGAAAGGAGTGTTTTACTTAATTAAAAGCAACTTCCATGCAGATAAAAGCATTTGGAGCTTTAAGAAGAATATGTCCTCCTGGCCCATAAATCTACACTATTGACTCCTAGGTCCAATTGCAGTTGCTAGAGTGCAATTCTGCAACCTCTGTTTAGTTGAAGCAGTTTGCGCAATTTATTTTACAGGGTAATAGAATTGAATATTTGAATGCATACTTATTTTGTACGCAGTACTTGATAAGAACTTTCAAGTGTGAGTTATGGTAAAGCAACTGTTAATTACTGCCTTTCAAACTATTTAGTTAGAAAGCAAATTTCCATGAGCAACGGATTACTAAATGGACAGGCAACGACATTGCTTTAACAGGATCTCAGACAGCAGTAATGTGTATCACAGAGTTCTAAAACTACAGAACAGCGAGACAAGAGACTTCTCTCTTCTCCTCCCTTTTTGTGTGCCCTTCTTTGTTCACAAAGAAAACTTCTCTTTTGACCTGATATGGAAAGTTTTAGGAACATTCTTATTGAAAAAGGCCTTTGTTACAAACCCTTTAGAGTGTTTTTGGAAAATTCAGGAAAATATGGTTTGATGGAAAATACTTTGTTTAAAGTGTTTTAGTTTTTTCATAAATATTTAGAAATAGAAGAGCTTCTAGGGTATGTTTGTTTGCAATATTTGTAGTTTAACAGGCAGCGTCTGTAAATAGTTGGATGGTTAATTTATAAATAAAGTCACCTGATAGTATTGTTTTTTTCTAAAATAAGAAACCTCAGTTGAGACTGTTTATTTAAGTTGTGGTATAACTAGTTATATATCAATGTGAAACAGTTTAGCTAACACAAAGAAAAGAATTGCTTCTCCAAAAATTGTTAAGAAGAGGAATTAGTGCTTTTTATGTTAAAAGTAAACATTTCCAACACTTCAACAGTAAAAAAGAAGCATGTTTGCAACTATGAAACTGAACTATCACTACCTACTCAAGGCTTGTCTCAGGAATGAACTGAATATAACAAATTGCAGTTCTGAACTGTAAATACTGTGTGACAAGTCACAGCTTGTGTATAGGTTATGTATTAAGAACCAGAAGGTGGTATTAACCCTAATCCATCAAGGTCAGAGCCACCTGAGGTTCCCTTTTGACTGCTTTCTTGCTTCATTAGCTAAACAGTGGCCCAATTTTGAAGGCACAGTGCCATCTTTTCTCTGGAAATCTTTGAAGTCTGTGGTTATGGCCTTCCTCTTGAGCATGGAAGCTGGGAGCCTGAACCAAGGTCTTGCAGTTCTTGGGCCAGTAATCTAGGCTATTATGTAAAATGTGGAGGATGCTGATTTTACCATCTTTTCAAACAATATCTATACTCAAAAAAGAGTAACATATTCATATGACTGCACAGACAGATGTGCATATCTTTTTTATTCCTTATAAACCCCTCTTCATACCCCACATGTTTTACTCATGGAAGAAGAAAGGTAGTCACCTAGAGCAGTCTGTTTTGCCTGTAGAAGGGCTCAGCTACCTGCACAAGAATACCTAATTGAGTTGGTCTGAGTTGTCCTCCCTAGGTTTCAGAGGCTGTATCTAAATGACGTGACAGAAAAGCTTTTCCCAGCTGTCATCTCAAGGTGTGTAACCCAGCCACACACTGCCGATGTCTTGGGACGAGACCTGGTGATATTCCCTTTCAGTCAACTTATTGATGAAAACCAGGCACACAGATAAGGCAGGAGCCTTGGTGAGCTCCCTCCTTTAGGTCTCAGTAACTGCACTCTACTGTCACCTTAGACGTAGTCAAGTGTCACCTATTTCCATTGACTATACAGGGACCTTTAGAATGCTAATCTCAGAAGTAGTGGCTGCAGAACCAGCTATGTATCTTCCATGTCCCAGAAGTTAGGGTATCCTTAAACTGTTACATATTAGTTTCATGATTTTCATTTTCTTCTCTCTGCTACAAGTCATTTTTTGCATGAGTCTGTATTCTGGATGTGGCCCTGTCTGTGCCCTGTAGAGCTATCCAGCACAACCAGGCTTGAAGCTGGTGATATCACAGCCTCTAGATACAGTTTATACTCAGTATATATAGGAAAAAAATATTCATTTGGCAAAACCAAAATAACTATGAAAGAGGTTTGCACTGTCGATGGATACGGTGAATATCTCAGAGATGGCCCAGCAATGCCTCCTCTGCCATGCACCTGAAGTGCCATGCAAGCAAAGAATGTTTCTAGCCTGAGATGATCCTCCTACAGCAAGTTATGCCAGTTTTGTGGACAGAGTCCGTTGGCAAGGAAGCGCAATGCTGCCAGTCAAAACCACGGTTGGGATTCAATCCAATGTTCATCATTTCCACATCAGCCACACAGGTTTTTTTAGCTTTCATGGCACTGGACCAAGCTGATGATCGGGTCAGTGTGGCATGGTTTAGCTATGAGCCACATAATCTTTCTTCCCCCCTTTAGTGGGCTATCAGTGCCGTTAACCGAAAACAGTAGAGGAGAGAAAGCTTTTTAGGACACAGATGAAAAGTGACACAATCCAATGATAAACCTGAATTTGCATTTCTGTAACCAGAAATACAATGCTTTGCTAAGATTCCACTTTTATTTTATGACTTAAATATGCAATGTCAGTGCTTACATAATGATTTTAACTTTTTATTTTCACAATGGGGATTTCATGCTTTGTGTATAATTGAAATGTGTAAAATTACTGTGAAATCTTACTGAAGCATATGCTGAATTTAATATGCATAGTATTTTTATTTTTCTACTGGGAAAGAAAATGAAAAACACTTAGTAGTGTTAGTATAAAACACTTAGGTTACATACCAAAAACAATAACCTGTGCTATCTGTCCCTCTTTTATGGAAGATTATCAATATTCTTATTTATTATTTGAACTATAAAAAACATTTGCAATATATTTCAGTATTCAGATTAGGTGTTCTCATGGTTTACACTACTAGCAAATCTGAAGCACCAGCTTTGACTTTCCAACCCTACACCCCAGAAATGGGAGCGAACATATTTTTGTATGTCTGGGCACAATACTATAGCCTAGATCATTAATTCCCTGCATAGAAATCTGGACGTAGCTTCAAATATGGGTGTAACTCACCCCATAGTTTGGTTATGACTACACTCAAATGCTGTCATCTCCTATTCTTTTTGCATGGTTGCTGTGTCTGCAGCCCTTTTGGGATGCTGCATCTGCCATTCGTTGTATTCTGGGAAGGACAGCAGACTTCAGAGGGGAGCTGAGGACAGTGATAGACAGCATCAGGAGGACTAGCTGCAAGGTATGGCATGTCAAAACAGTTTGAAACCCAGGCAGGAAGAAAGTGATGTGAAGAAAATTATGGAGATAGACGACAGTGAATAGGGGAAAACATCAAGTGTGTCATTTGGGAAAGAGATTGGGAAAGGTGAGAAGTTAGCACTGAAAGCTAGCTGAAGGAACAGATTAAGAAAAAGAAATTATGTGTGAAAAGCGGAAACCAAATGTGTACACCTCATGTATCACTGAGGATCTGCTGCAAGACATTTTGAAGTAAATGAATGTGATTTAACTGGGTCCTTAATGAGAAAACACAGAATTCAGGTAAACATTTTCCTTGGACTCCATTAGTCTTGGTTTCAGATGGCTGGCAAATAAGAAGCCACGTATATTAAAATTCGATAGAATTACTGGTAGGACTTGCGATATGAGAAGCAAATATGAAGGTTTTCAGGAAGTGCACTTGGTTTGTGATGAGTTTATAACTGAGGAAAATAAATGGTGAAATAAGTTTTAGTTAGACAGAAAAGGAATCAGATAAATACGAAGTAATTTTGGATACAAAAAGGCCGAAGGGTGAAGTTTAGCCTAATTTCCTTTGATTTAAGGGCAAGACTATTTGCTCAAATAAACTCAAATGATTTTTTTATATCTCTGATTCCGGATTTATATAATTTATATTTCAGTTGTACACATTGTTTCCAAGTAAATTAGGTTATTTAACTTGGAGATTGCAGACATTTAAGTCATGATTTATTTAGATTGTCTTATGCATACATAATAAGTTTTACATCTTTATTGTGCTAAAATGAGGGCTAGGCTGTGCACTGTGGGCTTCATTTTAATGAAGTTCAGTGGCAGAGTTTGGAAAGCATTCAGATCACTAGGGAAAAGGATAGGAAGTCATAAGGTAAAAGCAAGCAAGTTTTCACAGAAGTTTCATTTATAGATAGATTTGATGTGTCTGGCTGACTCCTCTGAGGTTTACCTAGTTTTTCTAGCTACATAATATGCTTTCATTTAGGCTGGATGTATGATTTCTTTTTTTTTCTTTGTGAGATTTGTACGAATTAATCCTTTTTGATTTTTTTTAATCAGAGAGGACACATCTAATTCTGTGATGATAACTGATGGGACTACATTTATGCCATTTTCAATGCATCTTTTTAACTTTCACTGCATAATTGTCAGCAGTATTCCATTGTACCCCTGGATCACTAAGAACAAAATACAGCCAATAAAAAAGGAGCCTTATTACCCATGTAGCTTTAATGTTTTAATTATTGCAAGGTCATAATAGAGACATTGATTGCTCTATCTTAACATGTGCAGATCAAGTTTTGCCCACTTTTGCTGAGAAAGTATTTTGAATTTACTAATATTAGAGTGACTTTTTAATTTCAAAACTAGTCATAGAATCATCGAATGGTTTGGGTTGGAAGGGACTGTTAAAGATTACCTAGTCTAACCCCCCTGCTATGGGCAGGGACATCTTTCACTAGATCAGGTTTCTCAAAGCCCCATCCAACCTGACCTTGAACACTTCTAGGGTTGGGGCATCTACAACATCTCTGGGAAACCTCTTCCAGTGTCTCACCACCCTCATAAAAAATTTCTTCCTTCCCTCTTTCAGTTTAAAACTGTTGCCCCTTGCTCTGTCACAACAGGCCCTGGTAAAAAGTCTTTCTCCAGCTTTCTTATAAGCCCCTTTTATATATTGAAAAGATGCAACAAGGTCTCCCCGGAGCCTTCTCTTCTCCAGGCTAAACAACCCCAATTGTCTCAGCCTGTCTTCATAGCAGAAGTGCCCTGGATCTCTGATAATTTTTGTGGCCTTCCTCTGGACTCACTCAAAGAGGTCCATGTCTTTCTTTTACTGAGGACTCCAGAGCTGGGCACAGTACTCCAGGTGGGGTCTCACCAGAGCGCAGTAGAAGGGCAGAATCTCCACCCTTGAGGAACACCACTTGTTACAGGTTTCCACCTGGACATTGAACCATTGACTGCAATTCTTTGGACACTTTGTGGGAAAAGAGTTTATCAAAATACTGACAAAAATATTGAATACCTCAGTCCTCTCTATGCCGATTGTCACTAGTTCTCCTGTCTTATTTATTAGTGGGGTACATTTAATTGTTAACTGATATTGGGAAAGAAATTGCATGAACACGGGTCCTTGGGATTTCTCCATGTTTATTAATGCTAGTTTATTTTGAATAAAACTGAAAGTCTCAGGACATCCCTCAGTATCTAGCCCGGTGAAGAATGGAGTACAGAAATTTACAGAGAGGTAAAAGTGCTGTTGCCAACATAAAAAAAATATTCAAGAGCCAATTTTGTAGGAAAATCTGGGGGGGGTGATCTGATTGTATTAGCAATATTAACTGGTAAATCACCATATAACATGTTGTGGCCATTTGTCACAAATTTTCAATTTAATTATTAGTAGGTGAAGCAAGAAGTAAGCCACAGGAAGAGCCGAATGCTCTGTTATATTTGACTGACAACGAAACAAATATGAAAAACTTATTAGTGGATTTATATACAGCAATAAATACAGTACACAGCAATATTTAAGTTAGTACAACTACTCTTTTAGATCTGCCTAAACATATACTAACAGTGTAGAACATAACACTTGTCTTATAAACCTACTTCTCTGCAACTTTTTAATTACATTTTCACCTTAATTTACTAGAAGATATAATTACTCAGGGCAAGTAATTTGCTATTTCAGTAGAGCTGTTCCTTACTCTTTCTACAGAAAGTACATAAAGTTTTAAAATAGCATGATGATGCCTTGCAAAAATGAATGCTGAGAGTCTCATACAGGCTACCTGGCATACTGTGCAGAGAAAAGGAATAAAGACTTATTTTCTTTTTAAAGTATTAATACGTAAACAATTAAACAAGAAACAGGGGATTTCATGTCTAATATGTCACCTCTTAAATTTTCAGGTAAATGGAGGGACTGAGGAACTCAGGATGTGGATTAGGGTGTTTATTTTCATCATAACTCAGAGCAAAGATGAAGGACAAAAGAAGGGTCACGGGATAGATTGGATGACTGTACGGTATTGCTCCAGACAAAAGCAATTCCTTCACCTTTGAGTAGGTGCCAGGCAGTTTTGCAGTTATATCACCAAAAGGTGATTGAAAATTTTTGATGAAACATTTTTTTTTACTGGAAACTGAAGCTTTGTTGGAACAGAATCTTTCAATTGGAACATGTCTATTTCAAGAAGGGAAGAGGCTGAACAAATAATTTTAACATTTTTTTTCTTATTTTGTTAACACTGAGTGTTTTATTTTGGATTCTATATTCTCCTTTTATTTCATTTTTGTTAGTGTATTACATGATATATGTTGTGTCATATATATTTTTGACACTAAAAATGAAAAATTTCAATGAGTTTTTCTGGAACTTGTTGCATAGACTACTTTGTTTTTTTATTGCTCTACAGTTTACAAAGAGGTCTTTTTTTTTTTAATATATTAGAATTTTCACTTTCTGATCATTTAAATAAATTCTCAGCTCACAGAGTTCTTGAACCTGATGTCTACTAGGCTGTATATAATTTCAATGAAGAGGGTTCTTTGGATGATATTGGTACTTTGGAGTCTTGTCTTCTTTGCTCCCAGTTTTGTTATTTATGGTCAGTGTACTTGCGTAATTAGTAATTGTCTCTTTTCCCTACTAGACTTGCAGTAAATTCAGCCTACTTGGATATGTATATATATGTATGTGCATGCATATGCACTACTCTGGCCCTCTGACAAGCATATTATGTGTATGTGTGTGTGTGTTTATTTTCATAGCTTGTTCCTTGCAGTCAGTGACCTGCAGGTCATGATCTGGTCTTGGGTTAAATCAGGGATATGTTGGCTCTTTCTTATCTTTATGTTACTGTGTTCCTATAAAGGATTCAGCGACAAGGCTTCTGTCATGGTATTATGACAGTAATTTTAGTTTTGTTTTGTTAAGGCAAGAATTTAGCATAAATGCAAGATCAGACATAATAAAATCAAAAAAATCAGATAATAATTTGATAAAAAATTTAGTGGTTCAACATGTTCTTCTGAAATACTTTTGTATTTCTGCAAAACTTACTTTCCTTTGTCTATGTCTCTGGCATTGACTCAGTTCTGCGATACAAAGTGCAGTATTTGCACTCTTCCTGGATTTGGCTATGTAAGCATAGGAATCCGATCAAAATTAACGCCTAAACTTTTGTTTCTTGCCTCTGAATACTTTTGCTTACAAAACTGGATTTTGCACTGGGTTTCTCTGTAATATGAGTGAGATTTGTTCTTTAAGATTTGCTCTGTCTTACTGCCCTTCTTCCTGATTTTATGGGAGCCATAGGAGTGGGGCTGCTCCATAAGCTGGGATAAACCTGGAGCTGAGGGTGACCCCAGAATGGGCAATGACCCTGCGGAAGGGATGCTGTCCAGCAGGGATGGACAGAGTGTAGGTGGTGACAGAAGGGTGCATTGACAGCCCCTGGGATGGCGAGTGGTGCCCCAGGTCCAGACTCCACCCAGGGGCTCCAGTCTGAAGCAAAAGAAAAGTGGAAAAAGCTATAATGTAGGTCAGGGACCCATCCAGGAGGCAGGGTGTGAGACCACTGCTCTGATGGAGATGCTGGAGCAGGAACTGACAGCCCTGGGATGAGCCAAAATGGTGTCCTGGGACATGTGCAGGGTGACAGAGGCCCTGGGGGAGGCTCGGAAGGGACGATGAAGCCTGTGAATGATCCCAGGGCCCTGACAGTGATAAGGACAGATCCTGAGTTCTTGTTTCAAGGGCAGTGTGTATCTCTGGAGCTATATCCCCAGTTCAGGATGCGGGGCTCAACTTTTGTTACTGGAATCTGCGTGTGAATTAAAGGTCTAGATTTGCTGGTAGAAAGATGAGATCTGATCTGTTAGGATATCAGATAATGAAATCTAAAGCTGTCTTAAAATTTGCATTTATAAGATTTCACACCAGGTGTTCCGTAGTCTCCTTTGGGAAATAAAACTTCATTGTACTCTCCAAAGGGTGCTGCCATTGATTTTATTAAGATTAACCTAAAGCTCAAAAATTATCTGTCTCATAATTTTCCCAAAGAAAGTTGAAGAGGTTTTTTTTCCTTTGGGTTGTTTGTTTTGTTTTGTTTTGTTTTGTTTTGTTTTTTGTTCTTTTCTCTCCTTAACATCTATTTTAAGCTGTCTTACTTCAGATAAAGATAAGTATCCAGGCAGTTATCTATAACCACTTCATATAGCACCCTTCTTTTAATTTTGAGTTATCTCAAGATTGGTTTTTTTTCCAAGTGATTCATTTTAGTCTAAGACAAAATATTTTATTTAGTATAACTTTAGCTATCTAAAAGTTGAAAGTCTAGATTAGTCATCTAGACACTCTCTAGAGTCAATGGAGAGGGATAAACATCTGAAAAAAGGTTTAATCCCACGTGTTTTAGACATCAGAGCTATGATGGGCTGAATCATCCTTGAAGTAACCTTTCACTATGCTAACTGTGAATATCCTAAATGATAATTTAGGGATGAAATTTAACAAGTCCAAATGCCGGATTCTGCACCTAGGATGGAGTAATGCCAGGCACAAGTATAAATTGGGAGAGGAGTGCCTGGAGACCAGCCCTGCAGAAAGGGATCTGGGGGTGCTGGTCAACAGCAGGATCAATATGAGTCAGCAGCGTGCCCTGACGGCCAAGAGGGCAAACCACATCCTGGGGTGCATCAAACACAGTATCACCAGCCGGTCGAAAGAGGTGATTATCCCGCTGTATTCAGCATTGATGCAGCCTCACCTTGAGTACTGCCTGCAGTTCTGGGCCCCACAATTTAAGAAGCGTGTGAAGGTGCTTGAAGGCGTCCAGAGGAGGGAAAGAAAGCTGGTGAAAGGGCTGGAAGGCATGTCCTATGAGGAGCGGCTAAGGACTTTGGGCTTGTCTAGTTTGGAGAAAAGGAGTCTGAGAGGCGACCTCATTGCCTCTGCAGCTTCCTGAGGAGGGGATGCGGAGAGGGAGATACTGATTTCTTCTCCCTGCTATCCAGTGACAGAACACATGGGAATGGTTCAAAGCTGCACCAGGGGAGATTTAGACTTGACATTAGGAAGCATTTCTTTATGGAGAGGGTGGTCAAACACTGAAACAGGCTTCCTAGAGAGGTGGTCGATGTCCCAAGCCTGTCAGTGTTTAAGAGTTAGTTGTACAATGCCCTTAACATGCTTTAACTTTTGGTCAGCTCTGAGCTGGTCGGACAGTTGGACTAGATGATTGCTGTAAGTCCTTTCTAACTGAAATTCAATTCAATTCAATTCAATTCAATTCAATTCAATTCAATTCAATTCAATTCAATTCAATTCAATTCAATTCAATTCAATTCAATTCAATTCAATTCAATTCAATTCAATTCTATTCGATTCTATTCGATTCTACTCTATTCTATAGAAAAAACCCTATTACTAAATGGATAAATTTATATAAGATAAAAGTAGTCTAAAGAACCTTTTAGTTTGCAATATGGGTGTTTAATCTGTATTCCTTCGTATCTAGTTATGCGCCTGACATTCTTATATCCATTTGTAGCAGAATATATTTTTCTATAGCTTACCTTTTCAATATTTTTTTTTGTTTGGAAAAGAAATAATTTTTTTAGTTCTATGTATTCCTTTCTGAGGTGTATGAGAAAAAAAAGAGCGTGTATGCTGCAAGTATAACTGAGGTTTTACCTGACTTCTCTTGAATCTGTTTTAATTCTCTTCTCAAATAAATTTACCACTAGGATAACCTACAAAATTACATAAGAGCACTCTCAAATCAAAACAGACAAGGCAAGTGGAAAAACGCACTTCAGTAATAATAGCTGGACAGTATGTTATATTATGAAATATGATAAAATGATGTGTATTTTTAAAGAAAGCTGCATTACATTATTTTATATTTTTCCACTGTACTCTATCATTGTCACTTTTAAACTAGAAATCACCCTTTAGTGGTTCTGATTCAAGTAGCATGATTTGTTTGTTTTTGCTATAAACTATCCCTGAGCTATCAAACTAATGGGCCTAAGTGTACATTTAAGTACCTAAATCATCATACCTAAATGCAGAATTCTAAATTTATGCATAACATATGAAAATTGGTTTCCTTAAAATACATTTTAAAAGCCAGACTTGAGTTCATGATATGTTTCAGTTTTACTCAAAATGGTATTTTAAAATGCTGTCTTTTGAGTGTAGATGTCTTGCATACACTTTGTTGAGCATACATATGAATTAAAAATTATGCACAATAACACTTTTGAGAGGCCAGAATGTTTGTTATTCATGGCTATCACAATCCATTAATGTATAGCAAAAAATTTTGTGCTTACTTGATAGTTTAGTGTTGTATGTTTTGCATCTAATGAAAGCTGAGATGGGCTATTTTTAAGTCTGTTGTTTTATATAATAAAGCATCAATAATTCAATGTTAAAGAGCTGAGATACTTTCCTTTTCATTTCTGCTTTGTCTTGAGTATGATGGTATTGAGTATACACAATTCCAAATATATTGTGCTTGAGTCATTAGTAGTTTTATGACAAAGCAAAGTCTGCAGAGCCAGCTTCTCTAGCTTTTACAGTTTAGTGATACCACATATAAAAGATGCCCTAAACCCAGACATATACTCTCTGTTTTTCATAATGGAGAGACAGATGTCCAAGTTAGGATTGCTTGCAGTCTGGACAAGGTCTTCTATTACATCTTGAGACTCTGAATCTAATGTAGGTAAGGAACATTTGTGGGACCCTGCACTGCTACTAGGTATTCGGTGGAGGAGCATTTTGACTCTCACAGTATTTTCACCCTAGGATGAACAAACTCTAGTGATCTGAGTCAAGAATGGAAAGCAGCTTGCATAATATTACACAATAGCTTTTGAAGTGGTTCTCTTCAGGACTTTGTTTGGTTTGATCCACTTGATAAAGTGGCACCAAACTATGAACACAGACATTTCTGTGGTTGTTTCCAGTCTCTTGATGTTATTTCAATTTTGTATGGTCACTTCACTTCCAAGACCTCTTTTAGGTAGCAAACCGTGCCTTTCATGTAGTACTCAACTGCTTGGTTGATTACAAGCTCTTTACTTTACACATTTACCAGCAAGGTAGTTCTGGGCTTCCCACCCACCTCCCCATTTATCAGTGTGTCAGCTAACGACTTGGTTCCTGCTTTTCAGTCTCTTGCTAAAACAACAATAGCCTTGTGGCTTTCACAGCTGTTACTACTGCAACAGTTAGATTTTTTTCCAAGAAGCAGTAGATAGGATAGAGGCAGAGAGAAAAGAAAAAATGCATGTACTTTGCACTGTGCTGCTATTTCTTCCCAAGAAAGCCAAGGTTTTTCTAGTTTTCAGGCAATTGATCCTTTCCTAACGTGTCACTCATGCTAAAAAATGTACATGTAAAGAAAGAAAGGCATTGCATAGATTAAGACGAGCTATTCACTTTAATAATGTTGCTTCTGTTTTGCAGCACAGGAAATTGCTTTACCATGGAAAAATCAAAAGAAGTTCCGCAGAGACAATGAAGAATATATTGTGGACATCCTTACTGAACAGTCTGCCCAAGTCTGTAGACTACCCAGAATAAAAAATGGAAAACATTGCAACAGAATATTGCATCAAACCATTTTGTTTACCTGAAAGGACTGCTTACTTGAAATGATTAATTTTCAAATATTTTTTGTCTTAAAAAAGTTGAATTAATCTATGTTGATATTTTATATCAAAATAGTAAAATATTTAGTTTGAACATACACATTTTTCAGTCATAACTTCTCCCTAATTATGAGATTTTAAGTCATTGAAGGTATTCAAAAGTTTATTTAATCCATACACTATGTCTACAAAAATGTCCTTCAGATTTAATTAGATGATAATTTTTCCAAACACTAATTTCCTGTGTTCTATTTTTATGTCTTATTGAAGATTGCCCACATCTAGGTTTATTCCATCTGATTTTAGGTACTTATCTGAGGTACTTGTTGAGAAAGTGGCATGCAATTAACCATATAGTCTTCTTGTGTCTCAAAAAGAAGCGTCTAAAAATGAGCAATACAATCTCAGAGTGCTAAATAATGTCCTGTAATTATCTAGTTCTCCATTTTCAGGAAAAAGCAAACTAACCGAGCCCCTAACTGAAGCCTCAAACTCTATACAGGACAAGAAAAGCATGCTTTAGTTGTAGCTGTCTTAAGCGGGAGAACTACAGTGTCTGGGAATAAAGGAAATAAATACCATTTAAAACATTTCTGATATTTCCATAGTTAGGAACGCTGTAAAGACTTGAGAGATTGTTTAGTTTAATGAACTTTGTTCATTTCTTCTTAGTCACCCAGAAGATCCCAGTCTTTAGTTTTATTAAATATGACTTAAAGATAGTAATTTTTGATTTTGGTGAACTAAAGTGAAGTTATGGCTTCAAGATGGGTACCTCTAGACACACATGGAAAAGAAGGATCCATTGGTAGTTTCAGAGCATGATTGGGTGGGTTGTACAAGTGGATCATATTACAACATCTTCAAGATCCTGCCATTTCTGTCCGAGCTTTGCAATTAATTACGTAGCAGAAGACTTAGAATCACATTGATTTTTTTTTAATGAAATGCTGATCTTTATGTTTTAACACATTATAAAGAAAAGAAACTGAGACATTATATAAGCTCTGTAACAGTCATATTTCCATTCTAATCTTGGCAACCAGAGGCACAAGGGGTTGTAACTGTGTAGAATTATCCATTTTCATCAAAAAGACACATTACGTATACTTCTATCAAGGGAAAAAACAAGAGGTAGTGACTTCATTTCCTGATGTTAAAAAAATGAAACACCTTGCAAAAACACCATAAAAATTTCATATCATGATATAATGATAGAAATACTTTTTAAACTCTACAAGTTGAAGTTATCAGCTGTATATTCTTGATATCCCTACATCTTTGCCTTTCATAGTGTCTATTATCAGACCAAGTTTGTGGATTGCCATTGAAAATCAGGATTTGTCATCTTCAATCACTGTAAGTAAGTTCAGTGTTGTTTTTCCTTTTTCTTCTTTAAATGCAGAGTTGTAAAATTTTATGTGATCCACTATTGGCTGTATGTTTCTAATTTCTGCAAGAACTAATACGATTTCATTTCCCCCCTTTTTCTCCTGTTCTGCACCTGCTGAGTTCTATTATTATCAGGTTCTTGAATCCAACATTGATCTGCATTTAGTTGATATTATTCTATCTCCAGTTTCTACTAGCAATGATAATAATGAAAAATAAATAAATTAGTATTTGTTCGGAATCTCTTTTGGCCACAACTGGAATACTGTGTCCAGTTCTGGGCTCCCCAGCTCAAGCGGAACAGGGAACTACTGGAGAGAGTCCAGCGTAGGGCAACAAAGACGATTGGGGGATTGGAGCACCTCCCTTATGAGGAAAGGCTGAGAGAGCTGGGACTCTCTAGCCTGGAGAAGAGAAGGCTGAGGGGAGACCTTATTCTTGCTTCTAAGTATCTAAAGGGTGGGTTGAAGGAGGATGGAGGCAGACTCTTTTCAGTGGTTCCCAGCGACAGGACGAGGGGTAACAGGCACAAGCTGGAACATAGGAAGTTCCATTCAAACCTAAGAAAAAACTTCTTTACGGTGAGGGTGCCAGAGCACTGGACGAGGCTGCCCAGGGAGGTTGTGGAGTCCCCTTCTCTGGAGATTTTCAAGACCCGCCTGGATGCAGTGCTGAGTAATGTGCTCTAGGCATTCCTGTGTCAGCAGGGGAGTTGGACTAGATGTTGTCTAGAGGTCCCTTCCAACTCTGAAAATTCTGTGATTCCGTGATACCGTAGTATAGTCAGAAGTCTCACGAAGATGGTAAAGCTCTTCATCTGCTGAAGTGAACGAGGAGGAACCCTTTTATAGGACTTGCGGTTCTCCTGGCAAGGATATAAAACACAATACAGTAGCCAATATTTCTGTAATTTTGCTGTATGAAATAATTTTATGTTTCTAAAACTAATTATGGTGTTCAGAAGGCTCAAAATCTGAATAATCTGAATAATCTGAATAATTTTCACATCAACAAGGTCTAATGATTAGCTTAGTCCTTATGCAAACACAAGTGACAGTTTTAGGATGCAGTATGAAGGTTTTAAGAAGTGGTTCAATTGTATTTCTCTGCATCTAAGTGGTTCTATTCTCTCCCACTATATCTGTAGAAAAAATCTTATTATAGTTGTAGAGATCTGTGGGCCTCTGTGTTAATAATCTAATTTGCTTATTCTGTCTTTAATTGGTTAAGATAAGAAACCTTGTAATTGGAGAATAATTTAAGTGGTTCCATTAGTCTCTTTTGAAGGAACCATTGATTTTTAATGCTATTACTTCCTAAGCTCATTGTACCAAGGTTTTATTTACCATTACCTTCCAATCCTTGCATGTTAATGCATTTATTAACCTCTGGAACCTCGTGAGAGTCTGTGTTTACAAAAGCAATGAAAAAAACTGTTTGGCTTGGATTTTACATGTTCCATGCAAAACATAATTCAAGAACATTAATTTTTGATATTTCTGAAATGAAAGAGCCTCTGTTTTCAGGAACACAGATATAAGGAGACTGCAGAGCACTACAAAGCAAAATGGATTTTGTTGTATTTTTTCCCAGTCCTTCCCATTTCACTTCTCTGTTTTTGACCTAGTCATCAACCAGAAAGAGCTGCTAACAGATACTATTCTCGTTTCCCCCAGTCAATTTTACGATAACGATTCCCGGTCTGGCACACAACCAGACTGAGGGTTAAAAGAGGATTGGTTAAGTACTAAATTCAGCCCTACTCCAATCATCACATTAATCCCCAGCCTATGCAATCACCCTGTAAGAGCTAAAGATACGGAATTAATAACTGCCTTCAAGATATCTGATCTGGTAACTCTCAGAAGACATGGACTGGTACTGCAGATTCTTACGATCAATTATATTTTTCATTAGATAACAAGTTCCATATATTCCATGGTCAGTAAATATTTTTCACTCGTTACTTGGCAGTATTGTCGAACCTGTTAGCTCAGTTTTATTTTGAACATTGTTCTCATTCTCCTTGGAGCAGGAACCCACTGACTGCAGCCCACAATGTAACCCACCAGACCTGACAGAGTTTTTTGGGAGATGTTATAAAATGCATTGATAATGATTATTATTATCCATTTAGCTTACTCACTTTTCTCAACAAAGGCATGCCTTCATGAGCTGTTTTTCTTGCCCAAATCCTGCCATGTAGCAGCCATTTGTTTCATTCTGGCAACCCACACAGAAAGTGCTTGACGATCAACTGGCACTTGTTGAGGACAGTGTGAGGACTATGGAAGAAAATGCAGACTCCTTCCCCAGGTCTCTCAGCCATTGTGCTCTGGAGGTGGGTTCCATAAATCTGACGTAGGAAAGCAGTAATTTTTGCCAAACCCTGAACACAAGGGAAGGGATGAGATAGCTTTGCCTGGACAACCTGAAAGGCTGGAGAGCGGCATGTGCCTGCAGTCCTCATGTTCACTGACAATTAGAACCTTTTCTGCAATGCTGATATAAATGTCCATCTGATATTCGGATTAACCACAGACATTTCTTTTTTTTTTTTTTTTAATTATTTGTCATCCTTTTGATCATAACAGATTGGTTAAATCCTCTTCTTTGAAATTTTAATCTGAAAATACTCATCATTAAAACAGTAGACGAGGAAGTAATACATTTGCCTGGGAAGTAAGGCTGGAAGATGCCCTTCACTGCCTCACTCTTTGCATGTTTTATGCTGTGGATCTGGTTTAAAATGGACCAGTGGCCCTTAGGAGCAGAGAGCAAAAGTTTGCTGTCATGGAGGGTGGCCTTCCTTGAGTCTGTATCTGGTATTAAACTTTTTGTAGTTGGATGGGCTCGGTGGCTGCATTTCAGCAGAAGGCATAGAAAGAATGGCTGATTGATATTTACTTTCAGCTCTTTGGTGGCCCAGATAAGTAATACTGTAGCCTTTTTAGCTGAAGCTAACATAGAAAGCCAGTTCTCTCATGTGTTCAGGCAAATGCTGCAGTCACAAGTCTCTCATATAAAAGCTGGGATCTGACATTACTTCCTTCAACACTTTAGAATGACAATGGCACAAGTGGATGTGCTTTGTACTGAATTCAATTAGTTGTTGTGTACTGGTGGGTGTGAGTGCACACAGTTTAGTCTCTTCGGGAGATGTTGATATAGAGAGGTCTGAACCTCAAATGTGCATATTACTAAGATAATTACTGTGATAGTGAGCTTATACAAGGTGGTAGCACCTTGTACATGCATAAAGCTTTCAATACCTAAGTAATTACACAGACAAAATCACAGGTGATATAGAATCTTATGCTAATACAGATGCTTTGAGTTAGATGAACCATACCCTAAAAGTGACTGTTTCTCTTCATTGCCTGGGAAGGGAACCCAGCTGACAGGTTTAGACAGAGATGCCCACTATATAGGTAGGATACATCCCACTCTTGGTATCCAGAAGGTATCTTTTTGGATCTTGTTCTTGATCATGTAAATTTACAGTCCAAGTGTTGAAAGATATTTAAATAGTAATAAGTGACAAGTGAAAGCAGAAATTTGGAAGTAGATATGAGAGTCACGGTGTCCAAATGATGTTTGTTGAATTTGATTAGACATTCTTCATCCTCACAGAGCAGCTGTGCAAAATGGGAAGAATTAATTTACTCAAGACACAGACGCCACATGGCCAAACAGATCAACATCTGGAACAGACAGGTGCATACAAGGTCAAAGTCTAGCGTAGATTTTGTCTGCATTAGAAAAGTTTCAAAGGCTTGACTCAAATAGCTTAGAATGTGGGCACATTAAACAGGTTTAGCTTGAAATGAGTTTTGCTTAAAAATTAGTTCTTTATTTTCAGTGGTATCTACTTTTCTTTAAACAAATCTGTGGCTATAGCTATACAACTGACAGCCAGTTATCAGCTGCTGTTTACTGATCTGGGGTACATGCCTGTTTAGCTTAAATTTAAATGTTCGTTATTATCTTGTTTTTCAGGGAGTTTTAAATCATGCACATGGGTTACCTGTAATTCAGTGATGCTCATCTGACAGAGTAATTTAGTAAATGGTCACAGTTTAGTTGCAGCTCTGAAACCCAGGAAATTAGCTCCTATACTGGTTTTAGTAGAAGCATATTTTGAAATTAATTACCTCGATTTTGAGGGTAGTCTTGAACTGAAAATACAGCTGAGACTAAGTCTTTGCTAAATAAAATAAGGGTGGTCCATACTGCCTAATTCTTACTGCAGTCCCTGGACTTCTCCAAAAAACCTTCTCCAAGAGTGAACTGTTTTAGAAAGGACTAAGTCCAAAATGATGTAAAGCCAGTCAGTGCCCATTAGCCTTGACCTCTTTTATTCAGCAGTAAAAACCTAGCTTCTGACTCTACAGATGGTACTGACTGGCTTAACTAAGTTGTCTCTTAAACTAATTTACATTAAATTGGTGGCTGGTTGGACCAAGCTGATATTAACTCATTTTTTTTCCTTCAATGAAAGAATAACTGTTGGAATTCAATCTTTCCTGACAGCTCAGAAAGCATGTAATCTGTAAAATTTCGACTATTTTTGATCGACTCATTTATTTCTGTTTAAAAGGCTCATTCATAGTGTAAGTTGTCATGTTTCTACTGTTTTTTTATTATCATGTTCTGAGGATTTATTTGACAGTTTTCAAATCTAGTGCCAAATTAATGTGATTTATTTCAATGCATCAGCTTCACAGTTCATGAATTTGTGGTTATTCTTACTAACTTTTCAATAGAACTATTCCTTGAAAATAACCAGGCTTTATAATACCCAATAAAAATTATATAACAACAGAAAATATAATCATCTGGACTCAGGGCTTCTTGTTGTTTGCACCCAATTTGCTCACTACAGGAAGTCACAAAGTCATGACGTGAGAAATACTTCAGAAATATTTGCAAACTATGAGAGGCATTTGCAAAAAGCTTTGCTTAAATAGAAAACACGGTATGAACTCTTAGTATAAATGACTGATACATTTTCAAGCTTTTTTAAAATGAAACTTGCTTTGGTGTCAAACACACAGTGCTCTAAGGTACCCCGAATGTTTTTGGCAGGGAATGGTTGTCAAGAATATTAGGTCAGCTGGTAACATTGCTGCAAACTCTGTATTGCCCCTTCTGAAAGGTGCAGCAGAGTGCTCTGAACTAGCACAATATCAGAGAGTAGTAACAGGCTTCAGAATGCCCAATATTTTTGCACCAAGCTAGTGATGACGTGGAGAAAAAAATCACAGAATCACAGAATCATCTAGGTTGGAAGGGACCTTTAAGATCATCGAGTCCAACTGTCAACCTAACACTGCCAAAACCACCACTAGACCACATCCCTCAGCACCACATCTACACATCTTTTAAATATCTCCAGGGATGGTGATTCCACCACTTCCCTGGGCAGCCTGTTCCAATGCTTGACAACCCTTTCAGTGAAGAAATTTTTCCTAATATCCAATCTAAACCTCCCCTGGCATAACTTGAGGCCATTTCTTCTTGTCCTATCACGTTACTTGGGAGAAGAGATTGACTTCCCCCTTGCTACAACCTCCTTTCAGGTAATTGTAGAGAGTGATAAGGTCTCCCCTCAGTCTCCTTTTCTCCAGGCTAAACAATCCCAGTTCCCTCAGCTATTTCTCATAAGACTTGTTCTCTAGACCCCTCACCAGCTTTGTTGCCCTTCTCTGGACACGCTCCAGAATCTCAATGTCCTTCTTGAAGTGAGCGACCCAAAACTGAACACAGTATTCAAGGCGGGGCCTCACCAGTGCCAAATACAGGGGGACAATCACTTCCCTAGTCCTGCTCACCACACTATTCCTGATACAGGTCAGGATGCTGTTGGCCTTCTTGGCCACCTGGGCACACTGCTGGCTCATGAGCTAAGTCTCTTTTTTAAATTCACATTAGCACTTCTAAACCTGATGAACATTTTTCTGGGAAGTGTAATTACTTTGAGAATAACAGTATGAAAGCTAAATGTTAGATTTTGAAGACAGGTTTCACACTGCTCTGTTTGCCTTTTAGCGTTTCAGGAATTTCACTAAAATTTTCATTGTTGGTTACTTAGAGGTAACCAGTTACTTGACTTTCAGAAGTATGAAGTCATGGGCTTGATACACATCATCGGGCAACAGAAATAGGGAAACAAACTAAAAACATTTCTAATTCTAGTTCTGTAATAAACGTTGGGCACAGGAAAGGGAATATACAGAAAACCCCCACCTTTTCTTTATCATTTATCAGGGAAAATGCCAAAAAAACAACCCCACATTGTAGCAATATTTGTTTTATTTTATTTTTAAAAGTGTCCATATTTATAAGTAAATTAGACCCAACCCTTACTCTTCAAAGCATATTTTACTGTTGAAAACCGGGCATGCCAGAATTAGGATGACATATATGACTGTTTTAAGTTAAAATACTATAGCAAAAGCTATGCAACAAACAAATTCTGCCAGCAGGCCTTTCATGCCTTGGCAGTCACATGTAGGTCAGTAACAGTAGAACAAGGACACTTCAGCTTCTCAGTTCTGCAAACTCAGTTAGAAAGGAGTGACTGCACAGTCTTGGCACCAGTCCAATGTACTGGTCAATAAGGCATAACCCAAATTTATCAACAACATGATCTCTGGTTAATATGTCACAAAGTCCATCTGATGACAAGAAATTCAATATAATTCTAGAAGGGAGCTGTGGTGCAGCACGATGTGGTGATCAAGCTCTACTTGTTGTTGGAATGACTCTCCAGGGCAGTAGGACTAGAGCAGAACTAGAGCTTCAGAAAATAGAAACAGTAAGCTATAGGGACAAATGCTAGAAACTGTTTTTGCTACATATACTTTGCTAGAGGAACTCGGACCTATTTACTCATTGCTATAGTAATACAAAAAATCTGGTTAGAAATGTGATTTTTTTGTGTGTCTGTGTGCATGAAAGCATTATACTCAAGATCTCTTGAGTGAATTTATGACATTATATCAGGCGAGAAATATATGATACCACATAACTTATCTGCCTTACTCCAATTTATCTACTGCATTTTGTCCAATCTGGACAAACATAATTGCTTCCACGCAGGGAGACTGTGGTATGTAAAAATAGCTATGTGGCTGGCACGGTACTATGTTGACATGTTGGAAATGATTTAGTATTGTGAAGTAGGAGAAACTGGGCCATAATGGACACAAATTCAGTCCAATTAAGAAAAAAGTAAGTAAAAGAAATTTAGTGCATCAGTATGTTTCCAATTTTTCATCTAGTTGCTATGAATGGGCATCAAAAATTGTCACGAAATGTGCGTACAACAATTAATATCGAGTTTTATGTGTCCTTTTTTGTGCCTTACAAGGAAAATGAGCTTATTTAGAAGCTCACATATTTTTCGCCAAGATAGAAGGAGGCAAGTCAAGACAGCCAGCCTTGTTCATCCTTGTGAATGTATGTTAGCCATTTGATCTGAGCTTTCATGGAGTTACAAGGTGTAGAACTACACCCCTTTCTATTTCCAAAGTATATTTTCTGAAAAGAGGGGTGGACTGGGTGTCTCAGATACAAAGATACATCCATTGTACTTGATAATATTAAGTTAAACTGCAGCTTACAGTTCAGCTTTACATGTGAGACTATTTTTTCTTCTGCTTCAGTTACTTATATAATATGTATGCAGACACTTTTTAGAAAGCCAAGGATATTTTCGAGAAAAAATTTACAAAAATCTAAGTAATTTTTTAATTGTGATTTAATACAATAGATGAAAAGCTAGTCACTGCAATGCAAAACTTCTTTTCTTAGGCTAAGACCATGAAGTTGATGCAAAGAGCTTTGCTGAGCCTTGCTTCTCATTATAGCTTCTGATTTTCATGAACAAGTGGTATATACAACCTTTTAGCACATAACTCACAGTGCACTAATGTCATTTGTATCTCAGTGCATTAATGCTTTGGCCTTAACATCCTGAATCAAAAGCCTACTACCTAAAGTAGTGTGAAGTCTCCTACAGGACTTTGGATCCAGCACGTCTGAATTTTGTAAACATCCCTAGTTGAGGGTGTTGTCCCAAATCTGGGTTCTTTACCTGATGTGCAAGCCAATAACACGCAGAGCAGAGGTATTTTCAAGTTTATTCCATTAATATGCAGAATTGAGGTGCTCGTCCCAAAATGGGAGCACACCTTAGTTTCAAAAATCTCCACTTTTTTACATTATTACATATTCCAACAATTAATATATATTCATTGTTATTCTCTTTAATGATTGGTCAAGATTTCTTTTCCCATGTAAATTAGTGCACAGACTCTGTCTTCTTCCCTAATTCTCTTTTGAGTAAGGGTATCATTAGGGTAGGTGGTCAATGAGTCGGTGGTCGTGATCTCCCCCTGTCAAAATTACTTTTTACCTACTTCTCCCCTAATCTTGGCAGTTCCAGGACGTTTTCTCTGTTTGCTGACCAGGCCTACAGTTCATCACTCTCTTGACAGGAATATACTACTTATCAACAAAGCTACATTGTCTAGTGGTTAGTTCCTTAACTGAGTTGTAGATAAATCATCTAGTTACTATTTCTCTGTTGTAACATTAGGTAAATAATTAAATAGGGTTGGGGCAGTATAGAGAACTTTAACAGCAGCAGGTTTCCTTAGTTTTTTACTACAACAAGGGCAGCAAGAAGTTTTGCTAGTTTATCTTCTGTGACCAAAGCTGCAAAACTCCCTGTGCTTTAAATGATGGCAAGGCTTAGTTATATCGCAATTAGTATTGTACAGCTATGTTTTACAATGCTTCTGACAATCATCTGATATTTAACTTACAGTATCTGTCCTTGTAAATCTTAATTAAATGCTTTCCCAGTTTCTAAATTTAAACAGTCATCTATCATATCGCAGCAGCAGTAGTGTCTCTGTCCATGAAAGCCTCCTCCCCATTAACATGCAGCATGTGCTACTAACGGATTTCATGCTGTGTTCACCTTCACAAGCACTGGTAATATTGGAAAGGTGGAGTTATTCTGGCAGCATAATATTCTCCAGCAGGAAAAGCTGGGTTATTGCCTCCCTTCTGACCCCTGAGTGGTGCCTAGATTTTTTCTTCTTTTACAGGATTAACTTCAACATTCAAAATACTTTGAACAATTAAGACAAGGCAGGATTGAGAAAGTGGATCATTGGCCAAGACTGTACAGTCATGATATGTAGGACCTATAGTTACCTGATTGTATCAATGTGAAAGGCAATTAAATCATAAATCGTGACATGCACTCATTGTTAAGTTTAACTCCATAAAATGTATTTATCAACATTTTTGATAATGAATATGTCACACATTGGAGCTAGAGACAGGAAAAAATGAACTTGAGAAGGTGAGAATTTGAAAAAAAAAAGCATGAAGAAGATAACTAGCAGAAGGGCTGGGAGTGAAAAATAATGAATTGGGAAAATAAACAGTCAGAGTGGTGCTATTTTTCACATTATCACTACAGTCACACAAATCAAAAAACAGATTAAGGTTTTTTGTCATGAAAAAAGGTAACAAATATTATTCTTGAATGTAAATTCTTAACATGTGACAGCACTAATCCACTTGAAAAACCTCAAGGTCATAAAGTTGTTGTTGTCAACTTAATGCAAAGGGTTAAAGAGCCCACAGAGCTGGAATCTCCAGCACTGCGATGCTGTGAGCAGCCTTTAAAGAACTGGCAGGTAACAGCTGTGAAGAGCTGCAAGATCAGTGGAGTCAGTGCCGGATGCAATGAGTAGGAATGAGAGCTAAGCAGACAAAGTTGCTCCTGTGTTCCTTGTAGTGTTTTTCTCATTTTAAGTTTCCTCAGCCAGTTCACAGTTGTAATAATTTCATAGTGTCTCCCTCTTTCTCCAGAAAATGTTTTGATGATTTCAGTGGAAGTGACTTCAAACTGTAGTTCACTCTCCTGTGTGTTGCTTAGTGGTTTGTTCAGATACGTGGAGACACAGCTGACTGAGTTCTACTGCCACACAGTTTAATAAATGCTTGTCTAATCGTGCTTCAGGTGTGGTTTAATTTATAGTGAGCCTAATTTATTCCCTTTGAAACAATTTGTGTACATATAATGCAATTGTTAGAGCAAGAAAACAAGTAATCTGAACTCTTCAATACCAAAGTTACTTTGCAATGTTAGGATTGACTGATGCTTGTGCAGATGCTCTGCTACCATGCCAGGCCTGGCAGCCCTCCAGCTATCACTTGCTCGTTTGCATCTTGCAGGTGTCAATGGCAGACTTCCATGTGACTTCTTTATTTTTCAGGTTCATGGACTGTGTACCACCTTCCTATTTAAATACTGTATGACAGCTGGATTTGGAGCATATGTTTGCATGTTCCTGGCATCAGTGGCATTGGTACACACCCTTATCGTATTAAAATATACTGCTCTTCCTTGTGCCCCTGCATAACCTTCTGGGGGAGGATTTTTTAGCCCACTGGATTGCTTTGCTTATCAGAGTAAGCAACTTTATCACTGATGGAATTGGGAGGACTTCAGCTCAGAAAAAGGAGAGATACCTGGAAGATCTAGCAATGGGCAAAAAACATCTAGCATGATATCCAAACCTCTCCTGTTTGTGTTGCCTGCCCATGTTAAGAGAACTGTGGAGCTGTTCTTTTTTTCTTGGGACACATCTTGTACTGTGTATAAAAAGATCTTCTTTTATTGTGGAGAGCAATGAGATGAACAAAAAATTTATGCCCACCTAGGGCTCTCCTAAAAGTAAGAGAATATAGAGTTGTAGGGGACCTCAAGAAGTCATTAGCTCTGTCTGTGCAAGTAAACTTACGCGGAGCACAGATGTTAGTACCGGCATACAATGGTCTGTACAGTGACTGCATATGTTCCCAGAGAAAATTTTAACGCAGGCAAAGCAGCACCCTGGCAGAAAATGACCAGGAAGGGGTCTGTGGGAGAGCAGTGGCCAAGGAATGTCCTCAACTTGTCAGTTTGAGATGTGGATACGTAGTTTGGGGAGGCAAAAGTTTTTAGCTCTATGAATGCACGACATGCAGGGCTAGCTGACATCAAGAGCACTTTCTGATTTATTTGCTGATAGAGGTGCAGCAATTTAGTTCATTCTCCTACCCTAAGAGAAGTTCTGATGAGAAAGAAATCTTATTATTTAGCTGAACTATCTGACAAAATTCTGAAGCAATTGAGAAGATGGTGATGTGGTCATCAAGTATGCATCTTTTGGTGACATATTACAGTGAATTGCAGCAGTATTTAGAAATATAATTCAGGACATTTTTGAAGTATTACAAGACACAGTCATTGTTTGAGGAATGGTGGTCGAGTGTCATCATTTTATGCAGAAGTAGGAGGAGATTCAAGTTTTTTTCCCCTCAAACTGTATTCTTGAAACACGGATGGGAGCAAAGGGATGGTTTCTAAAATAATTTTGCTTTGGGAATTTTTATGTTCTCTGCCTGGAGCCAAATTTAACTCCTTCCAAAACATTTATTTCTCATTATAATTTCTTATACCATCCCCTTCTTGCTATCATTGTAACACCTTCTCTCTCACCCTATATCTAAGTTGCAATGTACTATTAACATAATTGAATTTGTTACTGTAAAAAGAAAATACCATCCAAAATAATTTTCTTCAGTGTTTGGTTAGGCTGAATTTATAGACATAACAGAATTTTTGAGACACATTTCATAGGTGTGTATACAATACTTTACCATAGCATTTGTTGCACAGCATTTTATCTGGAATTCTTATGTGATACAAAGACCAGCATTTCAGCAGTAGATAAACTATTTTGGGAGAACACTTCACAGCTTAAACTTGCATATAAATGAAGATTTATAGAGATAGTAAGGCATCAGGGGAGCAACTGGTGGAGAATATTTTTAACTCTTGAGGTTCTTAGCACTAATTGCAAAATCTATTGATTTTATTTTGAGCCTTGCACGGAATATAAAATGGTCCTTAAGCAGAGCTAGACCTCTGTTTTGGTTATATGTTTTTTTCTAGATTTTTTTAACCTGAGTCTGAATATGCAGCTATAATTTCTAATATTCGGGAACATGTTCCCTGTGAGGAGACAATGAAGATACTGGTCTTGTTGAGCCTGGAAAAGAAAAGGTTGCAGGGGCACCTAATAGCTTTCCCCCAAAACATCTGGGAAAGGTACAAAGAGGATGGATCCAGGCTCTTCACAGTGCTGAATGGTGTAAGGACGAGATAGGGCGAGGGGTAATGGCTTCAAACTGGAAGAGGGTAGATTTAGATTAGATCTCAGGAAGAAATTTTTCACTATGAGGGTGGTGAGGCACTGGAACAGGTTGCCCAGGGAAGCTGTGGAGGCCTCATTCCTGGAAGTGTTCAAGGCCAGGTTGGATGGGGCTTTGAACAACCAGATCTAGTAGGAGGTGTCCTTGCCCATGGAAAGGGGATTGGAACTAGATGATCTTTAAGCTCCCTTCCAACCCAAACCATTCTATGATTCCATGAGATGCAGTGGGCATAAACTGATACAAGGAAGGTTCAGGCAGAATATAAGGAGAAACTTTTTCACCATGGGGACAGAAAAAAACAAACAATTTTTTCACTCTTCATCCTTAGAAGTTTTTTAATGGCCTGACTGGTTAAAGCCCTGAGCAACATGGTCTGATTGCATAGATGACCCTGTCTGCAGGAGGAGGTTGGACTGGATCCCTCTGGAAGTATTCTGTGGATAACTAATGTTACCGAGTATATTTCTGGTCTGAGTGGGCTCATTCTTTTTTTTCTTGTGGGAACTTGTATCAGTGATCTCTTCCAGCACAAGCAGTTTCTGCAGAGATGCACATGTGATTTTTAACCTGATCTCCACAACCCCACCAGAGTTTCCAAAACTATCATGTCAGCCATGTTCTTTCAGTAGCTTTGGAGTTCCTTTAGTGATTTAGTTGAACTGGCAGGGAGTGACTCCTGTCAGTCAACCAACTATTTCTAACAAGTCAATCAAGTGCATACTTCCAGGCTTTCCCAAACAGCAGTGCACAGAACATGTATTCATTTTTCAAACATTTTCAAGTAGTGCAAAAAAAGCTCATTGCAACATGGTTCTAGAATGTGACATAAGTAAGGTAGCAAATACCTTACTGTTTCTATTGTGTTCTAATACTGGGAAGGAAGAACTGAAAAGGTTATACCAAAACTTAGAGTGATATATTCTATCTTTGATGCCAAGAAAAATGTGTAAATAGTAATAGCTTCTTGTTACTTTGCTTATCTCCCACAGGCCCAAAATCCTAACAGGTCTGGTACTCAAAGAGAAGTTTTCCAACACCTATGACTAGGTAGCTAGAGGAAGCAAAAATGAATGTGTCTGTTGATTTTTCTAGCAGTTTCAAAGGATACGAGTGAGGTAGCTCTGAAATGGCGTTCCTGTGGGCTCAGAAGAGGATGAATAAAAAGCAGATTCAATGGAGTTCAAGACATTATAAAAGTGCCAAGGACAAACAGAGGCATCTGTTGGAGACTGTTTCACCTGAAAACAGTTGTATCAGTCTCCTTCCTGTCTACCATTGAAGAAAAACTCAGTCAGCCTATCACTTTTGGTAAATGTTACATATTGTATTGCACAGACACTCACCTCACATCAGACAGTGTGAAAGTGACTCCATAACCAAAAGGTGCATTTTTCTAAGGTGCATCACTCCGTGAGTTAGTATAAAGGGACAATATAGAAAGCCTGAAATACACATAGCAGTGATTTTGGTGGCATACAGCTGTTACAACAGTAGTAATGGGGGTGGAAACGAAAATAAGCAAAGGAGACATTCTCCTAAGCACCCTCCCATGGAAACTCCGTGCCTGGATGCAAGTTGAATTTCCAAACAGACATGTATTTTCACCTTCTCACAATGTGTATGACTGTGAAGATTCTCGGATACATTTACACTGTCACCCTTTTTGTGTCAAATTGCCATCTAAAAATATATGAGGAGATTCAAAGTTTTGTGCTTTGGTGCTTTATTTGTTTTTAGAAGTTGCATATCCAAAAAAAAAGCTTTCTTGGAAAGTAGTCAATAAGTATTTAACATTTTAAGGTCTGAAATATCATAATTTCCATAAAAATTTGGATAGTATTTTGGAAACACAAAATTTTGATGATATATTTTGTCCTCAAGCATAAGAAAGTTCATGAAATGTCATAGAAATGCTCATGAAATATTTCATGAAACACTCATGAGAAATCTCTCTGAAATTGTCATGTAAGATTTATGATATTTTCATGAAATATTAAGCAATGTAGAAAGAAAAAAGCACACTGAGCTACAACTACAGTGAAATACCACATGAAACAAAATATCTATTCATGGAGAGTTCCAGAAGAACTGCTCACAGAATCACAGAATAGGTGAGGTTGGAAGGGACCTCTGGAGGTCATCCGTCCCAACACTTCATCTCAAGCAGGATCACCTAGAACAGGTTGGCCAGAACCAAGTTCAGATGATTTCTGAATGTCTCCAAATACAGTGACTCCACTGGGCAACTTGTGCCAGTGCTCAGTCACCCTTACAGGAAAAAATTGTTTCCCGATGTTCAGAGGGAACTTCCTGTGTTTCAGTTTGTGCCTCTTGCCTCTGGTTCTCTCGCTGGACACCACTGAAAAGATCTTGGCTTCATCCTCTTCACACTCTCCCTGCAGGTTTTTATGTACATTGAAAAGATCTCCACTGAGCCTTCTCTCCTCTAAGCTGAACAGTCCTGGCCCTCTCAGCCTTTCATCATAGGAGAAATGCTCCAGACCCTTAATCACCCTTGCTGCCCTTCACTAGATTGTCTCCAGTATGTTCGTGTCTCTGTTGTATGAGGGAGCCCGTAAGAGGACACAGCACCCAAGGTGTGGCCTCACAAGTGCTGAATAAAGGGGAAGAATCATCTCCCTCCACCAGCTGGCAATGCTCTGCCTAATGCAGCCCAGGACAGCCTTTGCTGTAAGGGCACATTGCTGGCTCATGTTCAAATTACTGTCCACCAGCAACCCAGGTTACTCTACCTCCTCATCTTCCCGGTCTGTCCTTCCTAAAGATCTTGTATCCTTCCACTGCAGCACTGCAGTCATGCAAGCCATCCCACTTCTTAAACGTGAAAGCAGTTTGTTGACATAAAGCTATTTGCGACATTTCTTACAAATATCTATGAAACTGTTCACGAGCTATCACATTGAATTTATATGAAATATATAATAAAATATAATGTAAGGAAACCTCATAACCGGTTGAATAAACTGTAAGTTTAAAATTGTTAAAATAACTCTAGTCCTCAGAATAGGAACACTGGGCATCTCTGAGTCAGTGCGTTTGGCATCTGTCATTTGGAGGAAGAGAAGTTCGTTTGACTCCTCATTACATTTTAAGAACCTCCCCTACTGCACCTCCCAGGGTTCACAGGGAATCTCTTTCTCTTTTTCCCTTGGGTATTTTGAGTTATGTGGTGTACAGTCATGGCACAGAGCAAGCTACATTCAGCACAAGGCAGCAGCAGCTTTCCCTTAGTCATTCACCCTTTGCAGTCATTTGATGTCAGTTTAAGCAAGAGATAGTTTCCTTCTGTAATTCAAGTGCAAATTCATAAAGTTTAACTCATATTAGTACTGCAGAGGGCAATTCATCCCACTTGCATATCTACTTTAGCCTGGGCTATAATTCCTTATTGGTTATAGAGGAAGGTTAGGTGATTACGGAGCTGAAGTCAGAGTAAATTAGTCATAACCAATGACTAACTAGCATCTAATTAAAGGCTTCATAGGTCAAGTAAGCAGAGAAAAAAATGGATTATCCAGAATTACAAGGGAATTTCAACAGCACTAACATCCATAATGTCTGGACACAAATATACTTTTAAAGTTAAATAAAAGAGATGTCAATTGACAACCTGAATCCTTTCGTAATGAACTTTGAATAACACTGGTGAAATTGCCAATGTGGTCAACCAACTTTTGAATGAAGAGAGACAGTAGAAATAAGCATGTGGGTTCTCTCTGTTGTCCTGTGCAACATGGGAATCAAAAATCCATGCAAAGTTATCAACAGCCACTGAGAAATTATGAACTTTAAAATCTATATAATCAGGACTAGATAAGGTGTTAGATACTGCTGAGGAGTTTTGCTAGTTTAGTTCTGATGTTTACGGTGATGTTCATAACAGTGAGTGATGGCCATAGTTTTATAAATAGGTAAAGGACGTTTCATGCTGACCTGCAGCTCTGAAATGAGATCTGCATAGAGCTCCAGAAAAATGGTATTTGTTTTCTTGATGTTCTACATCTATTGCCACGGATCAATCTTTTCCTCCTAGAAATGAGCCCATAAAAAGTTTTGAGCTGAGGCCATAGTTCTGTGTTCAAATGACTAGAAAAAGATTTGATATCACATCAATGCTTGTTGAGGTGGAACGTTTTATGCAGCACCAGGAGTGCTAAACCTTCATTTGCTGCTGTGGTTGAATCACAGCCTGATCCATGGACACAACTTCATAAGCTGCTGATCTATATATCACTTCTCATCTTCTTGCTGCTATCAGGCAACTATTGGTATTACTGCCAAAGCTCCTTGTCCAAACTGACACACCTTAAGATGGGAAATAGTTTGCCACAAGTCTTAATTTCCTTACTGGAAGATAAAAAATGAGGATCTATATCAGAAAGAACAGAAAAGGATGTACAGTGGAGCAGGAAGCAAAGAATAGCCAAAACTTGAGTATTCAGCTTGCCACTGGAGGACTGTGGTCCATTAATACACACAGTGAAAGGTAGAATTAATCTGAGAAATATGAACATTGCCAGTGTAAATGTCAGTATCTGAATGGTTTATCTATATTCCTTTCACAGGAAAGCACTCAGGATGACTGATTCATCTCACTGTAACTTAGACGTGATTAAAAGGATCGTATGGATTGTGTCCTAAAAGTGCCCATTCCTTTCCATTGACCAGGGAGGAAAAAGTGTCTATCCAAGACAGACACTAGATTTTTCATATCTGAACCTGAGCCTGAGGGTCCCAAAAAACTGTACAGAATATTGTGGAGAGAATAGCCCTATGCAGTCCTAAATCTGCATTGAGCAATCTAGCCATGGAAATGATTGTGGAACATTTGTTCCATTCTGACTAGAGTACCACAGCTCAGCACAAAATCATGTCCTTGTGTGTACAAGCCCTATCTTGAATAAAAGGGAGATACCCTAATAACATTTTCAACCCATGTAGTGACTTTCCTGTACAGATCTCCATCTACTTTATGAATAGTATTTGTTCTTGTAATGCTCTTGAGGGGTGAAGAAGAATTCTACCTGCTTGAAAAACTGGAGATTAAGGACAGAGCTAGAACACAGGACTCCCTATTTCAATTTTTGTCTTTAATGGTTAGATTGCACTTGTACTTCTGACAAATGGAAAATTACATGGGAAAAAATTCATCTGCGAGGTTAAACTTACACATGTGCAGTAAACATGTAGCATCAGTTTTCCTCAGTGGTACAGAACGCTTTAAATCTTGGGGATGGGACTTTAATAAAATGTTACAAACAAAGGGGATCTCAAGACAGTAACATTCGCAAATTTGCTCTAAGGAGCTATTAAATAGAGGCAGACTGGGAATCAAGATCTTGATTCAGCTTTATGTCTATGAAAGGCTGGCTTATTGCTGTAATAAAGGGGTCTTAAGTTGCTTTGTAACAGTTGATAGCTACTGTCCTGAGAATATGGTACAGCTGGGAATAGAGCATGCAGCATTAACCAGAAATGACTTTCCTTTTGTGATGATCTTATGATAAAAGCGTTGGACTGGAAGGTCTAATTTTATTTCTTGTTCTTACACACACTTCCATTATGACCTTTGGAGGCCACTTATTCTGCCTGCACTTCACTTCCTTTTTTTGTGAAATTCTTCTCCACGATGTATAGATTCTTATACTGCACTCAGACCCAAGTGCCTCTCAGTGCTGGGTTAAGCAATGTGACTAATGTTAGTCCTGTATTTATTCTTGCCCATCCCTGTAAGGAAGAAATGTGTGTAGTACAGTATTTCAACCTGGTAGAAATGTGGAATAGAAGAAAGGGTATGAAAGGCAGAAAAAAGTAACTTTTACTTCAAAACCAGGTGGTGCCAACATTAATAACTGCCCGTTCTTGACTGAATAATTTCCCAGGCTTGGGCTCCCCATATCAAAACCATTTTCTTGTAGGAGAATTCAAATCTACTACAACATTAAAGTTGTCTGTTGTTATTTTCAGATAACACTAGGAAGGAACAGTTTCTGGAGCAAACATAAGATGGAAATTTTCATGGGAGGTAGAGACATTTTAAGTGTGCTTTGACATGCAGGGTTATATGTGCTAGAGATGACAAACGATGGTGCTTCTGTAGGTTTACAACAGAAAAGGTAGGTAAATCTGATTTTCAGGGCATTATTTAGAGGAGGTTTTCACTATGTTGCTAAATAGTGAGGGTCAGGAGCCAAGGGGCACCAGCTGGTTTACATCTACACTGCCCAGGGCTGCAGCAAATTTACCTTGTAGACAGCTAGTAGATTTCATTCCCTAACTCTTGAGTCCTTCAGATTGCCCTTGTTACATAGGAAATGAGCCTAAAGGCGGGGAGTGACATTAGAAAAGGACAGATAAAGGAACTATCTACTGCTCAAATGCGTCCACTAACCTTGTTTCATTAACACGGAACTCAAATATTTTTGGTCATGGTTATGGAGTGCTTTCATGATAAAGAAGACATGATGAAGATAGCATTACTGTAGGAGGTCATGCCAAAAGATCGTGCATCGTCTTTCTAATATTAACCAAAAGGAGATATCTGGGAAAGTGTAAAGGAATGGAACAAATATGGTTAAACTTTCTCAGTGCACTCTTGCAGTCTTTAGAAACTTGCAGCTCAAGGATTTTCTGAACAAGAAGCGCTGGTGTGTTTGCAGCTAATAACTGTTGATGAAAATTTCTTCCATGAACTTGTATAGTCTCCACCTGAATTTACAAACCCATTCAGAATTTGCAATGTCTTGTGGCATGAAGTTTCACACATTACTTACACAGAGTGTGAAGATCCACTTTTTCTTCTTTTCTTCACATCTAGCTTTGTTTGATAGCTTGTGGTGCTTTCATTCACAGAAAGAACAGTCAATCCCTACTTACCTCTCCACACCACTTATGAATTTATTGACTCCTCTTATACTGCCATCATTTTTTCCCCACATTCTTTTCCATGCTGAAATTCCTGGCCTATTTACACGAAGCATTTACAGGAACTGAACTTGATTATTAATTCTATGAGGAAGCACTGCTTACTGCAGGGCAGGTCTGATGGGCTGAAGCACTCTTATCTCAGTTGAGAATACTGAAGCACTGAAGGTGTCACTGTTTCCTAAATGTCATTGGCACTCTCTGGCTGATCAGTGATAAATAAATGAGCCCAGATCATTTTCCATCAAGATAATAAGTCACAGCTGTTTGTCAGATAACGGATAGCAGAGATATTGCCAACCTGAATACAGATGTTAGAAATACTGCCGAGCTGATTGGATTCAGTTTTGGTCACACCTGAATCTTCATTCAATTGTTTCATTCAAGAGGTAACCCTCTCCCAGCACTCTAATATTACAATTACAGTAATCAGATGTAGTGAAGATTAGGTAGCACTGTGTGTCTTCTGCATATAATTGGCACTTGACTTGGTACCAATGGCTGAAATGAGCCTGTGTGGCATTTATATTCCACAGTATGCTTGTTCTTCCAGATCAGGAAACAGCTGGAGAGCACTGCAACTTCCACTCTACCCATGCCAGGTGTTCCTTCCAATGGAATCCAGAACATGGTAAGAGATACAGCCAGGATGTAAATTTCCACTGTGGGCAATCCTACCGTGTAGGAGCAACCATGGTTACCTGTGTCCGGGGGCTGAAAAGGAGTGGGAAGAGAGCTATATTTAAGAATTAATAAATCTGTTGAGCTGAGGTTCAGTTTCTCATTATTATCTATTGGTATGAAGTAGGGGGGTCTCGAAACACTTTTAGATACAAGTTGCTTCTTTCTGGTGAGATAAGATTTTACTAGTACAAATAAGATTGGGAAGATAAGAACATACATCTGTCTTCTATACAAGGGCGATCCCCAATTTGTGATCTTGAGTGTGTTAATTCCATGGGCTGTCTGAAGTTCAGTTCATATAATTAAAAAAAATAATAATAATTTAGGCTTGTAGATAACATTTGAGCATTTTGGGGGGATGAAAGTTGTGTGTGCTGCCAGGATAAATTTTATCGTTTTTGCAAAGTATTCAGGTACCAGCAATGTGAGTTAATAGAAAATAATGTAAGTAATATACTATTATTATATGATCATTTTGAAATCAATACTTTTGAAATGATGACATATATTGATATATGATGAATACTTCTGATGATAACCAAAATAATTTTAAGTTTAACGGTATCAAGGGAAAGAAATATGTGATTCTACTGCACTTAAAGGACTCAAGTAGCCTGAACTTATGGCTGCCTGACTCTTAGTGGAGCCTAATATTATTTCTAAAATATAATCTTGTTGATATTGGCTAACAGTTGTAGAATGGAGACAGGTGTCAGCGAATCAATTATGTATTTTTAGATTATCACGTAGATTCAAGCCATGAGAGTAGGGACTAAAATCAATTGTCTTCTGAGATCATATAGTTTCTCTGTATTGAAGGGGCCACAATGCATGCACGCTTGATAAGAAAGCCAAAGGACCTAGAAGAACTTGGAAACTATATTTTTACCCAGTACAAGAAAATATCTTTCAGACTGGTGAAGAGGTATGTTTGTGGCTTTCTTCATGCTCTGTGCTGCTTAACATGGATACCTATTCAGTCATGAGGGCTGCCAAATTTGAGTTTTTCATTTTAAGAGAGCACATAGTCTCCCATAACATCCTCATAGGTAAGCTTAGGAAGTGAGGGTTAGATGAGTGGACATTGAGGTGGATTGAGAACTGGTTGAATGACAGAGTTCAGAGAGTTGTGATCAGCAGCACAGAGCCAAGTTAGAGGCCTGCAAATAGTGGTGTTTCCCAGGGGTCAGTACTGGGTCCAGGCTTGTTCAACATGTTCAACAATGACCTGGATGAGGGCACAGAATGTACCCTCAGCAAGTTTGTTGATGACACAAAACTGGGAGGGGTGGCTGACACACCAGAAGGGTGTGCCACCATTCAGCGAGACCTGGACAGGCTGGAGAACTGGGTGGAGAGAAACCTCATGAAGTTCAACAAAGGCAAGCGTAGGGTCCTGCACCTAGGGAGGAATAACCCCATACACCAGTACAGGTTAGGGGCTGACCTGCTGGAAAGCAGCTCTGCTGAGAGGGACCTGGAAGTCCTGGTGAACAACAGGATAACCATGAGCCAGCAATGTGCCCTTGTAGCCAAGAAGGCCAATGGTCTCCTGGGGTGCATTAAAAAGAGTGTGGCCAGCAGGCCGAGGGAGGTTCTCCTCCCCCTCTACTCTGCCCTGGTGAGGCCACACCTGGAGTCCTGTGTCCAGTTCTGGGTTCCCCAGTTCAACAAAGACAAGGAATTACCGGAGAGAGTCCAGCGGAGAGCTGCAAAGATAATCAGGGGACTGGAGCACCTTTCTTACAAGGAAAGGCTGAGAGACCTGGGTCTCTTTAGCCTGGAGAAGAGAAGACTGAGAGGGGACCTCATCAATGCTTATAAATATCTAAAGGGTAAGTGTCAAGAGGATGGGGCCAGACTCTTTTCAGTGGTGCCCAGCGACAGGCCGAGGGGCAACAGGCACAAACTGGAACACAGGAAATTCCATCTCAACATGAGGAAAAAGTTCTTCCCTTTGAGGGTAGCAGAGCACTGGAACAGGCTGCCCAGAGAGGTTGTGGAGTCTCTTTCTCTGGAGACATTCAGAACCCGCCTGGACGCCATCCTGTGCAACCTGCTCTAGGTGAACCTGCTTTGGCAGGGGTGTTGGACTAGATGATCTCTAGAGGTCCCTTCCAACCCCTACCATTCTTTGATTCTGTGATTCTGTGATTCTGTGAAATATCTTATGGCAGGAAACGCAGCTTCAGTCTTTTCATCTGGGTTCTTAGTGTTGTAAAACCAATCTATTTTTTTCCCTCCATGTGTAATAGTTAAAGGATCTAAGTGAATAAATCTACGTCCCAACAGGCAATATGGTTCAAAAGCATTTGGGGGAATTACCTGAAGTTTTAAAAAAGAGACCCCTCTGAGTATTTGGGCATCAGTCCTGGATAGCTGGGAACTGTAATGAGGATTGCTCTCACTCAGAGATTCAGGAAAAGTGTAGTATAATACTGGCAAAAACTATTACTTCATCAATACCTTTTACAGTTTTTATATGTGGACTTGCTGCAAATACTTCTGCATGAGTCATGGGAATAAACTGCAAATGGCCTGAGATTGCCTGGAAAAGACATGAGAGTGCCTGTAATTATAAAGTATTTGAGTCTTTGTGGTAGCTTCTGCCTTCACAGGAAAGTAATTAAAAGTTCTAAAAGGATGAGAGGAAGTTGAGAAATACTGTGTGCATCTCAGGCTGCAATTTCAGAATCTTGAGAAGGTGTTATTACCATTTAAGTCTCTAACATGAGAAATTCACTAATAACTGTGAATGGTGGTATAACTTTCATTCTCAAATGTAAAAAAAACGCTATCTAATGAATATATGATTGTCTTATCTCAGTGCAGTGTGTGTCACCTTTTTCAAGCTTTCCAATGCAATCTGCAGCATTGTTAAATTCAGTTTAAGTGTAAGTAATGCTATGATGATAGCAGGATTTATATACTGGCACTAAATCAAGTACTAGAAAACAATGAAACACTGTATTGTGGCTGTAATCTTAGCAATAATGAATGCATAAGCAAGAACTGAATGAGCCTGCCTTTTGGACAGTTCAGAGAGAGTGAATTTAATTAGTTGCTTTTTTTTTCCTTTGAAAATTACTTCAACATATGCAAAATTATTTTTCCAATTTTTTTTCCAAAATTCTGGTGGGTGACATATTTGACGTGCTATCAGGTTTCTTGAGACAACAAATTCAATACCCTATTGCAATTTACTTTTCTTCAGGAGGTATAGTACATTAATTGGTTTTATCCGGAAGAAAAGAAATTAAAGGTTCTACCTTTTTTGCTTCAATAAACAACTCACACAGCACATACAGTGTGTCAAGAGAGAAAAAATAAAATGGGAATCTTCCCTATATGTAATATAACATGAAAAGAAATTAACAATATGGTCACTTATGTTTCCAGAACTAATAATCTTCATATTTAACATCTTTGATGAAAATTTAATCCCATATTTGGATGATGGGAATTTAGGAAGCACAGAAGTCCTTTACTTTTAGTAGAATAGTATTTCATTCACCAACAGAGATTATATACAGATTTGAATTTGTGTTTATATTTTCACCTAGTTTAAAGAAGAAATCCAGATGCTGTTGTCCGTACAAAAGAATCATTAGATGCTATCTTTCATCTTAAATACATGGAAGCACCAGAGTTATGTCCTGATGACACTAAACTTCCAGTGATGACCAGTCAGGAAAGGTTTTAAGCGACTGTCTAAAGGGTTTCCTGAAAAATGAAGCTTTTCTCAGTTGGGGCCAAGCTGCTTTATAATCACTATCTAGATAATCCTTGCAATATTTGGACGCAGTGAGTAAGCGGGTAATGTTATCAGCATTTTATAGTTAATGAAAATGTGGCAGACCTCTTGTGAGTTAAAGGCAGATTTTCAAATTGCCCTATTTCCATTAAGTGCTTAACATAAATTATTAGCTTTTCAAAACATCTCATGTTTTTTTGAGAACACTTGTGCTTACAGTGAGAGTAAAGGGCAACATTGAAGAAGTGGTCCCAAATCATCAGACTTTGATGCTTAAAGGAAGTTGCTTAATAGCACTTTAGTGCCTCAACTATAAGTACATAGATGGACAGAGTGAATTTAACCAGCTAAGTTAGAGTCATGGTACCCATACATATTCAGTGAGGAGCATTGCCTGTAAAAGGTAGTTTAGTAGACACTAATTTCTCCTGGATAGTGTAGGAAGTGTAAGTCATCCATCTCAAGTAAGCAGTATGGATAAGATTGCCCCAGATTTTGCACCCTTTGCCCTTCAGCATTATTCCAGAAGGCTTTGCACCTCCAAATGCTGTCACATACCCTACAGGCAATGTGTTTGTTATGGAATACATTCACGTCTCTCTGTTTTGGGAAAACAGCTCTACTGGGCTGCAGCACAGTCCTCAAATTATTTCAAACACTTTGAACTGAAAACAATACCCAGTCTGTCTCTTTCCTGCCCAGTTTTGTCTTATGGCAGGAAAAGCACAGTATGAAGCCAGAAGACCCAAAGCTGAAACCTATGAGGTCTTGATGCAGCCAGTCTGCGGTAGATGGGGCTAGCCATGAGCAGGGTGGACACAACACTGAGTAGCCCCTCTTGGCTTGGGATCCCATAGTGGACATATTCAGCAGGATATATGTAGCTTTAGTAAACATTTCTGTTGAAGAAATTTATGGACGTGATGCAGTTTCTTTCTGTTTCAGGAAAAAAAACAGGTATGTATTACATCTAAGCATTATATGAAATGCTGAATTTATTTGTGGAATCAAATAAATGGAATTTATTGTGAAATTTTAAGGAATTTTCTGCATAATCTGATAAAAGCTATTTTGGCAATCATCTGTTTTGCACTGTGCATTTATCTGGAAATATTTTTACGGGATGCTTAGTTTGTTGGAAAGATGTTCACATAGGAACATGTCTGTTAGAGTACAACTCTGTCTGCTGTCAGTCCAACAACAGAGGGTCCATCCTTACCTAGAAAAGTCACCAAATCACTGCCTCCGCACCTTCAGCAGCTATTCCAAATACAGCATTTGTGTGCACTTTTATTCCATGATAGCAGGCTAATTTGTACTGCAAATTATTAAAAACTAAATTAGAAATAATGATGCAGAGAAAAATCATTAAGGATAATATGTTAAAAACAATGAACCAATACCTTCCATAGTAATCAAACCATTAAACATTTTATCTCATATTAATTGTGTTTTATATTTTGAATAAATATAAGCTAGTAGCTTCTTGACGAAGTTGGGGGAGATAGGTAAATAATTCTAATATATTTCTAAAGCATTTTCTCAAGTAAAGTGAAACATGTTTAACCAGAGGATCCTAACTGCAGAACAGTATAACAGAGGACCTATACTGACTTTTAGCCATGGTTTAGTATTTTTCTTAAAAAAAAAAAATAATTCCAGTTTATTATTTCTATGCGATGATCACATTCCCATTTTATGCATGCATCCATTTTCAATTACATGCATATCTTGTCATTCAGACAGAAAATATTGGTGCTTTTCACAGGAAATTGGACATACTTCATACCGATTATTGTAGGTAAGGATTTCTGAAGCAAAATAAGTTTGTGGCTTGCACTAAGTAAATGATGTGAGGTGTCTATTGCATTGCATGCACTGAATATCAAGTGTCCATGTTCTTTACACAGTAACAGCTGATTAAGGAAAATATAATCTGTAATTCTTTCCAAAACAGTTATTGCTACTGTATTGATTTATTTGCTGTTTTAGATGAAGATCATATACAAGAATTCTTTGTAAATAAAATAAAGGTAAATAATAGAGTATTATAATTTCTGTGTTCTAATACTAATTTTTTAGTCTTCTTTCTTTCATCACTATTAGGTTATGATCTGTCTAATCTAATGTAAATTTATGGGGGAAAATGACAGAGATTTTAAATAGTATGACATTGCCACCTTGTAGAGGGCTAGCAGTAATTTCTCTCCAACACATATTCACTAGTGATCAGTTTTCCATGTCATATATTCTGTGAAAGGAGAGAAATAAATAAATGGACTATAAGATCTGACTCATTGACAAAGTGATATAATAAAACTCTGTAGAAGATACCTGGAAAATTTTATTCTAAAAGCCAGAACCTGATCCAATTCTTTTGTGATTAGTGAAAAGGAGATTCCTCTTGCTCAAGTTCTGACATTTATAATGTGTTTACATCTAAGTGAGTCTTTTAGATTCTCTTTGACTGAACACCAATATAAATGTAAAAATAGAACAGATAACTTGAATACTTGATGTTTTTTTCTGGACTCTATCAAGATTTTAAAGGTTTGTAATACTTTGCTTGTTTTTTATGACACCACAGTTAAATCTATCTGAATATATTTTATAATAATTAATTAAGATTTAAATATAATGTAAATGATATAGCATACCTAAGGGCTAGAATTTACAAAGAAACATAACCATTCATGATATTCCCTTTTCAGTCAAAAGGAAAAGGCTGTTTCAACTCAAAGGTAAAACGTTAAATGGGTTAAACATTAATTCAGTATTTATTTAGAATTAATATGAATCCTTTTCATTTTAAGAATTATAGTGTAGTAGAATTATAGCGGCACTTAGTTGTATTTTGTACTTGTTTATGTACAATATTTTGCCTTTCAAAGCTAAATAAGTGTACAGGTGGAAAATTTATTTTAAAGCTTGATGTCTTTTGGTGTTAAGATAGCCAATCTCTCCACTGCTAGCCATGATATAAACATCTGAAAAAAAAATTAAAAATCAGCATTTAGTGTTAAATGCTAAGTATTTTACTGCACAATGACTATCATCACTGTATAATAACATCTGACAGATAGGCTATTACCATCAGAGGGGAGGCTTTTAAATCAGGCCTTAACTACTTTTATTAAAGGCTTGGAAGGCAATCACTGAAATTATATTTTTTTTCTTGTGTGTTTATGCTTCTGTCTGGAGCCTTTAGAGATTTGCCAGTTACAAACTATCTACTACCTGTTGTGAAATACCAGTAACGAGACAATACAAGCAATTAGAAAAGCATTGCTCACTCCTGAAGAAGTGTTATTGCCTGAAATGAATGTTTCCGAAGGGAATACACAATAGTGTTTCAGTGACATTTTTTTGTTCATATATTTTCCCAAAGATACCTTTTGTTTCTTACATATCCTGCCTAATCAGTAACTCACAGGTGGCTGCGGAATAGTGCTAATGCAGTAAATATACTCCCTTGGGAGCAAGTAACAATAAATCACAAATCTACAGAAAACAAGGTTAGTCTATGATCCCTTTACACATGATGTCAAAACAAAGGATCTTAAAAACACTTCTTGGTTAGATGTAATGTTATGTTTCTTAAACATTTCGAAATCTGTAGTCTGTAATTAGACTTGCCACAGTGTTGTGCACTAAGGGTGAGAATTACATACATGGATCTCACCTCTTAGCATCCAGATGTAAACCCATATATCTCCCACTTGCCATGCTGTGCTGTACGCTTTTTCCCAGCCTGAGACCCTGTGTGAGGGTCCCAGCTGGTCACACTAGTCTGTGACTCACTAAGTGCTTCTCGTATGGGGAGACAAAACATGGGCTTTCATAAGGCAGAGTTATGCTATGCTCGCGGCCTCTCATAAGGTAGAGTTACGAGGTGAAGCTTATCACTTTGCCCCTTGGTCTGCCAAGGGCTCTTCTGCTGTTTTGCCTCTCATTTCTGACAAGATAAAGTGACCCTGAGGTTTTCCAGAGTGTTAGATATTTCTAAGGCAGTAGGAAGGAATCTACAAAGTGTTTACCAGAAATAATAATGAAACAAATTTGAGAAAAAACACCACCCTCATACACACACCACCAGTGCCCTTTTAGCTGTTGAGTGAGTGTCCGTCCCTGCTGGCAAGGATGATCAGTTGGCTCCTGCCCTGTTCTGGGAAGGTCTTCACCATGGAGTACATCTACTTTGGACAGCAAGCTCTGGACCCCATCATGGTGGAAAGGAGTCCTCATGTACACATGCCCAAGGGCGTCTCCCCACACACAGTCTGGATACATCCACACTGTATAGGATTTGGTTGTGCATCTCTTCTGGGCCCCAAATGTAAACTCTAAGACATAAAAACCAAAACCACTTTTGATGTGTGGCTTTTTTTTTTTTTCTAATTCAAAGTGCAACACAGCTCACCAGAGTGGTGTCTTTAACATGAAACTGAAAGTGTGTTTTGCTTGGCCTAATGTCTGACATGAAGGTGTGTGGTGGCATTGGAGGAGATAAAGTTTGTTGGAAGTTGTTGGAAGACAGAGCAAGAGAGGAAAAAGCCACATCTGCTGCAGTGTTCTATCCATACTGCTTAATTAAAAAGAAAGACCAAGGTTCAATGGTAAATTTGAGTGCAAAGTTATTTGACAGTGTAGAAGTAACCTTCATTTCTTTATGAATAGGTCTACATCTAGTTAGATTACAGCACTGGAAAACTGGGTTCACGAGGGCACCAATCACTTTGTGTATTTTTCTTGTCTCCCTCCTTCCACAATCTGCAAAAAATTTTTGCAAAGTTAATAGATCATGTAACTCCTTTTTTTTTCACTAAAAGGCTAGGTGATCTTTACATAAAAATATTGAGAAATTCTGTTTAGGAATCAGAATTGTTTGGAATTTATCAATAACTCTTATTACCTGGAGGTAAAGTGGGAGGAAAAGTGAGTACTCTTACCTTTATACTCAGCCCTACAGAACATACTATACTCAAAATGAGATGCAGAGGGGAAAAAAAAAAGACTGCAACAGAAAGAATGTATAATTATCGTGCAGACTACTTTTTGGGTTTGTTTTTTTAGTTCTGATTTGGTTTTTTTTTATGCACTACTTTTCTTGTAACTTGTCCTACACCTTGTCTTAGAGTTTAAAAGGACACTGTTACCAGTTTTCAGGCAAATAAAAAAGTATTTCTTGTTTTCCTTTTAATATGTTTGTTAGTTTAAGAAACTGCTGGTTTTACACATGATATTGACTACTAAAGGCTCAGTTACAACAAAAAGCAACATTTATGCCAGAAGAGTGAGAGGTTCTCAGCTATCAAAGAATGCAAATTAGTTTGCAAAATCAGGTGGCATGGTCAGACCAAGTCAAAACTCTCAAACACATTTTCCCTCTGTTTTGGTAATGTGCAAGTAGGAAAGCTCTTGGCCACAACAAGCTGTAAAATGAAGTAGGAACCTATATGATATACCATAAAAATTATAGCAGTTTATTTGTACTGCCACCCCATTTTCTCTAAAAACTGATCAAAACATAAATTTAGACAGACAATCTCACAGAAAAGAGAAGCAATAGCTGCATTTGCAGTCAATTAACACACTCTGCACGGTAAGGATACGAGTGGCATTTATCCCCTTTGAGCCTCTTGCCTTATTGATAGATTCAATGCCTGACTGGGCAAACCAGCAAAGAAATCAATGTCTAGAGACTACTTCATATTCTTTTGCTACCCTTGTAGAGATGATAGCTCTTTAAGCAAACCTATGGGTGGTACATGCCACATTAATCTCCCGCCAAATCTATTCCACAACCTATGCAGCTGAAATCAAAGCTAGTTCAGCTGATGAAAAATGCAAAAGAGTAAATCATGAAGATCCTTAATTAATAAGGGGCTAAAAGAAACTTTTGCCATTTGGTCTGTAGAAACAAAATATTTCCAACAGCACATACACAGAGAAGGTCTTTGCAGTCATGCATGCTTTCCTCAAGGAGATCTATCCTTAACTGGAACTTTAACATCAGAAACTCAGGTTGACTTCACCAGGAACTGAATGGTGGGAAGGCTTATATAAATTGTGTCCTTTCCTTTAGATTTATTTTTTCTTTATCACCAAAAAAGGATTGCTCCAAGGACAAGGGTTGGCAGTAGTTGAAAAAAGGTACATCTTTGTATAGGTACATTTGGAAGCAGATGGTGGAACTGATGGAATAAGGAGTCTTCTATACCATCTACATTTTAAAAAAGAGTTAAGGGAATTTCGAGTAACAGTGGTCATTTAAGCTAGAATTCTGCAGTGTGAATACACCAGAGACACTAATCAGTGACAGTGTCTAGGGGACTATCCAGTAAGCAGTAATTTAATTAAACATAGTCAGTATGTTTTTGGAAAAATGAGTTTATAGTCAGTATTTGATTTTTTTAAAAAGAGGTAGCAAAAACCTGAGAAAGTCACAGATGTAACATGTCCATGCATTAATTTGCAACTGCATTTTCAAAGTACTACACAGGCTGTTAGCTAAGCAATTCCCATTAGAGATGGCAAATGAAACCTTATTTCCTGCTTTGAAATTGTGGGTGCAAGAATACTTTTTAAAATACACCTACAAGGTTGGTGAATACATTACAGTGATGACCTACTGGTTTGGAACTCCAAGAGAGAAAAATGTTTAAAATAAATGGGCAGAGGGAGTGAATGACTACTGATCAGCACTAAAGCAATTCTGTTCACTTTGTAAAGCAATGACCCAGAGGAGGAGATGTGCAGTAGAGAGATAAAATTTCCTAATACTAAAAACCAGAGAGGTATAGTAGTAATTGACAGAAAAAAAAGTATAGTACAAAATTACTTACATAGACTAATTGCCTGAACAGATAAATACAGCTCAATACTGAGAAATTTAAATTCCTGTAGCTAGAGGGAGTTTCATACTAAAAATAAGAAAAAAAAATTTAATGACCAAACACAACAGAATTCTGAGAAGTGTATGAAGATAATGATTATAAAGAATAAACAAACATTTTATTATATTTTTTTCCTATACAGAATTACAGTGTATCAAGCATGGTGTGGACTATTGTCCATGTACTGAGAATAAAAGCGGTTTGGTGCCTTGGGAGTCTTATTGGCTGTTCTAATGTCACCTGGCAGTTCCAAAGCAGGCCCCAAAGAACAGGGTGCAGTGAAGGATTTCTTTCTTGCAGCAGCCAGAGCCACAAAGAAGGATGTTTCACCATATCAGAAAAGTGGATGTTAGGGTTTTTGGCATTGAGTTGTGTCTCAGTGCTTGTGGGATCATAAGATAATTCACGCTGGAAGGGACCTCAGGATATCATCCATCCTCTAGCTGAAAGCATGGTCAGTTATGAGGTCAGACCAGGTTGCTCAGAGCTTTATCCAGTCTGGTCTTGAAAATCTCCAAGGACAGAGAGCACACAGCCTCACTGGGCAAACTCTTTTCAATGCTGGACTGTCCTTGTGGTGCAAAAGTTATTCCTAAACAAAGTAGATGAGTTGAGTTTTGTGGATGCAAGTTTCAGATTTTCCTGATTAGAAGACATATGGCCTGATTCAGAAACACGTGATCATGTAAGGTGGCAGAGAGATTTGTATGAGTAAGACAAATGACTGTTTGCTTTCACAGGACATTCACAGGGGTCTGATCACGTTGCAGTAAATTCTTGCTCTCTGAAGAATTCCAGACATGTCAGTGGAGCTGTTGCATGGACATTTTAGGTTGGCAGCATGGATCCTAACATTAGGCGCATGAAAATAGATTTCTGAATTAAATTTCATTAACTCAACATGGTTATATTAGCTCTCTGTAGGAAAAAGAAGAGTAATTGTGATTCAGAGAAAAGTAATAGAGGGAGCTTCTCAGATGATGCTGAGGTAGATCTCCAGACTGCATGATGCTGTGACAAAATATATCCCCAGAGGAACTGGTCTGCTTAAAATAAATCCAAAAGACATGATTCCAATCCCAAAGACAAATGAAGTCATGTTCTGAAATGGGGTTCAAGGTTATAAGAGGGGTAAGAGGATCTGTTTCATGGATGTGGCTGCACTAAATGATGCAGAAATTTACAAATTGTTGCATGTCAGTGTCAGAAGTAGTCACATTGAACAGTGCCATTAGCACTGGTAGAATATTATATCCATTTTCAGCCAGTCAGAGACCCTGTGGTTGATTTTACCTCCCTGCTTTCACAGAACAGTTAGCCTGAGTAATTTTGTGGGTTCCATGAATTCATAACATGCAGAGAGTCAGTAACACATGTGGTCGATGAGCCGCAAATTCACACAGACCTGTCACTGGATGCCAGGCAGTCTAGCCCCCATGTCATTCTTTCAGAGCTTTCTGTTTTTTCAACATTCTTTATAAAACTCTTTAACTGGGAACAATATAAGAGGAATAATATAATTTAAGCTATATAAATTTACTATCACCTTGGTTCTTGTTTGATTTTCGCGGGATTGCACACCTGACGGTTCTGCAGCAATGACATGGGTGTTCCTTACATGTGGGATGGGATTCACCTACCTTTAGATATCTAGAGTGAAACGTCTATGCCTGGGCTTGGAATGGTAGGTTCCTTTTATAACCAAACAATAAACAGCTTCAAAAAGTGAGTCATTCTAAGCTTGGTACTTTAGATAACTATCTCTGAAGGAGATTAATTCCCTTCTAGATGTGCCTGTATTTTCATTGGCTGTTAGAGGAGACATGATTTACCTTATTCTAATTCATATTTAGACATCTAATTTGGATTAGGACAGACAACTTCTACCACAGTTTTTTTATCATTGCATTTTTATTGTACTGCTTTCCATATAACCATTTCTAGCTTTACAAAAGTGATCTGCATTCCTTGTCCTGACATACAAATGGTCTTGCCAAGTGATTCAGATTTGTTTGCATATGGAAATTGATAGGTTCAACACAAGATAACCAGAATGCTAAAGGGAACACAGAAACTTGGAACTCCAAGAAGAGAGAAGCTGGGTATATAACAAATGATAAGTAATGATGCTTAGCTCCTTGAAGAAATTGCTTAAGCACTGTGCATAACTAAACCAGGGGATCTATATTATTACTGTTCTGTTAAAGAAGCTAGAAGAATTATTTAATTCTGCAGGTAACAAATTGCTACCCACCAGCAAAGGTAGTAAACTAATGAAAAGGACAGATGAGAAAGCAAAGCTTAATTTCAGCTAGAGTGCAGCAAAAGTAATGTTCTTCACTGATACTTTCCAGTGCCTAAGAACATTTCCTCTTTCTTGTGTTTGTTTTTTAAAAAATTCCAGTTTATGATTTTTTAACCTTTTTTTATTTTACTAGAAGCGTCATTTGTAGCTTTATCAGCTTGCAGCTGTGAGGTAGGAAAACCAGCACTGAAGAATTCTAAATGAGAGCTAGTTGTAGAAAATATTCCCCAGTCAACAAGGAGGGTTGGTCTGTGTCAGCTGGGTTTCACTCTTGACTCAAAACGTCATTAATACTGACATGCTGGAACCGATGCTGTGCAGTATAAAGCCTCACATAGTGCAGTATTTTCTACAGCAAGAGGTGGACGCTATGATTCTGCAGTATAGGGACTCCCCAAGGATAAGATGAAGCCCTGACTCCATTTCTCCTCTCCTGTTAGTTGCTTGGCCAATTCCCTGACCATCTGCAGATCTCTTTTATGCCACTGTTTCATTTGCTTCTTTGAGGTGAGCTCTAAGGAGAAAGCAGCAAGATGATTTCAGCCTTGCCGCATAATGTCTTAAGATCTGTTGTTCAAACAGGGCAGTCCTAATCTAGCAAACTGAATAAAATCCTACCTTGGATTGATTGACTAGCTGGGTGGTAAATGAATATCCATGAAGAGAAGACAAAGTTCAATGTTTTTGAGGGCCTTCTTGCCCTCCGATGATGTCACAGAAAGAAACAGTTGTGGCTGTTACAGCTGTGATAATCTGATGGCAAAGGAAAGATAAAGTTTGTAGGTGGAGGTAAGAGGTTTTATTTGACCAGCTAGCCAAAATGGAAAAGAAGAATCAAGCTCTCAGGCACACACAATCTTCTAAAGTAAGTGTATGCACTGGAGAGTTACATTTGAAAGAAAGAAAAATTCCTCCTTGCTGTTTCAAGGTATTTCTGTGCACAAAAGAATGGAAATTTTTTAGGTCAGTGAGAACCATGGGCATCAGAAATGTGTTTGAAGAAGTACCTTAGGAGGCTCACCTGCTGCTATGTTTTAGCTATCAATACAATTTGCACAGATTTGTTTCACGTGCCTTCCTTTTTGAAAACATAGTATATGCTGGGGAAAATATTTACTGTTTTAGCCCTCACAGTAGCAGAAAAACAATAGTTCTTGTTTTAGTTCTCCGTCCCCACCTCTACTCTAACTGTATCACAAAGACTTGGGGAATAAAGTGAATCTCCATCCTCGTTTGTACTCTTTTCCTTTGTCTGTAGCTGCCTCCAGAATACTATTTTGACAACACAGCTATCTTACCTAGAAGATACGTATGCAGTTAAATATAATACTTGACATTTACATGCCTACTTTCTTTCTTAGATCTCAAAGGGAACTATAAAGAAATGTAAACACCCCCATTGTCATTTTATATATGGAGAAAGCAAGAGACAGGCAGGGGCAGAACTGAGAACAGAACCAAGTCTTCTTATCTCTAGACATGAGCTTGTCATTTTAGACCAATTATATTGTCTAGTTTTGGTTTTATGGGGAAAAAACCATAGATTTGAATCTCCAGCGTGCAATGTGTGAAACTGCATGTAGTGTCTCATTAAGAATTTCCTCTTTGCAGAAATAGCCCATCTAAAAACTCTTATTGCCTTGGACAGTCTGCTTAGTTTCTGCTCAGTGAATAAATAAGAAAGGAGGTTATTTTCATGTCTTGGTTTCTGACTAAATTGCTGATAGCAGTCAAAAATATTTCAGGGGAAAAAAAAGTAATCTTTGCTGAGAAAAGCACAAAGGAAGTTTGTGTCTCCTAGACTAATTCTATAACCTTTTTGGGTGTTGATCTGAATATATTTATGAGTGAAGATGTGATTTATGCTTCAAGTGAAAAGGAAGATGATAAAGATGAATTAGATCATCCAGTCCATTTGATCATCAAGTAAGCTGCAGTGGCAATTCTTTGATAGAGAGCAAACTCATATTAAAATTATAAGAACAGAATTAACAGGGAACACGGAAGAAAGAAAAAATGGCAAAAGAGATGATTTTAGGAGACTAAATAACAAAAAAATCATTGAATTGTGAATAAAAAATAACTCATTGTGAAACAGAGGCTTCCAATTTGATTTTGGGATCTTAAACAGCAAACAGTGCTGTAGAGTTACGTCAGAAACAGCAGTTCCACAAGCAGGTGATTAACCACAGTTGGGATCAGGAGCAGATAGTCAGGAGACTGCATATTAAGCTTTTCATTGATACGAAATCAGAATTTGATTTAATTATTGACGTAAGTAGAGCTACTGCAGGTCACATAAGGGTTTCCAGTTATACACATTGTTGTTTTCTGTTTTCATAGACCTGTTTCATCATCTGCAGAGTGGGACTAATGCATGCCTCTTTCAGGAAGCATTATGAGTTTTGTCAAAGAAATAAAAAGTTCTATTTTTTGTTCTGGTGTTTATTACAGATCTGGTGTGGCACTGCTCAGAAACATTTCCCCCTTGGGAAAAAATGACAAAAATAAAAACTGAAAATCAATTTAAAAATATTTTGTGTTTAAAGAAGAAAGTATTAGAGGTCTGAAGTATTTTGATTTTAAAATGAAGGCTAAAGTGAAAATCACATGGGATTTGGATCCAAACCCCACATATCCAAATTTATAAATATTGAAATACCAGGGAATAATTATTTTTCTTCATTTTCTGGGCTTTAAAGAGACAGCTGGGTTTCAAACAGACCTAATAGCTGCAACTGAAACAGTTTATTTAAAATTCTTGAACAGAATAAACTGTGTTGTGTTTACTACAGGACGTAAGAGAGGCTGTGAAAAACACTCTTCTTTTTTATTCCAGCATTAATGATTAAGATCTTCCTACTTTTAGAATTCTTAGAAAAGCAAAAAAATTCCAAAACCAGACATCTTACAGACTGACTTTCTCATAGCAACTACAAAGATTTCGTCCAGCATTTGGAAAACAAGTTTGCCCTTTTGAATTAATGCTGTGCATTCCTGTATTACGGCTGCCTGACTATAAAAGTTCCTCCTGGGCAGAGTGCTCCTGAATCCCTATTAGAACTTTGCCTTTCAAAGACAAAACAGAGTAGTTTATGCTGCTGTGTAAGCTGAAAATGCTGGGGTTTAGATACATTATTTGACACTTCACAGCAAGAAGCTATTACTAATTAAACAGCCTTGTTTTGTGAAGTTTGTGAACTTCATAAAAAGTTTAGAAAATAGTGTCTACACTTAATGCAAACAATCCAAGGTTAGAGGCTAGGTACTTGTTTATTCACAAAGCTCTTGGGCTTTCAGGACCTTTTAGTTCCATTTTGTTCCTTACTTGACCACTTGAGCCTGTTTAAGATTTTTTTTTTTATTTTTTTACATTACAAACTTTACAAATTCTCAAGGCAAAATTAGTAATCTCTGCATGGTGTTTTTCTTTTAATGCTTGATGTTGATGTTGTGTGACATGAGTTAATATCAAGTCAATGATGAGTTCAAGTGCAGTAAATGCCTTAGAAGGGAGATGACTGAACTGCTTTGATGGGAATCTCTTGGTAAAAACATACAAGGAATACACAAGGAAGACAAAGAAAAGGAGGTCAGTGAAAAAATAAATGAGAAACAGCAGAGGAAAGGAAATGGTAGAAGGAGATCAGAGATGCATTTAATGCAGAGAGACATCACAAAGAAAGCAAAGGCCAAAGAATTCTACCCAAAAAGTGGAGCACCTTCGAGTCACCTATGACATGCAGCATTTCCATCTGTCTGTTATGGCAGGACTGTCATCCATATACCTAGCTTTAGGCATGTCTTCTTTGAATATTGCACTTCTAGGGCACCCATTGCTTATGTAAATTCCAGCTTGCAAAATTAGTCCTCCAATTCCTGTGTTTTCTGTTGAGTTTCCAGCAAAACTCCACTTTTGTAAGTCCAGGGATGCATTTTGTAACCTGTTCTTTGTGGTGAGGAGAATTTAAGAGCAGAATCAGAGGGTGGGCAGTTTCATGTGTACCTGCTTATTTACTGACTTTTACTGACCTTTTACCTTTTGGTAAAAAATGTATTGTGTAGCTCAACACAAGCTGGAAGAAAGGTAATGCAGAGAGGAGTCTTCTTGTTGCCACACTTAGGAAGCAGACTGACTTTGTTTTCACTTTTAAATTTCTTACAATGATGGCAGAATGTGGAGTTTTCTTTCTTCCAAAAAAGGGGCTGTTTGGCACAGAAGTACTTTTTACAAATACATTTTTATGCACCTAGATAGTCTTGTCTCCTGGTCTCCAAAGTAGAAATCTGAGAACATTATTAATCTATAATAGGAAATTTCAGATATTTAGAATGAGTTTCTCAGTGTTCACTCAGAAGTCCTCAGTCACATGTACAAACCAGACTGTTCTCTTCAGCAACTGTTATTTGTTTCTCCAAATTCAATGAAGGTTTCTGTATTAATCATTTGCTTACTGTTTTGTCTTGCTTATTCATTTTTTCCTACCCTACAAACATTCACACCTTAAAAACAGTAGATACCAATACTGTTCCCTCAAAAACCTCATTAATGAATTTGGAAGTCAGAGCAGAGTTTGGTCTTTTGGAAAAAAGGGCATAATATTTAATTTTTTCCTACTATGCAAAAGTAGCATAGATGAATAAACGTAAAGGAGCAATTCTTCAGTTTGAAACAATTTCTCCTAGATAAAACTCATCTTTGTACAAGGCACTCTGTGTAGCACTGGTCTAAACATGCTTTAAGGGTAATAACTGCTGCTTTGTAGAAGCTAAGACCAGCATCTTCCACAGACATTGCATGCAGCTTTGACTTAGATAAAATGAAGTCAAAACAGAAGCTAATGCCATTTCTTCATGTCACTCTTTATCTGCGTTTTAGCTTCAGTAGAAAGAAGGAAGAGAAATCCAGTCAAGCGAGATCTGGCTTATGGCACTGGCTGCTGGAGTCAGGTCCTGCTTGTCTCCCATTGGTACTAGAAATTTATGTCTTGAACCATAAAAGCTGAGGCACATGTTTCCTCTAGGGCTTGGAAAAAGAACTGAAAAAGATAATGAAAATGTTTGCTCGGGATACACACAAACTCTGTAGGCAGGTCATGTATTTTGACGATATACTTAACAACAGTAACACTCTTATCGACGTTCTGGAGAGTAACAGTTATCTCCCATATCATTTGGAGCATGAGTTAGTCCCTTTGTCCTTCAGTTCAGCACAACAAAGCAAAGTGAAGGGTCATTGTCATTTAATTTCTTGGCACAGGTACAGAGCATAATTTGATGGCTTGTGGTAGCCAAATGTGAAGTTAGCTGCAGAGGCAGAGGACCTTATAGATTTCCCTTTTATCATTATTCAGTGGAATACGGTAGATAATTTCCAAAGAAAATATGCCAGTACAGCTGTTATGCTGTTGATAACTTGTCTTTCATCTGTGAAATCGCTTTTAGACTTGATACCTGCCTTGAACATGAGCACTACATCTTTGCTACACTGCTGGATTCATTTGAAAGATACCCTGCTGCTGTAGCTTGGAAGGAGTGCTGTTGAATTTTAAGGGCTTTTTTGGATTCGTGCAATGATCACCGAGGACAGGTATCAGTGATAGTGTATTTGTGTAACAGTTTTCAGAAATAGTAGTAGAAAGCAAATGTAAAAGTGAGGATAAAGGGAACTTTCTTAGCACTAGCCTAACTTAAGTATCGTTTAGTATTCAGCCGGCTTTTCTCTAGTGTCTGTTCTAATAATACCTTCCCTGATTGCAATATTTTTAATAGAAACATGCTCAGCTAGTATCTCCAAAGTAGGCAGATATCCATCCCACTTAACAAATTCATTTGCAGAGAGGTAGGTGGCAACACAAGAATTCAGATCTCTGTGCCCCCTGGGCTCATGCTTATTGCTTGAACTAAAAAGGGAGTTCTCTTATCTCAAGCCAGAAAACACGCTTTCAGGTTTTATGCACCCTTTTTTAATATTATTTTAGGGTGATGTTTATCTCTAAAGAGCCACATGATCTTAATTCAGAGGGATACATACTGCAGCCTTAAAAGTATACTGCAATCTCTAATTGATCAATGCTTTTTCCAAGGTGCAAGTACTGATTAAAGAAAAAAAAAAAGAGACAAATGTCAATAATAGCACGATGAATTTAACTATGATAGGGGCATTGCCTTATTCGCATGAGGGGACCATGTTGTGCATTCAGTAAGAGCTGCAATTTATTTTTTGTACTTAATATTATATGTATTGAAAAAAGTAGATTTTTAAAGAGTAATGTCTTTATTTTTTATTTATTCACCCCATTTCTAATATGCAGAAATATATTTTTAAGTAGTTTTTTTTCTTCTATTCATCTTAAGAAGCTGAGTTTCTGGTTCCTTGTATGTCTTGCAGGTCATGAGCTAAAAAAAATCTGAGCTATACTAACTCCTTGTTTGTGTGTCCCCAAGCTGTCAGCAGAACTCCCTGCAGCATTCTCAGATGCCTGAAAGAGAGAGGAGGCATGGAGAGCAGTAGGATGATATTTATGCAAGCCGTATCCTTGCAGAGCAGAGAACGGGCTTCCTTTCCAAAAAATTATCTCTTTGCCCAGATAATAAGTCTGAGCTCGAAACAGCAGGAGAAATAGCACATGCTTATTCTTGCATCTGACTGTTCGCTTTACTCATGCAATGATTTAGAAACATGAGGCACTCACTTCGCCTTTTCTGGTTACCTGGAAATTAACTCATTAGTTTAAGGAGGGATACTATTTTGACAGTTGCACACACAGAGTTTACAGCAGTGGTCTTTCTGTTTGGGCATGTAGGAATATGGGTACATAAATCTAATACTTTCCTTAAGCATTTGAAGAGCGTGCTCTCCTCAGATGACATTTTACACTGTTCAGAGAAGCCGCAGTTTCCCTTTGGGAGACACTTTGAGCTAAGCTTCAGATGACTCTTTCTTTTATTTTGGTCTACCCGCAGTATGCTGTTAGTCTCAAACAGGCAATGAGTAGTGTGAATGCACGTGCTGTCTTACCTTGATATCAGGTTTTTGCCTATCAGGTTGTTTTCCTTTTAAATAAAGGAAGAAAGCTGCTCTTTGGTGGCCAGCTCATTTATTCAGGTGGGCAATAATGTTTCACTTTAATGATTGCTGTATGGTCCTGTAGCATGAAGTCTAGGATTTACCAGTCCAGTATAGGTCAAACAGACAAACAAACAAACAAAAAAACCCCAAAATATGTCCTGATACCAAAACTATACACTTAAAATATTCAGAAAAAAATATTAAAGGCTTTCAAAGTAATGAAAATGGCTGATACGTAAAGAGACTGCAAATGCTGCCACCAAAAAGCATTCTTTTTTTATTTGCCTTGTTTTAAATTACATTTTATTAATATTTTACTGGACTTTTCTGCTCTAAAGTCTTCAAGCTCACAGTAAAAGAGTAGGAATTGATAATGCTGTGGAATGGCATTGGCATCTCCATACTGAAAATTTACCCATAGTCAAAATATGAATATAATGTTCTAAGTGGCAACTCCAGTAAGACAAGTCTGACATGACAGTCACTGCATCAGAAGTTCTTATACTCCCTTTTGGCTTGGTTGTTGCATAACTATTATACAGTCCAGCAGAGTGCAATCATCTCCAATGTAGCGTTTTATATACATTACGCAGGCATGAATTATTGCTAATGCAGCATGCCTTTCTTCTGCATCAGTGCTCTTCTGATTATTCTGAGGACTAATGTTAGCGTACCCTATAAGTTTTTATAATATATGTTTTGTGCAGTTTGCATTGTATAAATATAAATTGGCAAAATGGAAGTCTTTGCAGCAGAGTTTAAGAGCTGAAGAGATGGAATAAACTGGTATAACCGTCAGAGGGGAGGTGCTGTTTTTAGCAATCAGAAAACTCAGTGTTTCTCTGAAACTGCCCAGAACAGAGGTTCTCATACCATTGTCCTTGAATCACTAGTTAAGGACATTCCCTTTTCATATCCATTGATTCTCATTTTATGCTGTCTCTCTTTACTTTTAAATCCTACTAAATTGCACCCAAAGATGGCTAAATGCATTCAGCACTTTCATAATATCAGCTTACTTGCTTGGCCACAGGCAAGCTATCTTACTGTTAACAGGAGAAATCATCCACATAATTGAAACCGAGAAGGAAGCTGTCCCACCAGATGTTCTCTAAAAGGTACCCCTCCTTAAGAGGGTGATTAATCTCATCCAACATTCACCATATATAAGGTAGGTGTCTAAGTTCGGTGTTAATGTTCTATTTATAAACAATGAGGAGAGGTAAGAATCTCTTAAACGTATCTTAAGGTGGGCTCTATCATCTTCCAGAAGTGCTTGTTGCTCTCCCTTGTCTCCAAAGAGGCCTTGATATCTAGTTTACTGTGGACACTGATTTTTTTAAGTAGTTACAGTCAGGTGAGATGAAGTCCATCATCAGGTATTACAGAGTTTTGTGCAATGAATACAGTCCATTGTGACATGAATTCACTTTGCCAGTGTGCTCAGCCTGGCCAAATAAAGAGCAGTTTAGAAGCAGAGGCCATTAAGACAAGCTACCAGAGCACCAAGGCCAAGGGAGTATTTTCAACTCTTCTCAGAAGCACTTGAGAACCTAATCGATGAGAATACATAGATCCATCTTCTTATTCCCACTCTTCTGATATAGACTCCTGGAAATCTCATGTGGTAGTTATAACCAGTTGAATTAGAAAGAATGACGTACCTTTGCATTATTATTGCAGTCACACTTAGAATTCATAGTCTTAGTTTCCATACTGAATTTTTGCCTTTCTTGCTCCTTTTATGGTCATCTTTCCTAAACTAGTCTCATACGATACGTTTGCTATAAAGTCACATGCGAAATAAAGCTGCAAGACCTTTTTTGGGGACTATCCGTGTGAGAAACTGCCTTCCAGCTCATATCTACTTTACTTTAATGACTCAGGTATCTCTGGTTTATTTGGTAACATGGACATATTAAAAATAAGGCATACTGATTTATCCCAAGTTTCTACTTGGAGCTAGGAGCAGTGACTAAGCTCATTTGCATGGCAGAGTCCCTTATATCTTCAGCATGGTTTATTTGCAGAACTGGGTTCATTGCTTGAATTTACATCTCTAACTTAGTAGCAGTATTCAGAATTTCATTATCTGTGTGCTTTAAAAACCATGCTAAAATCCTTTATTACTAAAAGGAGTTCAAAGCAATGAAACTTTAAATACAAATCCCTTGAGCTATTATGTAAGTGTCATGTATTTCACAAAATTTAAATTAAGTAATAGCAATAGTAAGAAGTTGGGCATGAAACAAAGAAATTTTCTATGCTAATTTAAATTTGTTTTCTTGTGTTTAGATCTGCAAAGTTTCTTTGGAGAATGGGTTCATCTCCTTCTTAGTTCAATATTGACTTAATAGCTTTAACTTGACTGTCTATGTAAAATTCAGCTTTATGTTCTGGGGTTTCAACATCTTTCTATTTGGCTCAAGTAGCTCTGCTTTATTTCTAAATGTCTGTATAACAGTGTACTGGATGAATACTTTACTAGTACAACACATAAATCAGAGGGGATTTTGGATTTCTGTATTTTGTATTGCTGTTGTTTCTTGTCTGTCTAACAGTTGTAAATGTTCACAGAAGATTTAGATGGCAAATATTTAACAAGAAGACAATCTTTTCCTTTTGCTCAACCTTCCCAGAAAGTTCTTTATTTTTGCATACACATCCATATTGTGCATATATGTGCATGTATATTTGTTTTATATATGCATTATATGCTATATATGCTCTGTCTTACTATTTATCATCTATATAAATACATATACACTATTTATGATATATATAAATATGTGTAACAGTTGCTCCTTAAATCAAATCCAGGTGAATCCTAGTTTGGTGAATGCCATGCACCTCTTTATCTGGCTAAGTTTAAAGTAATTTTCTGAGCTTTCTATGACCGTGTTTAAAAAATGCTTGATGAGATCCATTTGCCTAAGTTAGATTTTTAAATGTTACGAGTCTATGAGCAAATCACTATCTATTCTCTTTATAACCAATGGAGAGGAAATAGATTAAATGAACTGGTTTGTGGATGTGCATAATTTTATTAAATTAAAAAAATTCTGGTATGATTAAATGAATTGCATCCCATGTAACTGAGCTGTAGAACTAAGTCTTGGGGTGTTTTTGACCCTGTAGTTTCTGTCTCTTTACAAGACAATTCTGCCTTTTGCCTCAGGTGTGACAGTCTTTGCAGGCAGGTTTACAACACAGGATTGATAAAATGATGAATTGACACACCTCCCCACCTTCTTTTTCTAAGTCTGTTTACCCAAAATGTGTATGTTCCTATTCCTAGCCCAAATTTTTATTCAGAACATTAAGATATCTGCAGCAAGACCATTTCTGCAATGAAAATGAAAAGTTCAAAAGCAGAGCTATTGAACTCAGGTTCTGGTCACAGATCTTTTACTGCTGGTAATTAGCTTAACTGCATCTTTAAATACATTTTTACTCTATATAATATGCTTCTGCAATATTGATGCATAAAGTTAATCAGTAGAACATAACAATTTACTTTTAATCCATTTTACCCATAGAAATAACATACAGTTTTAGAGACATAACTGTAACTACTATCAATTGACACCTGCCAGATGGAGGAAGCTATTTTAATGATCTATTTCTCTGACTTTTTTTATTAATTTCTGAGACAGCCTTAGATGATATCAGAATTTTGTGGCAAAACAGTGTTATTCTCTGGCACAAGTTAGTAGAAGTAATATTTTCTGTGATCAGGTAATTCCTTATCTCTATGTATCGTAACTCCTGCATTTTGGACTGTAGTAATTTTATTTTTCATAATGAAATTAAACCGACGGAATAGTTCTGCTTCTGCTTTCCCGTTTTTCAATTTGAACTACCTAAGCTTAGGTTCCTCTAATCGCACACAGTTTTGCTTCTTGTTAACTGTACTTAGAATTCATGGCACTTTCAGTCATGAAGTAGGAAAGAAGCGACAGTATCAGCTTGATTTCAGCACTCTTTCATAAAAGCTTTTAGCTTTGATTGGAATGACAACAGTGTCAATTCTTACCCTTTACAGAGCTTGCTGTACACCAAAAATGAAGAATTTCAGTGAGCTCCTCTACACCTGTGTGAAATTATAAAGAAGAGATAGATGATGGCCTGACTTCCAGTTTGGTAAGAGAGCGTGTACCACGTTTTGTTGAATTAACTTTACTAATAATAAAACTATTAATTCATTAGCACATAGACACAAATATTTAAATCTTAAGCAGACTTGAAATCCCAGCATCGGATACTGATACTATTATACGAATTTAAGTCCATTCTTGGATATTTTCTTAGCAGATGAACTGCTAGAACAATATAAATGTCTTTACAGTCAGCTTATTTCTTTTTTCTAATGTATTTTTTATTTCTGTGTTTACAGGCTTGCAAAGGTGGTCTTTACATAGGACACAGCAGCAAAGGCTAGTATCTTACGTCATTAGAAACATTACTGGGCAAAAATTGTTGGACTGCAAAGTACAAATGCTTTAGAAAAGCTGTTTTTGCAGCATAAGACTGTTAGATAGCTGATAGCTTGTTTTAATAATTTTCCAAATGTATGGAAGGCGGATTCATGGCTAAGAGATCTAAACATATGTGACAGCTGAGATGCTGTTAGGTGCCAATTGTTAACATACATCTGCTTTCTCGTGTCCGTTGTTATAACTGAATGCAATTATAACTGAGTATACCTTCAAAGTTGTGCAAAGGATTTATAACATTATTCAACACTGTATTCTATCTCTATTCTTTTTAATAGCCCGTTCTTTAACCTAACATAGTGATTATTCTTTTCATTAATGTGCTTTCTGCTGGGCAGCTGAGATTATCATGAGTCTCTACCCTAATTAGGCAGGAAGTAAAAATTTGGGGTTTTTTTTTCAGTTAGGACCTCTTATGAGTGGTATCCTAGGGAACCAGAAAGAATACTCATCAAGAATCAGGTTTTATAGAAACAAAATCTATAGTGTATGCATAAGAATAGTCATAGATTTATGACACTGTGGATCAGATTCAATAATATGTATATCAGCTGCTTTATACTAGCGTTGAAACAGAAGTCTACTTCAAATCTTATTTAACAGTGCAGGCTACTAGGTCCTTGCATCATCAGAGTAGTACACAATAGTAGAGGGAGTTGATGAATTTGATCATTGATCTTCACCAGTTCTGAGACTTACAAGCTTACTCCAATATCCAGATTTAGCAGAAAACAGAACAGAGAGCTTCCCTCAAAGCAAGTGATTACTGTAATACAAGTATTCTGGGCTTTCTCTGTGATTAATGAACAATTTATTTCCAACCTGTGGAATAGAAGGGATGAACTGACATATGGCTGATGTACATAACAAGTGCTAAACTGATTTAACCTTGTTTTGTAAACAAATTATACACTTTTAAATTACTTTATCATCAGACAGCTCCACTCCTTAACCCAGATTTTGTTGCTAGGATAGCTACTCTCAGTGAGCTCCTTCCTTAACAAAAGTGGTACTCAAAAACTGATGGAGAATTCCTTATTTCTCAGTAGATGTACCTGGCTTGCTGAGGTTTTCCTTTTCATAGGGGTCTTATTTCTATCCAGAAGTTTCTGAAAAAAAAACCAACCCAAACCCTTTAAAAAAAGTGTATTTGTGCTGTACACTGTATGAGCAATGCTTGTCCAGATGATAAACTGTGTGTCCTGTCATGGTAGACTTACTGTGCGTATCTGAGCCGTGTGTGCACAGTTCATGTGCAAAACTCTGAAGCTTCCCTGCGGCACATGTACTGTCCAGATGATATATTCTCCCTTTTGCCATTAAGTGAAAATGGCATTTATCAAAACATCCTTTTTACCCTCAAAGACATTCTGAGACATTGAAACCTGTGCTAATGGAGGCAAAGAATTAAAGAAAAAGAACACATTGGCAACACCATGTAATGAGCTAGAAGAAACATCAGTATCTTAATCTTGATTATGACATTGTCCTACTGTTCCTTTGTCTTATTTGCACTATATTTGCCATCAGAAAAATGGTAACCACAGCTTAAAGGTATCTTGGAAATACTCATTATTTAAGACTTGCACAAGTGCTTTCAGGACATGCCACAAAGAAAGTTGCCAACAATTGTAAGAGGACTTCAGAGTTCAAGTGAAATATTCAGGGACAATTGTCTAAAATCCCTAGCAATAGTGATCTTTATTGTCTCAATAGAACCTTTTGCAACAGAGCAGGTCAAACACCCAATGTGCTACCTCTACAATTCTCACTTCAAGGACTTTTTTCTCCTTTTCCTTCTCTTTCCATGAGGTCTATTCCTCTTCTTCCTACTCCCCTTTCTTTGTTGTCTCCACCTTGTGTGTTTCTCACTGTTACAGTTTTAATCCTTTCACTTGTTCCGGCAGCTTGAGTAGAAAATACTGGGGTCAGCCTGAGGCTGCAATGCTCTTTCTTGTACAGAAGTTAAGAAACACAAACAAGACTGACCTTTTTAGCACTTGCTTCTACATTTTCAAAAGCTATGAAAAGGGAGCTGTGCAGACTAAAATGACACTTCCCTGCTTAATAATAATTCTTTTTATTTGTTCTCTGTTAAAAAAAGCAAATGTTTCATTGACTGCAACTTCAAAAATCTGTAGGTAGTTAGAATAGGGAACCACAGCTGGAGAGGTTAAGTAGCTTTTTTTAGAAGAACTCTTTCTGCAGTTCTAAAATCTTCAAAAATAAGTGTTATAGTATTATTATCTATTTTCTTTACATATTAATGATAATGATGATGATGATGATAATTCAAAATTAGACAAGCAAAAGTCACTATCTGAGCACTCCTAAATTTTGGGGGAAGGAAGATCGGAGGAAGGAGATTTTAGAATCCTTGTAAGAAAATGAGGGTTTATTGTCGCCTTAATGACTCAACACTGAGACCTAAACTGTCTTTATTTGCCTGTCCTGACTCAGTCAGAAAACATACCTAAGTTTGGGTTTCAGCCTTGAAAGGAACTAGCTCAGACACAATAAAGTAGTGATGCCCTCATTCTTTTCTGCTCAGTTATGTCTGCAGAAAATATGACACACTTACTGGAACCAAAGCCCCAAAATCCCATCTGCCACAGAAGGTGTGAAGGTTCAACTAGCAGGCCAGAGGGTCACTTCCACATTCGTCAATAAATGTTCAGCTAATTCAGAAAGAGTAACTTAAACAACAAAGACTGAAAAAATCCTGCCTTGGTTTATATGCCAGGGATCTGCTTGGTAGAGTATCATGGGATAAAGCCCTGGAGGGAAGAGGGGCCCAAGAAAGCTGGTTAATATTCAAGGATCACCCCCTCCAAGCTCAGGAGTGATACATCCCAACATAGAGGATGTCAGGGAAAAAAGCCAGGAGGCCTGCATGGATGAACAAAGAGCTCTTGGACAAACTCAAAGCCTACAGAGGGTGGAAGCAAGGACAGGTAGCCCGGGGGGAATACAGAGAAATTGTTTGAGTCGCCGAGGATCAGATTAGGAAAGCTAAAGCCCAGATAGAGTTAAATCTGCTCAGGGATGTCAAGGGCAACAAGAAAGGCTTCTACAGGTATGTCAGTAACCAAAGGAAGACTAGGGAAAATGTGGACCCTCTCCATAAGGAAATGGGACACCTGGTTACCCACGATATGGAGAAGGCTGTGCTACTCAATGACTTCTTTACCTCAGTCTTCACCAGCAAGTGCTCTGGCCATACTTCCCAAGTCACAGAAGGTAAAGGCAGGGACTGGGAGAATGAGGTACCACCCACTGTAAGAGAAAACCAGGTTCGAGACTATCTCAGGAATCTGAAGGTGCACAAGTCCATGGGACCTGAGGAGATGAAGCCATGGTTCCTGAGGGAACTGGCAGATGAAGTTGCTAAACCACTATCCGTCATATTTGAGAAATAATGGCAGTCCAGTGAAGTTCCCACTGACTGGAAAAGGTGATACATAACCCCCATTTTTAAAAAATGAAAAAAGGAAGACCTGGGGAACTACAGGCCAGTCAGTCTCACCCCTGTGCCTGGCAAGATCATGGAACAGATCCTCCTGGAAACTCTGCTAAGGCACATGGAAAATCAGGAGGTGATCAGTGACTGCCAACATGGCTTCACTGAGGGCAAATCATGCCTGACAAAATTTGGTGGACTTCTACGAAGAAGTTACAGCATTGGTGGATAAGGGAAGAGCAACTGACATCATCTACCTCGACTTGTGCAAGGAATTTGACAGTGTCCCACATGACATCCTGGTCTCTAAATTGGAGACATGGATTTGACTGATAGACCACTCAGTGGATAAGGAATTGGCTGGATGGTCATACTCAAAGTGTTGTGGTCAACAGCTCGATGTCCAAGTGGTGACCAGTGACGAGTGATGTTCCTCAGGGGTTGGTACTGGGACTGGTGCTGTTTACCATCTTTATTGGTGACATAGACAGTGGGATTAAGTGCACCTTCAGCAAGTCTGCCGACGACACCAAGCTGTGTGGAGTGGTTGACACGCTGGAGGGAAGGGATACCATCCAGAGGGACCTGGACAGGCTTGAGAGGTGGGCCTGTGCCAATGTCATGAAGTTCAACAAGGTCAAGTGCAAGGTCCTGCATGTGGACTGGGGCAATCCCAAGCACAAATACAGGCTGGGTGGAGAATGGATTGAGAGCAGTCTTGAGGAGAAGGATTTAGGGGTGTTGGCTGATGAGAAGCTCAACATGAACCAGCAACGTGCGCTTGTAGTCCAGAAAGTCAACCATATCTTGGGTTGCATCAGAAGTATGGCCAGCAGGCTGAGGGAGGTGATTCTGCTCCTCTACTATGCTGTGGTGAGACCCAGCCTGGAGTACTGTGTCCAGCTCTGGAGCCCCCAACGCAAGAAGGACATGGACCTGTTGGAGCGAGTCCAGAGGAGGGCCATGAAGATGATCAGAGGGCTGGAGCACCTCTGCTATGAATAACAGCTGAGAGAGTTGGGGTTGTTCAGCCTGGAGAAGAGAAGGCTCCAGGCAGACCTTATAGCACCCTTCCAGTACCTAAAGGGGGCCTACAGGAAAGATGGGGAGGGACTCTTGATCAAGGAGTGTAGTGACAGGATGAGGGGTAACATTTTTAAAGTGAGAGGGTAGATTTAGATTGGATATCAGGAAGAAATTCTTTACTGTGAGGGTGGTGAGACACTGGAGCAGGTCACACAGGGAAGCTGTGGATGTCTCATCTCTGGAGGTGTTCAAGGCCAGGCTGGATGGGGCTTTAAGTAACCTGGTCTAGTGGAAGGTGTCCCTGCCCATGGCAGGGATTTGAACTAAATGATGTTTAAGGTCCTTTCCAATATAAACCATTCTATGTTTCTATGATTCTGTGATTCTATGGTTCTACGATTCTATGGTTCTATGTCTCATTTAGAGAGTGTTTGAGACTCTCATCTTCAGACCCAAGCTTGAATTTACTTGGGAACTTCAGGAATGTCTATTTTTCTGTTTTAAAAAATGCTTTCTTTGCTCTTAATATTATGTAGTGATAGGTCGTGTTTATAGGTAAATCAAAAGATTTTCAGCTGTCTCAAATAGGAGATATCTCAGATGTCTCAGAATCTGCAGGAGTACACTACAAGTAGGGCTGTCAAATAAAAGGGCAACAGCACTACCAACTCATGTAAACAGACTAATTATTTCCTGTTTTGGAATAAAACAGTAGCAAGGAATGTTAAATTTATTTCTTACTGGCCTAAACAAGGTAAAAAAGAAGTTTTTCCAGTTTTTCTGTGGAATAAAGCATTAGTACTTTCTATGGCAATTGTCAAAGGAGTTCCTTAGGAAGAACCCTGCCCAGCACTTTTCCATGGCTATCTGAGAATCTCTTCTGGAACAACTGAGAAACTCTACTAATACAGCTTGTGTACCACTCCAGTCCATGACGAGATGCTGTCAGCTCACAAATTCCTGCTGATACAATTCATCCATTATATACACTGTTTTGTCAGCAAAGTCCAGGGGAGAGAGGTACCCATGGTAAAGGAGGGTTGAGCTGGAGATTAATTCAATAAACTGGACATATACAAATGATGCATTCAAAGGTGTTGAATGGCTGTTGAGTAACTGGCTACTATCATTGCGAGGTCACTATTGTCTTTCAGAAGTTGTGATGACCAGAGGAATTCTCCAGTAACTTGAAAAAAACAAGTATGTTCAGCCCTTGGAGAGAGGAATTCTGGCTGCATACTGGGCTGCAATGGTAAAGGCAAAAACTCCAGGAAAATGGTTATTCATCTCTCCTCTGCACTTGGGAAGAGGCCTGTTGGAGTACTGTGTCCAGATTAGGGCTCACAGCACAAGGGAGATATCGACAAACAAGAGAGAGTTCAATGGAGGGCCGCTAAGGGGACTGGAGCACTTGAAAGGCTGAGGGACTAACATGGATTTCATGGAGTTATAAAATTTTTAAGTACGCACAGAAGTACATTAAAATAATTGCATGCAATCAACTTTGGTAACACTTCAGAATAATTGTTAGGAGAACTATAACACATATGTATGCTTTGAAGTATGCAAGTAGTATCTAAATAATTGTACAGAAAATGGATTCATTCATCTCTAACTTGAAAGTCAGAATCCTGTGATCCATCATGACAATGACATAACAGGATTAGGACTTTCTTAAAGTACTTCTTATGCAGAAATGTGTGTGGCTGAACTCTTCCTGCTAAACAGAGTTTCGATGATATCTGCTGTTACATCTGCTGCTGCCACGGATCGCTGGATCTGTATATAATGGAATCTGAACCAAAGGACATGTTTACAAAATGAATGGTGTGGGTACTATATTTTTTAATTTTTAATCTCAGAGCAGTGAAATGTCATGAATACAGTTGTTGCTGGCATTATAAAGAAATGGTTTATGATTCTGAACCAAATCTACCCCTTCCTTTAAACAAATAGGTAAAGACTCATCACTAGTTGATACAGGCACAGAAAGCTAAAACCAGTCATTCTGAAGGCCAATTTTTGTTTTGCTTTTAGTATTTGGCTAAAGAGTATGATTTCCCCCCTCCCCACCAAATTTTCTCTCTTTGTGAGAGAATTTCTTTGTCTATGACAATTTCTTTGTCTATGTGGAAAATTCCCTTAGAACCTCAGATAGTATAAATTGCCCTTGATTTATTTAAATCAGTAATCTATAGTGATTTATCGCACCCTTTTTTTCTCCAGTAGCGACATAAAATGTTAAATGAAGAGGAACACCTAAAGGTAACCCTGAATTCCTTAAAAACCAAGCAAATATTTTAACTTAAATTAGGCACAGTTTTAAATGAGTCCAGCTTCAGTACTTTTCAATGGAGCTGTCTTTTGAGATGTCCAAGTTTGAAGCTTAAGCCAGAATTTGGGAGAAATTAATCTTTTTGGCTTCAAACAAAACAATCTGAGTCAAAACTGCTAAACCCTGCATGACTCTGCAAGTTATTTTCATCCTCAATGTGACAGCTACATTTTAAATTTCAAGATCATTGCTTGTTTTTATTTTAATTACCTTTGAGAAACTCTTACACATCAATCAGCCAAAAGATTGCTTGGTTTATTTAAAATATGAAAACTGAGACTCTTCTTTAACATGAAACATTTCCTTACAACACGAAGACTCCTTTTGAGAGGCTACTCAGTGCAGCCTCTTGGATTAAGAGTATGGACGTAGTCCCTGGATGGGTTGACTTGCCAAAATATCAAAGCATCCAACTTATTTAATTTTTGTGTTGTTGATAACCTTTCTTCCCTTCCACTCTCTTTTTTTATATAAAGAACATTCTCTCTCTCTCTCTCTCTCTCTCTCTCTCTGCTTACTCAGGTTGTTACTAGAGATGAGAAGCAGAATACTTTTCATATGTGCTCAGAATACTGCACATAGCACAGTGAAGAAATCATATCTCCCCCTTTTTTTTCCCTCTAAACCTACTTCCCATTTTTATAGGCAGAGACAGAAGTTTCAGAAAATTATGCAGAAAATACAAACACAGTTGTTTCAAAAGCAAACCCCAGTCACAGACGTGTAATCTTCCCCCACTCCACCATCTTCCTTTTGTTTATACTGTGGAAATAAATACAGTTACTTATTTGCTACGAGAAAGGAAAAAAGACTGAACTAATAACAGTCCTATCCCAAAGGTATCCTCATTCATGTCTGGAAAACAGACTGCTGACTCAAGGAAAGTAGAGCAAGAATATGAACACTGTTATAAGCAGTGCAAATTTGGAGATTAAGTAATTGAAAGTACAGAATTTATGTTACATTTTAGCTGTTCATTACCACATGCACTAAGCAAACATCAAACTTTTGAGAAATGCTCTAAATGTTATGCTTTCTTCATTTTTTCTTCTACTGGCACAGTGTTAGCCACAGAACAATTGAAATCTGAAGTGTAGACGCTATGCTCTTTTGATAGTCAAATTTTCATGACTTCAAAAGAAGGAAAAAGAAAGAGGAGGAGAAAGAGTTTCCTCAAATGTTCGATATGGAGTGACCTGGGGCTAAATCTATGATAAAAATTATGAACCTAAGTTAAAAAATGATATCCTCTTTATCCATCTCCTGTTCTTGGATGAGCCTAACTAGCATAGGTACTGAGGTCCAAATAGGCCCCAAATTTAAAAGCATATTGACTTATGCTCTGTCTGTGCTCAGTGGGGAGAGGCAACTCAAGAGGGTGATACATCCTACCCAACATAAGTAGGGAAATCCTAAATGAGCTCTAAAAGCCAAGGCTTGAATTCAGTAATTCCCACTCCCACGTGGACACCTTATCACTAGGCTACTCAGACAAGATCTCTCTTGCTTGCTTTCCCTTTTGTCTAGACACCCACTGTGCAGCAGCCCAACTTCAACAGGAGGAAGGTACACTGCAGCTTTGTGGTAATGTCATACTCCTACAATATATATTTAAGCTCCCTTCTTCCCACAGACGTAGATGTAGAGTTAGCTCTGCATCTTAGCATTTGGCTGCCACCCTCTACTCTGTTTCCAAGAGGCTATTCTGGAGGCTGAAGCAAGGTGGTAGAAGGGTTTGTGGTGTTCTTTTTATTTACTCTTTGATCTGCAACACACTTTGTTAACAAGCTGCAACTCTGTTGTGTATTTTCATTGTTGGTATTTTGATTCAATAGAAAGTACTTGTTGGAGGGAGGGACTCTGATTTCCCAGAGGTCAGCTAAGTGAGCTCTACTGGAGAGAAATGTCAGGAGCATATGAAGAAGAGGCAGGGTAAGTTGGAGTTTGCAGTATAAGCAGAGACTAGAAGAGCATTGAACAGATGCCCAGACCTCAGGGGATCAGGGAGCAAAAGTACTTTTCCTGTTACTTGAAAGGACTGTGTAGAGTTTGTGCAACCCAGGGAGCCTGTAGAAGTTGCTGCTCCTGGTGTAAATTTTGTTCCTAGGCAATATGCTTAGTTGTCCTTTGCCATTTTCTTTTTTTGATTTTACAGTTTTCTTTGCCTTAGTTCAAAGAAACTTTTTATATTTTTGTATGACTACAATGCACTGTGAAATCATATTAATCTATTTCTGAGAGTGCACAAATGCTGTCACCCACATCATATTATCCATTGGCATAACAAAATAGTAAAATTACAAAAGTAAAAGCAAAAACAACAAGAAAAAGGCACAGCAACCAGGGAACTTGCATGGCTGCTCTAAAAAGGCTTGTACTAAAGTGGAGCACAGTTTATTCCTTTTGTCCGTTTTTTTTTTTTTCCCCCCACATTTTCTTTGTGGCTGGGAGATAATGCCATTTATTTCTGTAAAAATCGTTGCTAATCTGATTTAATGGTTTTGTGACAAGCACATTTATGTGACCATGCCTGACATTGACATTAAAATATTTTCTGTTTAGATTTTCACAAAGTGAATTTTGTGTCATGTCAGTCTTTGTAACATTATTAAAAATGTGTAAAATAGGCCAGACCCTTTTACAGTCTTTGATGGATGTTTGGAACTGGGAAATGAGATATGACCTGGATGATACAGAGTGGAATTCAATAGAGTTAACAGAGCTGAAGATGTCTATTTGAAAGAAAATTAAAGCACTTCCATGCCATATATTACGTTTTAAAAAGAGGAACCTCGGCTTTGTGTAACTCAGCATAGATTCATGAACACCATGAGAGGTCTGTGGAGCTCTGGCTGTTAACTGAGACCTATCGATAGTACCAGCTTCAACCTTTGGTTTTCTTTGCCTTCAGATGGAGGGATGATTTTAAAAACAACAAAAAAACATTGTCTATATTTTATTTTGTGTTTGCATTACTATTTTAACACAGATACTTGAGTCTGATTTCTTCAGATTTTGTTCCAGGTACACTGACTATAAACGAGTTAATTTATGCATTTCATTACAAATCAAGTTTCTCTGGTTTTGTGTCATAAGCAGTCTAAACAAGCTGCATAACAGTATCAAAGGTGCTTAGATCCTACAGAAACTATTCAGATTCATGACTGAGTGAAGAGGTCCTCTTTCTTATCCTGGATATTCAAGACTTGTCTGGAGCCTTCTTATCCACCTCTATTCTAGAGGCACTGGCTGAAGGTTGCAGTTAGTTGATGAAAGCTCTGATTTATAAGAAATGGGATATTAATGTTTAGCTAGAAAATATATTCTGATATTAAGCTATGTTTTTTTGGTGAGGGCTCTAAAACAAGCAAAGGCAACTTATTTGTTTTAATTCTAATACTGTTATTTTAGACCCTCTTTTTCTTCTTTTAATGTTCATTTCCTGCTTACAAGATTCTCTATTACTTTAGATGCTTGCAATAACTATCATCATCTTTGAGCCCAGAAAAGGTTCTCTGAAAAAACACTGGTGAATCAAAACGATGGCTTTGAAACACAGTTTGTACAGGCATTATAAGATGCAGAAAGGAACAGAAAATAAGATGCTTTCTCATTACCGGGTGAGCACTGATTGCACTAAGATGAAGTCTAAGATTTTTGAGTTGTCCAATATTCTAACAGCATATTGATTCAGATACCTCACACCATTGCAATTCTTACCTTTATGCTCACTATGCACAGGGCCGTCTCATGATGAGCTAACTAATTTAAACCTAGAACCTGGCTGCTGGACATAAAACTTGGGTTGGCCCACTATTTTTCCATTTTAATCTTTATAACACAATTTTTATTTTTTTTTCTGATGGTTCCACATCTCAGAATTAACTCTGACTGTAATTTTTACAATTATTATAAATGACTGTACAAACTAACTGAAAAACCCAGGGCTAATTATGCTTTGGAATTTCCTTTTAAAAAAGTGAGTTCCAGGTTTATGAAAGGCTTGATACAGCTGAAAAATTGCATGCCAGCTAGCCATGGCTTGTGCTTGTTGTGTGTAGCGCTCTCCCTCCCTCTAATGGCAACACTACAGATACATTTCTAATTCACCTGCTGACTTACTGATGGTGATAATGATCTTTAGACCAAGAAATCTTGATTACAAACTGTCTCCAGTTCAGTAAAGGACTTTTATTGATAGCTCACCATACCTTTGTGTATCTTGCTAGGGGTGGGGGGTTGCTGTAGTTCTAGCTTTTCTTCTGTATAGTTACTGCTGCACAAACTGGAAGTGTAGCACCTAATGTCTCTGGTTTTGATGTCATTGACCACCAAGAGGTATTTTTTGTCTTGAAAAAAATGCAGGCTGTTAGTCTTTGATCCTACAAACTCTCCCAAATGAGCTACTCCAGGGTTTTAAGGCCTTTAAGGGTAAGCAGATTGTTACAGGATTAGCATATAGATAAGGGTTTTCTGTGTTCTGAGGCTTATCTTTATTATTCCATATTGTGCAGCAAGGGAAAATGCCTGGGTAAGGTCCAATCCAGTTAGGACTGAGATGTGGGTGCCAGGACAGAAGAAAGACATGAGGATCTGTCAGAGATATCAGCTTCAGTGAAAAGTCTGTCAGAAGCAGCTTGGGTAGGTCTAGTGCTTACAAGTTTTATTAGAATGCTGATTATTTTAAAAGTTTTAGTAGAAAATAAAAATCATAACAGTATAGGTATACAATCACTTTAACTAGATGTATGAAGACTGCGGAGAGGAGGGTATTGCATCGTAAGAAATCCTTGGGCACTGCAGCTCTAGCAAGTATCCTTTTTACGTTGTGTTCTTTAGTTTTTCCTACAGCTTGATAGCCTATTTTATTTACTATCTTGAACTCTCCTTCTCCCTCTCTTGCTGAGCTCAATATTTAGGGATTTTTTTTAAAAAAACACATTAAATGTATTTATTCGTGTCTCTTACATTATCGAGTCACAATGACTTGAGGAAAGGATAGCAGAACCATCAGAAATGTAATCTAATTTGATTTTATTAAAGTAACAATCAGATTTAAGTAGAAGCTATTTTATTTCCTGCATTCTTTCCTTCTTTTTTTAAAAAAAGCATGTAAAACAAATTCTCTGTCTACTCAAATCATCTGGATTCCTGGGTCTGATTCAGTGTTCATTTTATATGCCAGGATTTTGTATAAGAATTCTACACATAATTAGTGTCATGCTTTTTTTATTCATATCAGGTTTGAAGGACCTGATGCAAAAAGAATTTTAATATGGTTCTTCAAAGCAAGTAATATGCTACTAGTTGACACGTAACTTGCTACATCAGTTGGGATTTTATGTAGTAAGACTAGTGAGCAATGACACAATACTTGTATTCACATTACATCGAGCTGTACCACGTTCATACTAGATATGTGGTGAATTAATCTGTTGCAGTTTTTCCACTAGCAAATAATGATTACTCCAAAGTCATTATGATTTCAGCCTTTTGCTGACATGTGTTGTAGTCTCAGTGACATGCTATTACCCTTGTCACAATTTGGTGTAAAACATCTCTCATTCAAACACCATTCATTACCCTTGGGCTAGACTTGCATTCAGTGTATGTCAGTAAAGGGGCAGGAGTTCAAATCTCAGTGAATTAGCTGTCCTCTGTGAAAAAATAACTCATCTCAAAAGGTAATTTACCTCTAAAGAACTATAACATTTCCATTTTTGTTAAGTTAGATTCTATTTGACTTATATACTGAAAGACCCGCTTACAAAACATATTCACACTATTTCATGTTTCCTGGGTTGTTCCCAAATACTAATTTGTGCATACTGATCACTGAGAGACACTGTCTGAATGCATAGTATTGTACCCTCAGTAGCAGCTCTGAAGCTCACAGCTTGAACTGCATTTTACTCCTCTTCTTCCACCAATGGTACAGTGTGAAATTTTGTTTGGGAAAATACAGTCTCTTGGTTTTATAAATCATCTCTTTGTGTACCAAATGAAATCAATTGTCATTTGGTTGCCATCTCTGAAGCCACTTGTTGGTAAAAAAATACTGTGAATTTACACTGTGATTGTAATCCTGTCAGTGTAATTCAAACAACTGACTCATGCTGGAATTTTATGCACCTAGTTAAGTAGTCCTGAAATATTATGTATATGTCTAAACTGTGAGTCACTTCCTAGCTAGAAAGGCTGATTATATGGTGTGGCCATAGCAGTGCCCCAGATTTTTTGTCTGAAAAACCTGGGTGACAAGTCAAAAAAGAGCTCTTTGCTTTCACACATCTTGAGTATGTGTCATAATTTCTTGCTCGGTGGCATGGTTTCACAGTGGGTTGGAGTCTCCTACAATTAAAAAATGCTCCTGGATGGCAAGGTATGCTTGTTTCTGTATGAGGAGAGGTTCAGATTGATTATGTTCAGTGATGACATTACAGCTGGGTCCTGGATCTGGTGCTTCAATCCCTCCCTCACCCCTTGGTGCTGTTGCTCATGTTGAGTTGGGAGTGCTCTCCAGAACAGTTCTCCAGAGGCATCTCTCCTCCTGCTCACTTGCACAGGCTCACGTTCAGCGATCCCAGCCAACCTTGTGTGAAGGTAACTGTAAATGTAAGGGGAGATCAGTTCCTCCCAACTCTCTGCTCTCAGCCTGACTCCAGCAGATATTGAAAGGAAAACACCTTGTGTGGTTTGAACTCTCCAAACAAGCCTGGTCTTCCATTCACTGAGCAAGAGATCTATCTACTGGAGCATTATATTTTAAAACATGTGGCATTACCTCCTTTGGACATATTTTAAAGGAAAAGAGTGTGTTTTGCTAAGTTTTCTACAGGAATAGCTAAGGCATCTGCTCTCAGCGGAAGATGCCCTCCCTGTGCTACTGAATCTTTGGCTGACGTAGGCTTCTGCTGACCACCTAATGACCTGCACTCTGCCTCAGCTTTGACCAAGAGTTGGCTGAAGACACATGTTGTTTTTCAGAAACTCCTGCTGTTTTATACGCCTATCTTCCCTACCCATGAAGATAGAGGATAAGTGACTTACCCAAAGAATCTGAGAGCCAGAGCATTCCTTCATATGAACCATGACAACAGTTGCTTTTTATGTACTTAAGTCACCCTTTAAAACTAGCCTTAAAAGATCTGTATGCCTGTTTCAGGTTTGACTCTTTAACACTTACCTTGCAATGTATAATGACTTCTCTCAGACTCACTAAAAGCAAAGTAATTTTAGGGAGAGTTGGTGAATTCCCTTGACACAAACCACATCCTCATTCCCTGACTTATGACTATCCCTATGAAATTAAAATAAGACAAACATCCAAGTTGCTTATAAAAATATTGAACCTCATCTAAAAAATTTACAACTTTGATTCCAGGTTTCAACCTCTTGTAAATTAGTATGATATAAAAATAAATCGGATGAATCACAGAATCTTGGAAATTAGGGTTCAGAGTGGAACCTGCCAGCTTTTCTACAATGTTTTTAATGAGAGTTAATTGTTGTCAACTGTGTGATCTATGCAGGTCTTAAATTTATGAGCTGATTGTAGGTGTGGTTATTGTTGTAGCTATTGTGGATCTGGAAATAGTTGGGTGTAATTAAGGATCTGCAGGTAATGGGAAATTTTATGTTCACTGAAAGGGATTTAGTAAGGATTCATGTGGTGTGACATAATTTTGTTCATTAGGATAAGAAACTTTTATTCTTTTGCTGTAATCACCTCCACATGAAAAAAGCTAGAGCTCAATCCTGATTGGCTGTAGGTATGTACATGGCCCTGATGACGAGCACTGAGCATATTTGCTTCTGTACTGTTCTGTAATAAAATTATATTTTCCCACTCCATACAAGTTGACCACATTTATTTTTTTTAAAAAACACTGTGAAGATTTTTCTGTAAACTTCAGACAAAAATGTCTTATACATCATATCTATTTATATGTAAATATACATATAACATATGTATACTTGTATCAGGCTGAAGACATGGTTAGAAGAAATGCTAACTGAGTAAAGTAGTAATATAATGGAAGCATACTTATCTGTAAGCATAGAAGAAATGCTGATGTGAGGTTATATACATTACTTTTTGGAAAAACATTTGTTAAAACATAAAGAGGGATTTTAAAAGGAATGATTGCTGTAAGATCTTATGAGTCTGTAGTCTTGATAGCCAAAAAATCATGTAGATTAGTCACTAAGAAACAAAACAAAACAAAACAAAACAACAGCCAGGGAGCTTGAAAGTCAGGAGCTTGCCTACTGTTTTTAGGTGACCGTAATGTGATAAGAGATGACCAGAGTCACCAACTCCTTTTCCCAGTGGAAGACGGGAGCATGAAGACATAGTGGGACCAAACGTGCAGGCAGCTAGGCTGTGCCTGCATATCCTTTTCGCTTGCCCCCCAAGCAGACAGCTGCCTTAGGCACCTTTCTATTCTGATTAAGCCTTGAATCATTTTTGACTTTAGGGTACTGCATGCTGAGCATGCTGATTGTAGGTAGCTAACTTCAGAAGGTACCTACTCCTTTAGATCTTTTTCTGTGGTGTCTATCTCACTTGTATAGAGACCCTAAGCAAATTCCACTAGAAGGGTGAATTGCCTATAAGTTACAGATATATAGCTTATGATACTTTGATACATAACTTTTAAATAACTAAACTTTTATGTGAACTGACCTACTTTTTATACTGACCTTGTTAGGAGTTTTCCTAAAAGTTTTGTACTGTATCCCTGGAAGTGTTGTCAGAATATAAAGTATTACTGCAATAAAAAGTGCATCATTATTTATATGCCAGCAGAAAATTAGGATTTAAATGGTTGATGGCTCCTGTGCCTATCTGATCTCTACTGATGAGACAGGAAAGAATTACTGGAGTGGGAAACAATACCAGAGTGACCACAGAAAATCAAAAAAACTCAGAGGTTTTCAGGACTAGACAAAACCATGGCTGACCTGTCTAGTGTCGGCAATAGTCCTGATGTGAGTGGGAGATTAGGCAAGAAGACTCCCAGAAGTCCATTCCAACTCAGCATTTCTCCCATTCTGTGTTTTTTACAGAGGTCCTAGAGGGTTTTTCTACTTTTTTCTGAAGGACTAGTAAGAATACCAAAAAACCATTCATTTCCAGGAAAGCAAATATCAAAGACTTAAAAAATATGTTAAATATGATACGGTAGGAAGAAGTATTCAAGACCTGTGAGGAAAAAAAATGGAGAATCTCAAAGACAAAATCATGTTTAAGGAAGAACAGGATGGCAGGGCTTTAAAGAGGGCTAATTGGAATGGAAGTAGGTTGGATTCAGTCCTAAACGGGTGCCTGAACTTCAGGTGGATCAGTAAAGGAGTTGTTAAAAGCTCTACAGGTTGCATCATTCCTGCAGTAATAAATATGTTCACAAAGGAAAAGGTGTTAAGATAGAGGTTTATGTATTTGAACAGCAGCAGAGAGGAGACCTTTGTAGGCTCAGGCAGTCTCTCTAAATGCTAGGCAAGATTCCAGCCCTTGTATCTCAAGGAAACGAGGGTTATCTGCTTGCCTCCTTGCAAATACAAGCTGTATGAAATTAAGTGGCCTATGGAAAACAAGTTACTTGTACAGGGGAATCGTAGATGCTAACTAGATTAAATCACTAAATAACACTATTAATAGGAAGTACCAGTTGCTGAACTCAGCTCCTCCATTCTCACCATGTCCAGAAAATTGAAGAAAAAGCATGGTGGTGGAGTGTACCATGAGATGACTAAAATTTTCCCTTTGGGAGTATTCCTGAATATGGTCTAAGCCTGAGACTGAACTAGTTCTTGATCATGAACAACGACAGGTCTGAATTTGAACAGACCTGTGCTTGACTGACAGTATAAACTTAACTCACAGAGTGGCTGGAAACTTAAAAGTACCACTTACAGTCTGTAATCAAACTGCACTATCTCACCCGTAATGAGGTTATGGTGGGAGAATGAGATAGGCTTGTGTAAATGTATCAGGGGAAAATCAGTACCAGTATAAAGTAGGTCCATTAATAAATGAGATGGAGAATTAAATTACTAATGACTTTGAAATGGCTGAGATAAAGAACTTCTGTGCCAAATCTGCCTTTAACAAGAGAAACAAAGTTAGGTCAATTAGGAATGCTGGAAAAAAACCCACAAAACTGTGAACTCACTGTGAAAGAACAGCTAAGGAAACAAATTTTTGAATATGACTTACCACCTAATAAAATAGGATACTTAGAATCATAGAATAGAATCATAGAATAGATTGGGTTGGAAGGGACCTTTAATGGTCATCTAGTCAAACACCCCTGAAATGAGCAGGGACACCTTCCACTAGACCAAGTTGCTCAGAGCCCTGTCCAACCTGGCCTTGAATGTTTCCAGGGTTGGTGCATCTACCACCTCTCTGCGAAACCTGTTCCAGTGTCTCACCACCTTCATTGTAAAAACCTTCTTCCTTCTATCTAGTCTAAAACTTCCCTCTTTTACTTCAGAGCTATCACCCCTTGTCCTATTGCAACAGGACCTGTTATAAAGTTTGTCCCCATCTTTCCTGTAGGCCCCCTTTAAGTACTGAAAGGCCACAATAAAGTTTCCCTGGAGCCTTCTCTTCTCCAGGCTGAATAAACCCAACTGTCTCAGCCTGTCCTCACAGGAGACGTGCTCCATCCCCCTGACTATTTTTGTGGCCCTCCTCTGGACCCACTCCAATACGTCCATGTCTTTCCTGTGCTGAGGACTCCAGAGCTGGACGCAGTACTCCAGGTGGGGTCTCACCAGAGTGGAGTAGAGGGTCAGAATCACCTCCCTTGACTTGCTGACCACGCTTCTTTTGATACAGCCCAGGATACAGTTGGCCTTCTGAGCTGCAAGTGCACCTTGTCAGCTCATGTTGAGCTTTTCATCCACCAGTACCCCTAAGTCCTTCTTCACAGGGCTGTTCTCCCTTCGTCCTCCAGCCTGTATCGACACTGGGAGTTACCCCGACCCATGTGCAGGACCCTGCACTTGGCCTTGTTGAACCTCATGAGTTTCACATGGACCCACTTCTCGAGCTTGTCCAGGTCTCTCTGCATGGCATCCCGTCCCTCAGGTGTGTGAACCGCACCACTCAGCTTGCTGTCATTGACAAACTTGCTGAGGGTGCACTCAATCCCATTGATGAAGATATTGAACATTACTGGTCCCAATACGGACCCCTGAGGGACACCACTTGTCACCCATCTTTACCTGGACGTTGAGCCATTGACCACTACCCTCTGGATGTGACCATCCAACCAATTCCTCATCCACTGAACAGTTCACCCATCAAATCCGTATCTCTCCAGTTTAGAGAAGGATGTTGTGGGGGACCGTGTCAAAGGCCTCACAGAAGTCCAGATAGAGGACAACTGTAGCTCTTCCCTTGCCCAATGATGTAATCATTCCATCATAGAAGGCCACTAGGCTGGTCAGGCAGGACCTGCCTTTGGTGAAGCCATGCTGGCTGTCTCAAATCACTTCCCATGTGCTTTAGCATAGCTTCTAGGAACATCTGTTCCATGATCTTCCCGGGTACAGAAGTAGTTCCCAGGGTCCTCCTTCCTACCCTTTTTTACAAAGGGGTGCAATGTTTCCCTTTTTCCAGTCACCGAGGACTTCACCTAATTGCCATGACTTCAAATATCATGGAGCGTGGCTTGGCAAGTACATCAGCCAATTCCCTCAGTACTCTAGGATGCATCTCATCAGGTCCCATAGAATTCTCTATGTTCAGGTTCCACAGGTTGTCACAACCCGATCTTCTCTTACAGTGGGAGGGACTTTGCTCCCCCCAGTCCCTGCCTTGCGGTCCATCCACTCGAGAGGTGTGGGGAGAAAGGTTGCCAGTGAAGACTGAGACATAAAAGTTGTTGAGTACCTCAGCCTTCTCCTCATCCATTGTTACCAGTTTGCATGTCCTGCTCAATCAGGGGGGTACTTTCCTTTGACTTTCCTTTTCTACCTGTAGAAGCCCTTCTTATTATTCTTTCATCCCTTGCCAAGTTCAGCTTCATCTGTGTCTTGGCCTTTCTGACCCCATCCCTACACAACTGGGCAGCAGCCCTATACTTTTCCTGGGATACCTGTCCCTGTTTTCACTGCCGGTGCATTTCTTTCTTGCCCCTTAGTTTGAGCAGCAGGTCTCAACTCAGCCATGCTGGTCTTGTGCCTTCCTTTCCTGGTTTCGTACACCTGGGGATTGAGAGCTCTTGTGCCCTAAGGAAAGTGTCCTTAAAGATCTGCCAGCTCTGTCCTGCTCCCTTGTGCCTGAGGTCAGCTTCCCAGGGGGTCCTATTGACTAACTCCTTGAAGAGGTGTGAGTTTGTTTTCCTAAAATTCAGTCCTGACTTTACTTTTTGGCCGATCCATATCTCTCAGGACTGCAAACTCCACCAATGCATGATCACTGCAGCCCAGGCTGCCTCCAATCTTGACGTCACCAATGAGCTAGCTTGCATTGGTGACCATCAGGTCCAGTATCACATCCCCTCTGGCAGGGCTGTGTATTACCTGGCTTAAGAAGTTACTCACAGTGCACTCCAGGAGTCTCCTGGATTGCCTACAGCTCGCCGCATTACTTTTCCAGAAGATGTTGGGGTGGTTGAAGTCCCCCAGCAAGAGAAGAGCCTACAAGTGTGATACCTCCTGTAGCTGGAGTAAGAAGGCACACTCTAGTGTGTGCAATAATAAAATACCTTTTATCCTCTGTACTGGTTAATACTGGGACTGTAATTCCAAAACCAACTTAAATTGTTAATTCTGTCAAAAGAAATCACTCAACCCTGCCTTGGCCTCTAGATTGCCTCACTCACTCATACTTTTTCTCTCACCCTGTCTCCCTCCCTCTTTTGATAGAAGTGTTTGCACTATCTTACGGCTAACTGCATTTTTGTAGTTTTGCACTGGGACAAATAACTTCTACGGAGTAATGAGATTTATTAGCCTGAGTGAAGGTAACTCAACCATATTACTTCCATTAAACAAACTAATTTGTCAGCTCAGGTATGTCTTCATGGCACAGCATTCATTGTACTGTTTAGATTCACTCTAATTAGATGTTAAGCTGAAGATTTCGCACTGGCACTGGAGTTGGCACTGACATCTTTGCTCTTATGAGGTTTTCTTCTAGATGTTTCCTCCATATCATGCCTTTCAGTCTCTCCTTTTCTACTCGGATCATTAAATCCTACCTGAGTGATCTTATCCTCCCATTCACACTTCTACCTTTCACATACCACTTTTAACTCTCTCTTCTTTTTGAGGAATGTGGTACATGAGGAAGGCTCATTTGGAAATGAAGTGGTCACCTTTTTCATCAGATTTTTCATACTCATAACAAATATAAAGTGCATTGAGCTAATGTAATCTTGAAACAATCACCCTGAGAGGTGTGAAATGTCTCTATTGAGAGTTTTCTGTTTAAATATCAAGGTGATTAATGATTGTAAGGGTCAGTATTTTAGCAGAACCATTTGGCTGAGAGGTTATTTGATAATCCTCAATTTTTGATGCTGAAAGACCAAACTATTATCTATTCAAATGCAAATGCTTTCAAGCTGCTTTTTTGGCAACTATATTAGTTCTGTTGTTCAGGGTAAACAAAATAAGCTGAATGATGAAAACCAGAAATGTTAAGGCCAACACAATCATACTTTTCTACAGTAGAACTAGAAATGGAACAAACATTAACTTTATTGCAGTATTTATCAGTATGTTGAACTCAAGGTTTTTAATTTACAAGAATCTTTCACACTATTCTAATTCTACCACAGAGATGTTCCAATGAAAGCAGGGAGTCATAAATCAGAAGCAGAGAATGATCGTTCCTAGAAGAAGATTTAAAAGAAAAAATCAAAGAAACCGAAAAACAGCCATGGGAAGCCTCGTTTTTCTGCCTCCCAGAACATTTATTTTGTTTCTAAGACACTTTCTGACCCTTATTCATTAGCCGTTCCTCATCTGGTATTCCTGTTCTATTTCACCTCCCCCAGAAGCACTATTATTTCACACCGAGAAATGGTTACTGGTTAGGGAGCGAAAATCAGAAGATGAGAGACTGCAAACATTGCCTTTCTGCACCCAGGTATGGGGAAAGGATGCCAGATGGTGAGGAAACTCAGTGATGGATAGGAGGACTAACACAGTATCAAATACTGAGAATTAACTGGGACCAGAATGGGAAAAGAAATGGTTTTCCAACCACTTCAGAAATAATAGTGTGATGCTCTGCATATGAATTTCAGTAACTTCCTTGTGAATTCAAAGCTCTTGTGCACTGCATACTTTGTTGAATATTCCGACAACCTATAAAAAATTACTTGGCTATCCCAAATCAAGAACAGCACCTAGATATGTCATTAATAAAACATTTTGTATCTGATGTGAGATCTAGTGAAATTTAACGAATGATAGAGAATGATCAGTAAAAGGTCAGACAAAAACTTGGAAAATGTTAGGCACATTATTTTGGCTTCTCATTTGCATTTAGAGTTCTGTGAATTTATATTCCTCTTTACAATTGCTTTACATTAAAGTGATGGTGTAAAGTAGCCTTATTATAAATGAAAAAATGGCATATACTCTGTAGCTTAGTTTAAAATATTGCTAATATAATGATGCCAGGGAGGGAAGTCTAAGAAAAATTATAATCAGATCTTTACTGGATCTGACAGAAATCTAAGAAACATGTGGGTTTATAAAAATGAGGCTCCTGAATTTGACTGAAGCACTTTGATAATCTCCTTGAAGAAGAGAAGATCAGTAAAATATTTCTGGGAAAAATCCCTAAATGCCAGAACTCAGGTCAGCACTGAAGTTTGTAATCTGTATCTGACTCTTCAGTCAAATTTACCTTGTCAGAAGAATCATGTTGTATTATATGCATCACCTTAATCATATTATAGCATGTTTGGAACAAACCTATTAATAATCATGTTTTAGAACTATATAACTGTTCTGTTCACTGAAGCAAAAGTAAATCATGTTAAAACACAGTGAAAGCCCTGCTTGCACAGTCTTGCAAGCAGCAAATTTACCCTGTAACTCCCATTCTGAAGGAGGATTGCTAGGAACAGCAAAGGAAAACTCAGAAGTTTCTTTTCAATATGTATTAAAATATTTGTTAGAAAATTTAATTATATGTATGTTGTTGAAAATTAATTTTTTTAATTTCTGTAGCAGCTTTGATAGCAAGAACAGGTAGAAAAAAGTTTTGTCACAGATTTCAGAATGTCAGACTAAAAAATTAATTTTAGTTCTATGTTTATTCAGTTTTCAAAGACAAGAGAGTGGTAGCAATACACTCATGCAAATCAAATGTACTCATCTAAATTCATACTAATTATGTGTATTACTAAAACCATGCTGTTTTTCTGTAAATGTATCTATGCTTATTAAGGCTCTTTAGCATTATTTCATACACACAGAGATTTGTACTAAATATTGATCCTCACTGATGTCTCTTTGGAGATTTATCATGGTAAAGATATACTAACATTACTAATGCTTTTTGTTGAAATGTGAGAAGAAGCTCATGCAAACTCATTTATGTATGTTGGTATCTATCCAGCCATAGGAAAAATTCCTTGCTGAAATGTCTTTTTTATTTGTTGTTCACATATTATGCAGCTACTGAAGTGAAAAACATGACTTTTTTAAATTTAATTTTTTTTCTCAGACAACAAATTCAAGCTTTAGAATGTGACCTTGATCCTATATACTGAATCATAGAAAGGTAAACAACCTTTGAATCTCTGTGATGTAATTGTACAGACAATTTTTGAAATGACAGAAATTTAAATAAAGATTTTACTATCTAGCATGTTTGTTGTCACAATACCACACACACGATACCAACATATGGCAATACCACAATCCAAAACTGAATTAATACTGTCACTTTGTTTTTATTAGTTTTGCTGGCTTACACACATATTTAAAAAGTCTTACTCTTTTCAGCACAATTTCACTTAAATTCCTGCTCATTCACACCATGTACCATTGCAAGCTGGACTTTTGAAATCCATCCAATATTGATTTAAAACTGACTTCAGAAAGACTGTAATTGATTGCAATCATAAAGTGCAGATGTGTACAGGGAAAAAAAAACAAAACACAAAACCCCAGTCTTTTACAAAAAGGTGATTTAAAATTTAATCAAGAGCTGGAGCCGTTCTAATTATATTAACATTTCTCCACCTGTTTAACTAATAGAAAACAAGATAAGCGTTTGCTTATAATTCAAATGCATTAATATTTTAATCCAAAATATGAAACAATATTAACTGTTATACAGAGCAGGATAGAGTTTGCAGCTTGAAACACCTAGATACAGTTCTCTGCATGCAAATATCTGTGTGTTAGCTGGGTCAAATGTGTCAGTCCCGTGCATATGTCATGTGTACTGCTGGGTAGTGCAGGTAGTACAAGGTGACTCTTCTTGGCAACTGAAGCTCAACCATGTCCAGTTCAATTAATGTGTCCTGGATAACGGTTCAGCTGTCCAGCCACCAGACATCTGTTTTTGGGGTGAGATTAAATAGCTCTACAGGGCTCAATTCAGTTGACTAAACGTATGTGTCTAGTGTCATCTGGGACGTCACAGAGAATCTGAGACACCATGTTAGAGTTGCAGACATATCATGGGGCATACTGGAGACTGTGTGGGCAGTGAGGATATCAAACAGCATTAGATGCTTATGTGTGGGCAGTTGAATTAAGCATCCAGGCCCCATCAACTGCATTGACTAGAGGCTTGATTTAGTTGCCCACACATAGGGAGTTTAGAAGTGGGACTTATTTGCCCAAACATAGGTGACTTGTCTTATGAGACACCCTACGGTATGTCTCCAGTCCTCTGGATACTACTCTACAAGGGTATGGCTTCAGAGTCCTCACCAGGGGGATATCTCAGGTACACAGAAGCATCTCAAATGACTCTAGATGCTAGAAATTAATGTCACTTGAGACACTTCAGGCATCCACATTGGGCTGGCAAATATGACAGAAGCAGGGGAGACTTATACCCTTAGGGAATAGCAGCTAGAGGCCAGATGGGGTAGCTTTTCACTGGTGATAGAAGTGGTCCTTTAGATCACTGATAAAACCCCCAGACATCCACTAGTTATAATGAGAATTTATACACCTAAGTCTCAGGTAAAAACCTGTATGCAGATGTCTAAACACAGGTGTATTAACCTTGTGATCTGAATTCTATTTAAAAGGATGTCTAAAAATGTTTATAATAAAAATAGCGGAAAGATTATTAGTATTTAGATAAAGGGACTATATCCCTATATCCTACAACAGTAGCTTAGGATGACAGTTTGTAGGTATTAAAGTTAATTTAAAAATTAGTTAATAAAATATTATGCTAACTTCTTTTAAGATTTCTTCCATCTAGTTTACAGTCTTTCTACAGATTTGTCTCTATTTAAGTCTTTTCTACGATAACATTACTTGTAATTTCTTTATCTGCAAAATAAAGCCAAGATCTCTCCTTCTTTAACAAGTATTTTGGCTACATCTGAAAGTTAAATCTAAATTAATACATATCAAGTCTCTCTGGCTCCCTTCAGTCTAGCCATTATGTTTGCTAAGATTTTGTATGTTCAACGGGTCTAGCTTACCCTAAAGGAAAGATGGCAGGGCATCGTGGGTCACCTTGTGATGCACTTTGTAAGGAGCAAAGCTGAAGGAAGCATGAAATGGTACCTTACTGCACGTCCACAAACATCATAATTTTGGATAAGCTTGGCATTTCCTCACATCTCTCTTGCTTACATTCGGTCAGGCTTTATAGTTTTGTCCTCCTTGGACTTAAGTCCACAGGCATGCCTGATGTGGTAAACATATATCTATACTGATAAACTGATGATGCCCAAAGGGCAGGCTGTGACACAGGACCCTGATTTGGTCTGTATGTGTAGGTGTTAGGCCACTCCACAGATCAGTTTTGTTCTGCCTCCACTAGCCTTGTCCAAAATAAATTGCTTTAAAGGAAACTAGCCCTAAGCAGTGTAGATGTATGCCAGCTGGTGACTGCTGTTGTCAGAACCAGAGATTAGTTCACGGCCCTCTTTTGTTTAATGGTGTAGCATATAACCACAGTGACTCTGATCTTTTTTGAAATACTCTCCTTTTCACCAGGACAGTCTTTCTAAGCTGTGCTACAATTCATAATAGTCATTCCTTTCTTCACAATGAAGCTGTCAGAGTAAAATTTTTTGTGAGAGTGAGACTATTACAGCATCTACAGTCTACAAGGACTGGAAAGCCACAGCACAGTGATATGAAGACTATCTCCTGATATTTGGGTACAGTATAGGTTTACCTGTACGCATATGTAATTGGACCTGAGGTGGTTCATATGTGTCCAGCTGAGGTGCATCTGCTCTGTGTTACCTTAATGGTGCTAAGTATGCTCTTCAGTGACATGGCCACAACCTCATTTTGCAATTTCTAATGTAACTTCATCGCGTGGTTGTATTAATGGCACAGTTTACCTCCGTAGTCCCAATCCCTCTAAGCAAATCCGTATTCCCTTGGGTTTGGAGATAAGGTAGATGGAATCAGCTTAGAAGAATGTGCAACTGCTGAAGTACATGTGGATTAAAAGAATATGTATAAAAGTTGCCTGTAGTGGAGAAAGAAGCTCCTATAATTACTATTTTGTCTAAGCTATTGAACAGCAACCATGAACTTCTGTGTCATTGTGTCACTTGAAATGGTTACTCTGACACTTGATCAAGGAAGGATGGCACCTTTCTCTGTTGAATTATTTTATGCAGAGCCTGGTTACTTGAGAAATTAAGAAAATTGTATTTCATATATTTAAAAACACTGCAGGCCCAGACTTAATTTAGTTTTGTTTGGGACCCGAGACAATTAACTCTGGAATCAATCTATTTTAAAGAAAATGTTTTCAGCTGCAGCTGCAGGCAGCTTTTTCTGTTTCAGATACAATAGCTGTAGTTAATTATCCAGTCAACAATAATTCTATTTAGTCTGGGGAAAAAAAACCTGGTTTTAATTTTCAAGCTTTAAATCAGCAGACACTGGAACTTCATCAGTGATTGTCTAATGAGAAATTAAACAATGTCCTTAGAAAAGAGATTTCACTCCTGTATTCTAGGGCTAAAATTTAGATTTAAACTTGCCTTAAGAAAAAAAGCAAATTGTAGTTTTAGTAGCTACAAGGAAAGTGATATGAGGCTAGGCTGGGGAAGGTCATGCATTACAAAAGATCACACTTGACATGGAAACACCTTGAGAGATTTCAGGTGGAAAAGCAGACACAAAACAGAAGGATACCAGTCTGTTTCATTACAAATGTTTTGTTTTACAGTTAAAATACACAAGAAACATTAAAATAACTTTTTTTTTTTTTTTTAATTCTAAAGGAAATTCACTGCTAATTGTGAAATACCTAGCAACACTGGGCCTGTAACACAAGAATTGAAATTCTTAGACAACAGGAGCAGAATAAAGTTACAATATAGTAGGTGCATTGAAAAGAAGATTTTGCTTTCTAATCTAATCTGCACATGACCTTCTTTCACTATCTAACCCAATGTGTATAATTTCTTCCCCGTTTTCCTAAGATATAAACCAACCTTACATGCATTTTTTGTCTTCTGCCTTTCAAAAGTATGAGTCCTTATTTCCTCCTGCACCCATCAAAGAAGTGATGTGTTAAGAAACTCTCTTTAAAGCATGGCATCCTGAGGCTGTTTTAGTTTCTTGTAACATGTGGCCCATCATGGATTCATTTATGCACAGCTTTCCAACTATAGGACCAGGTCTAACAACGCTTCACAATAAGCATGTTGTTTATATATTTCACTGTGTCTCATGGAAGGGGACTGAAACTTTTTCTTGAGGAGATGATATAATCACTAAGACAGTAACTGAAGTTCACGGTCTTAACCTATATTTAATTAATAGACATTGGGTTATCAGATTCTAGGGACTACCTTTTTGTGGGGTAATCTTGAAGGGACTGGGAAAAGTTGAGCAAAAGAACCATGTGATTAATAGATCTGTTAGAAACAAAAATATTTGAAAAAAATAGTGATTCTTGTTACTTTTTAAGTACATTGATTCTGGGATGTAATAAAAACATGTGCTTTTAGAAGGGAGCACACATGAGACAGCTGGCCATAGAACTCAAATGTATGTCCAAAATTTGGGGAAAACTCCTTACAAGAGGAGTTACATAAGGTAAAATATTATTTTCATAATACTAGAAAAGTGAGTGTCACTAGGTATTTGCTCTGCTTTAGACCTTCGGGTTAGACTGACATGTTATTTTCACCTGCATAGCTGACATTTCAGAACATGTTCCTCTTTCAGTCATTTGTATGTATCAGTGCTAATTAGAATTGCTCCAGTTAAGACATTACCTTGGTTGGTTTATGCACTTTTTGGATTAGTAAATCTCAAAAGCAGTCTGCAGATAGAAATATTAGTTTGTAATTTGGATTAGTGCTGAATTGTTTGAATAAAATGAAATAATCCATTTGGCCTAAAGAAAAAAAAATACAGATATATGCTAGCTATTTTTTGAAAGCAATTTTGAATATACATAACTGCTCTGCATATACTGATATATAAATTAAGGGGATTATATGTTGCGTTTTTTGTTTTGTTTTGTTTTGTTTTGTTTTTTAAATACAGGAGATATTGACCAAATGGATAATAATAGCTCAAAGTACAAAAGGAGTTACAGTTTATTGCATCAATGATCTGCGGATTAAAGACTCCCCAAGTACATATTCATAAGGTAAAGCAAATTACTCCTATGCAGTCAGACTGGGCTATCATGAGAATGAACTGCAGATGAAAGATCACTTGGAATAGTTACAATTGCAGTGGAGCAAACATAATGGGTTTGCTATTGCCAAGGTATTCTCAATTACAGTTTTCATTTTCTGTTTATTCAAAAAATAGCAAAATAAACTGAAGGTGAGTGTAAAGACTCTCTCAGTTTGGGTTAAGGTATTGAGGTGACATGGAAGATTTGAGTCAGGTCAAAATCACATTCAACTTAGTTACTGAATATATAAAAAGACTGGAGAGAATGAGAAAGCATTTCAGGTGTGTCAGGATTCCTTTTTCTACATTAATAAAGAGTAAGTAGTTCAGACCAGTGGGAGAAAAGAATTACATTCAGAGGCTATCTAGTTAGCATGAGGAGAAAGAGTCCTCTCCACCAATGAAAGGCTTTGGTTCTCATTTTTATATCATAAATCCCCCAAGCACTGACCCAGTGTGAAGACGGAGCAGAAACAGAGGCCAACAGCAGCCACAGAAGCCTGGGAATGACCCATGGGTAGACATAGCCTCCACAGTACATGAAGAAGAATGGGCACACAAGCAAGAGAGTAAATCAAAATTTCACTCAGTGAAGAAGATTTAGTACATTTACATGTATTAAAAGAAGTGATGAATAATATTTTCAGCTGGCGATGTGTGCTTGCAGCACAGAAGGCCAACTGCATCCTGGGCTGCATCAAAAGAAGCATGGCCAGCAAGTCCAGGGAGGTGATTCTGACCCTCTAATCTGCTCTCCTGAGACCCCAGCTGGAATACTGTGTCCAACTCTGGAGCCCCCAGCAAAACAAGGACATGGACCTGTTGGAGTGGGTCCAGAGGAGGGCCACGAAGATGATCAGAGGGCTGGAGCACCTCTCCTATGAAGACAGGCTGAGAGAGTTGGGATTGTTCAGCCTGGAGAAGAGAAGGCTCCGGGGAGACCTTATAGCAGCCTTCCAGTATCTGAAAGGGGCCTACAAGAAACCTGGAGAGGGACTTTTTAGAAGGGCATGTAGTGATAGGACAAGGGGTAATGGCTTCAAACTGGAAGAGGGTAGATTTAGATTAGATGTCATGAAGAAATTTTTCTCTGTGAGGGTAGAGAGGCACTGGAACAGGTTGCCCAGGGAAGCTGTGGATGTCCCATCCCTGGAAGTGTTCAAGACCAGGTTGGATGAGGCTTTGAACAATCTGGTCTAGTAGGAGGTGTCCTTGCCCATGGCAGGGGGGTTGGAACCAGATAATCTTTAAGGTCCCTTCCAACCTAAACCATTCTAAGATTCTATGCTTTTATAGCAGTGAACTGGACAATCATGAGTGGTCTATTGGTGTCGCGGGATGGAAGTATCAGACACAGTTATGATTTAGCAGCAATTTGGTTTATTTGTGATTGGAGGTAGATCAAGGGATTGGGTTCTAGCAGCACTTAATCATTAACTGAGTTAGAAGTTTACAGAGTGATTTAACTAAATAAATGAACAGCGACTTGATTACAGATTCGAAGATGGCAAGATTCACACTAACTTACTATAAGGCATCCCAGACCAATAGAGATACACATATGAGAGTAACACACAGATTTCAGATTAATATATATATATATATATATATATATAAGTGCGCACACAAACAACTTATTGAATCAGTGGATATCCTTTAAACCCCTACACGTGCACGGAAAATAGAAGAACATCCACATCCATAAAGCTAAAGCACACAAACATATAAATGGAGAGGTGGATGAAATGAGAGGCTAGCTTATAGTTAAAATTCCCCTTTTGAGTTAGAGCAAATACTCACATACACCGGCATCCCTCAACGGGCGATTGTTGAGGCTCGAGAGAGAGAGAGAGTCGCTCGCCCTGGTCTTGTTGTACTCGCGAAGTTTTACCTGACAGGGGAGGTCCTGGCCACAGCCCGCTGCGATCCAGAAGCGCTCAAAGGGTCTTCATTAGAATCGCTACTTATAGGATCCGAGATAGTTGACTTTTGTCAGGTACTTTTCCACTCCAGCCCAGTGTGGACAATGGAATAGTCCAGTACTTTCCACTGGTTGCACAAGCCCAGAACTCGTTAGGACTTGTGGTCCTGGTAACCCCCCCTCACTGTGGCCACGATCCATATGTTGTCAGGAATGATCTATTAAAGTTATGTGCAAACGATAGGAGCCATGGGAACCAGATACACCAAGGGGTTGCCTTAGTGTTCTAGTTCGTTGCTCTCCACCATTTTCCCTTTAATGTTAGACCATTCTGTATTGTTCTGGTCATGGTGTTATTATGTGGCCCAGGTGGAGAGGGAATCACGCCAAGTATCGAGAGGCCTGAGAGCGGCAAGGGGGGTTGCACCACCACAACTGGAAATACAGAAGAGTAGTTGGTTTAATCTATGTAAAAATGCAGAGGGAGTTTCTTCTGGTAAGTTAATTATTTTATGTGAAAGTTACATCAACAAATTACAAGGCCTAAAGGTCCTTCATTTATAATCTGATGTACATACTACAGCAAATCACAACAATCATAACATTTTTGTTTGTTTGCTTAGTAATAAGTATAGCAACAGAATGAACATGTCAGCTATTATGTTTCTATACATGATATAGTAAAAAAACCCCAAACATTCACATTTTGGATCTTTGCTGACTGTTACCATCCATTCTGTGGACCCATATACCAAACAGTTAACTTTTCAGAGAAAAATGGAAAACAAGAGCCATATAGTATTAAAAGTGCCGATACAGAATTTTTAGATTTAAGGAAACAACTCACACAGTATTAGATTAGACAGCAGTGATCTATCTTAAAATTTCTCACACTGAAATCTTTTAATCTGTGTCTAACTGCAAGCGTCTATTTAAATCCCATAGAAGTCAGAGATGCTTACACTCATCTGTGTTTGCATGATGCAAGACCTTGTATTCATTGCAGTGTGATGAAGCATGTCCAATTGAAAATCTTTTTTGATAGTCATGGAAGTAGATCAAATAATATGGATAAAGGATTATTTTCTAAAGGGAACTAGAAGTTGTTCCTTGAGCACTGATTGTTTCACTGAGTACAGTAAACATCGTTAGTTAATGTACTAAAAGTGCAGTATATGAAGCATACTAGGAACAAAAGTATTACCTAATATAATACTTTGTACTATAGGCATAACACAGACTTACAGTCTGACAGACGTTGCAGGGATTTCTTACAAAAATGGAAGTCTGCTTGAGGTTTCCAAAATTTTTTGAAGCTATTTGTTGCTGTATATGAAAAAAAAGATCCAAAGTCATGATTTATTTTTGCTTCAGGCTAATCGAGGAAAATGAGAGTATAAGTTTTGTAATTTGTGAATATTGGCTTGCTTGGTCAATCAAGGGGAAAGAAAGCTGAGACTTTGTAAAACACAGGCCATCTGTCTTCTTTGCAGAGATAATTAAGTATAGTACAACCTGTGGCAAAATGACAAAAGTGTAGATATTTAGCATGAGGATATTAAAGAAATCTGATTTATAAGTTAGTAGTTGGTTAATAATTCTTTTTCATACAGCATTCAGATCATTTTTCTTTTCAGTTGAAATCTATTGCCCAAGGCTATACTATTGAATGGAAGGTAGAATTCAAAAAAAGATTATTTTTTATTATGCCTACAATTGAACTCCTATGAAAATCTTCCATTGTTTAAAATAAAAGGCCATTAAAAAACTTTCCATAGTTAAACAAGATAATTACAAAATAATTTTTTTATAGTTAATAATATTAAGTATTTCTCAAAATTGACTCACATTGAAATACCCTTTCAGAATAGAGAGAACCTAATAAAGCAGATATACGTATTTATTTACTTGGCTATGTTAGAGTAGTGCCTAGTCACTCTAAAAGACACTAAGACTTGTCTTAAACATGTTATCTGAAATACTGTTGATTTTTTAAAGCTTTTAAAAGTTTTTGACCACTTTTGTTTTGTTTTCTTCCTGTTTTTTTTTTAAAAAAAATTAATATTTTATGTTTAACAAGTTGATGCATAATGACCCTGTGAGGTCATTAAGGTATAGTCATGTTGATCCTGGGGTATTGGGTGCTTCAGTCCAGCATGCTTCATGACCCCAGTTTATCTGATCATATTGTCCTCTGTGGGATGTTCGAAGAGCAAGCGAAGGTGCTCATACTGTTTTCTGTGTAGTGAAAGCTCAGGTGCTCTATACAGCTCTCCTGCCTTCATTGTAAGGAACACCAGGGCTTTTATGGCACCTTATGAGAAGGTTATCACTATTTTGTGGAAGTCCTGCTAAGTTCTGCTGTAAATGAGTTGGGTTCTGGTTTTGCTGAGATCACTCCTGCTAGTGAGCTTTCAACTCTGTAGGTTTTTTAAACATTACTACAGCACATTAAAAATATACGTAGACGAGCTGAAAATCCCAGGTAATCCCTGAGATGACCACTAAGTAATTCAACTGAAGATGCATCTGTGAAAGGCAGGCAGAAAAGTAACTACAGCAGAATTTTGGATCTACAGAAACTGACTACACTAAATGTGCTTAAGTCTTTGACATATGAATCATCACAATAATGTATAAAGCGTAAAGGAAATGCAATTAAATTTGAAGTGGAAAAGTTGGGTATATGCTCAGTCAGTATTTACAGTCAATTAGTTTTTTCTCAATGTTACAGCAGTATCCCTCGAAAGCATTTAATTTGCTACTTAAACTTTAAAACCACAAAGAGAAAGCATTACAAGGTGACTTGGGTGATTGAACTTCATTAGTCATTGATGAAATACTTTGTGCTGCTCATTGCATTTCTAGGCATTGGTTAGTGACTTGCATTTTTCTGCAGAGCTCTGCTGGCTTTGTAATCTTATTTTCATATCCATTGCATCCCCATTCATCTCGTTTGATTACTTCCTGAATATTATGCAAGTCTTAGATTACATTATATAATATAATAGATCATACACATATTGCAGTAGCAACTTTTTTAAATTTTGCATTTTTCTCTGTATCATCTAATAGAATACAGCCAAATCTTTGGGGTTCATAATCACTCTCATTTATAAAGTTTTGTCGTGTTTGCAAATAAATAATTCCTTCCTTCTAAAGGAAATAAAACAAAATAAAACCCCATGGCCCCCCTAACTACATCTTTTGAAAGCTCTGAGAAAACTTAAGCTCAACTGTCTCTGGCTTTTAGGAGCAAAGTGAAGTTTATTCAATTGAAATAGATGATAGGTATTTTATTGGTAATCTCTTGGAAATCAGCACTTCCTCTGGGTGTATGGAGACATACAGAATTAACTTTTTAACTGCTTTTCAGACTGATGCTAGCAATTGCAGCTCTGTGTAGATGCCAAAAGCAGCCAAAATACAGAATACTAATAAATTTACTCTCTTTTCTGCTGTGCTATAAATCACAAGCTTAGCATATACATGGTGATGGTGTGCACTTACTGTGTTCTCTCATCTTATACTGCTGTGAGTGAGCTCTTCATTACTTCTGTAAATTAATAGACTCTTATCTATTATTGATAGACTCTTCACTATTCAGAAAATACATGTGAACAATTTAAGATCTGAACACAAGAACAGGCTCTCCTGATGAGGCCAGTGATTCTTCTAGAAAAGTATCCAGGCTCTGAGGGTAGCATCACCTAGCTGATTCAGATGAAAGTGTAAAATCACACATAGTGACAACTATGGAATATTTTTTTCTGCAAGGAAAGGTACTTTGCACTATTAGTATCTAATCTGTGGGATTTAATATGTCACTATGTAGTTTTGAGATGGAAATCTCAAAGGCTAGTAAGCTTTTGTGGGTTCTGCCACTACTACACTCATATCACGTTCAATTTATGGGGTAATGCTCATCCATTTTAGATATCTTCCATTTGGGAGACAGTCAGACAGTGCAATTCTTTTCCAGAAGTCATTACAGAATCCTGCTAAATCTGCAGTTCTCTCAAGTATACCTTACATAAGGTTTATATAAGAAGATTGTTGCATGGGGAGGAGATCACTAGCTCCCATGGAGCATACTAACTAAAGAGTTAATCACACAGCATGCTAAAGGGTTAGCACACACAGGCCAAATCATCTCTGTCTTTTAAAATAAGATATATCATCACTGACTTATTAAAGTTTTGTCTATTCCCCTGAATAGTCTTTTATTGACTCAGACAATCTTTTGTACTTTCCCAGCATGAAATTATGATAAAAGGTTGAGTCTTACAGATGTCTACAATGTCCTTGAAATGAAAAGGGAAAATGGCTCAGGCTGCATTTCAAAAGTGAATATATATCACTCATCACAGAAAAATGAATTGACTTTGTATTCATTAGATGACCTGTGAAATAATCTGCAATTAAACGGACAATAGATTTCTAGTTCTTATAAAGATACAACTTTAATCTCACATGGATTTTTTTTCCTTCCTTTTTTTCCATATGTCAAAATTGTGTTTAGTATTCATTCCTTCAGAAACTGTTGTTGTTAAGATAGGGAGCAGAAATAGAATAGAAAAGCAGCCATAACAGAGCTCTCAGAAACAGCATGATCACCAACACAGTTTTACATTTGTTTTGGCAGTTTCAGAAGCAAGGCAAGATTTAGTTGGGCAGATGGATTAACACAATCCCATGGATATAATATTTCTCATTTATGGCAGTTTATACCTTTAGGACATGACCTAATGAACCTTCACAAAGCACACATGGGGGAAGAAGGGTGGCAGCATTTATATGGCTTTACTTGCCTCAAATCTTTCGAGTTTAAGGAAGATTATCTAAATTTCTCTTCAGCCGTTACATGTACTCCAATGATTATTTGAATTATGGAAATGTCAACAAGTTCAGCCATGAATAAGATCTTCTTTTTGTTAGATACCGTGTAAATACATGAGGCCTATATCTCCAAAAATTTGCACAATAAGAAGGCATTGAAGGATGCTAAAGCCAGATACTGTGAGGTGCAGGGGAAAACAAAACGTGGTCTATCAACAAATACACATCAGACCTTGAAGGCATCAGACACATTCAAAACTCACTAAAATGTGAAATATCTGCCTCATGGGATAGGATGCAAATGATTTTGCAAGGAGCGGACATTAAACTACTGAGCGTTCAAAGGGAAGAACTGAAGCCAAAGGATGTTTGTTTTGGTAAAGTGAAAGTGGAGCTGCTGTTTTTCCCTAAGAGAAGCGAAGTAGAAGATTTAGTGCAAAAATAGAAGAAAAATCAGGGAGTACAGCTTTTGTACAAGAAATGCGGCCCAAATTTGAGCAGTCCCCTCCAAGATATTTCAGACTGAAACTGAAATATTTCTGTGAACATAGCCCATGCTTTCTTATACAAAGATGCTATGGAAACTTTTCCTGCTCCTCAGGTTCCCTAGGCTTCTTTCCCAAAGTGCTCCCTGTACTCTCTGTCAGAGAGAGAGGCCCTTCATGCCCTGGGAGCTCAGACATTACCCCCTATTACTGGACAGAAATTAATAGTGAATGTTAATGATACTTACATTCACGTCATGTCTCTAAGCTTATTAGCAGTACTTCGTGTACTCAGCATTTCCCTGTATCTTTATTCAGTAGTTGCTGCAAAATCATCACTGCATTACTACAAATAACGGCAATGTCTAGTAGAACGGGAGCTGTTTCCATTAGAAAATAGCAATCACATATTTGTTGCATTGGTCCCTTCTCAGCTGGTAGCCATAATCTTGTCTTGTATTCCTTCTCCAACATGGTATTTGCCCAAGACCTTGCACTGAAACGACTGAAAATAAACCTCTCACCTTAATACTATGCTTTTACTCAGTTACTGTAAGAGTTTAAGGACATTGTCTGCACAGTGTGCAGATTTTATTTTTGAGATTGTGTTCTGTTTCTGTCTGACAAATTGCAAACTTTATTTTGACTGTAAAGACAATCATTGCTCTCCTGCAGTAGTTTAGGCTACACCTTAACTAAAATTCGTAACGATCCAGGGCTAACAGTAGTACTACTGGCTTAAATGTATCACTGAAACATAACTGCTCTGATAATAAGTTAACTCCTACGGAGGAGAATTGTTTTGTCACCTTGGCAATAAAGTCCTTTGGAAAGGATCAGAGAACATCTTGTAGGGCTGATCAGGGATTCACCAGGCAGAGTGGCTAGAAAGTTATAAAAAGGAAAGCAAGTAAGTTGTTTGATCTGCTTTAGTCTTCTTCAGTGGCTAAGGATGAAGGAAAGCTGTATGCCCCAGGGGCATAATAAAGCAGAGAAAGCCAGAGCATAAGTAGGTTCTAAAGGGGTTCCAGGGAAGTGATGTGCCAGAATAAAAGATCTCATGTTTGGAAAGTATGTTGAAAAGTATGTATTTTTCTTTAATTCCTTTATAATTTCTTTTGCTTTATTCTTTAAATAAAAAAAATAGTATGCTTAGAAACTCTGGGCCGAAAAAAAAAATAAAATATCATCTTACTTGGTGAGTTACTTCCACCTCAGGCAGTCTTTAATCTCCAAACTAGTATTAAAGGTGTTCACTTCTGGGGCAAATACTGGAGAAAAGATGTTGAAGGTATGGGAGGACATTAGTCTCCCAAAAAAGAATATTTGAGTTTTGAAAAAAAACTTTAAAAGGAAAAATAAAAAAAAATAAATTTGTGTGCCTCCTAGACATGATGGAAGAAAAGGCCAAGGAGAAAAAAACACAATATAAAGCATTATTTATAGTTTTTCTTTTATGTCCCAAACGAAGAATCCTTTTCTTGACCCTGAGTTCAGTTTGTATTACACAGACATTGTATTTTTCAATCCAGAAAATAAGAACAACTGCATCAAGTATAGTTTTTGTCACTGTGGAGGCATTTTAAGTTTCTCTAAAAAAACAAAAATATGATGTTTCTTCCTCTTTCTAGCAAAGGACATCATGGGCTCATTCATCTGCTTTTTAATAAGCTTTAGATGACAATGTAAAAGTCTCGTGTCATTTGAATCAAGTGTTTCCAAACCTTAGATGATTACATCAGACTCACTCCCTTTCCTTCTGATGTTTTCCTGAATGTTTTCAGGCATATCCAACCCAATTTCCAGTTGTTGAAAAACGACTCAGTAATTCATCATATTTAACAACTCAAGTCACTAATGCTGAGTCAACAGCACCTGATTTTCTTCTGTGCTGATACTGATTCCCTCAGCTAATGCTCACCTTAGAATCACTTGTGCAGAAGAGAAAGCCAAAACTCTATTTTCCATCAGCTAGATTTCTGCTGCTTTTCAGATTGGGTAAGCGCATGTATCTTTACAAATTTTTCTGGAGCTGCAAATGACAGTTTAAGGGAACAGGCAATGAGAATTTCAGGATTTGTTTTTTCTCACTTCTTTACTCCATTCTAAGTATCTCTATTTATATCTAACTACCTTTCCCTTTGACTGATATACTTTCATGTGATTTTTCTCTTTTGACATCTTTACCAAAACACTTAATGTAATCATAAACTCATGTTGTTTCACAAGCTGATTTAAAAAAAAAAATTAAAAAAAAACCAAACAAGCTATAAAACATGTGGTTCAGAGGCAGCAATGTCCAAAACAAGCCAAGCCACAGCCAAAACCAAGCAGGGAGCTCTGTGTAGAATTAGGTCATATTTTTAAAGGGATTTTTTTTTAAGTGTCTCTCAGTTTGTTTTAAACAGTTAAAGATTTCAGCATCAATCCTAAATCTTTGTACATGTCTCAACCTTCTCAAAGTATTTCCCATGAGATATACACTAACTGATCTTATTAATAGTAAAAGAAATTTAAGCAGTTAGTAAGAGTTTCTGCAACACGCTACTGGAACTTCATCTTGAAGTATGCGAGATAATTATCCTGGACTCCTGGTTTTAATAATCTAACTTATTCTGGACATCACAAAAAGAAAATGTAAGCCTTAGAAGTAAATGTACATTTACTTTATGGGAAGGCTAGCATACCCAGCTCTTCAAGTACAACCATGGCATCTGCATTTATTTATATGAAGCACAACCAACACCTGAGCTTATCACTGTCTGAGGCAGGAGTCTGTACCTTCAAGAGATAGTAGAACTACATGGGTCATGGAGCGCGCTATGCTACATACAATTTATACTGTGGTTTTGGAGATCTTCGCACTTCATTCATTTTAATCTTTTAATTTTTTCCCCATGCTTTTATTTTCATATGAAGGCATGTTTGTTTGTTTGTTTTTTTTCTTTTCAATTATTCACATTTCTATACTTAGAAAGACCTTGGAACATCTTAGAAACACCAGACACATTTTGATAAAGTGCATAAAACCACAAACGCAAATAACACACAAGCCTTAGGATCCTTCTTGGTGTTCTCAGTGCTGTCATTTCATCCCAATTACAGGGTGACTCATTCATCTTAATAAACTGCTATGATTTTCAGAAAACAAATTAGGTAGTACATTACCTGCATTAGTACATTGAACTGCAGTTATTTACTTTCATTCAGGACAACTAGAGGAGTAAGGTTTAACTCATGCCAAAAGCCCAGACTTAAAATACAAATTTTGTAATGCCCTGAGCAATATCTCGCAGAAGTATGTCACCATGCATGAGGTATTGTGCAAGAGAGTCCAGGGGGAGAGCATGGAATTATGGACTGTGAACTATAGGATCAATTATCTGTCTTTGTCAGCTTTATGCCTTTTCAATTAGTTGATTAAATAAATCACTCAGAAGGGCTTGGATGCTGATGCATATTTTATTTCTATTGGCAAGCTGGCTGTTGGAAATCCTCTTTTCATTCTACAGTAATTACTTTTTTTTTTTCCTACTTCGGAAGATTTCAGCCCATAGAGATGTAGTCTTTGGCTATCGACAGGGTTGCCAAACTGGAGGAAGTGCTGAACAACAGTTACGGTATTTTATTTTTTGATATCTACATCAACTATTTAGCTTATATTCAGTATAAGTATATGTTATATACTTATGTTGATAGACTTCCTGATGAAGTCAGTGCTAGGAGTCCCAAGGACTTGATCAAATAGTCAGTATGCACGTTGCCAGAAGGATCCCACATTGCGAAATACACAAATTAAGTATTTGTATCACATTTGAAAAATTTGATTAGGTATCTAATGCCCTCTGAATTCAGGTGGGCACTTAAACAGTTTTGAGGACTCAACCTTAATACAGGCTGGGCAGAGAATGGATAGACAGTAGCCCTGAGGAGGAGGACTTGGGGGTGTTGGTAGATGAGAAGCTCAACATGAGCCAGCAATGTGCACTTGCAGCACAAAAGGCCAACCGCATCCTGGGCTGCAGCAAAAGAAGCATAGCCAGCCGGTCCAGGGAGGTGATTCTGCCCCTCTAATCTGCTCTCCTGAGACCCCACCTGGGACATGGACCTGTTGGGGTGGGTCCAGAGGAGGGCCATGAAGATGATCAGAGGGCTGGAGCACCTCTCCTATGAAGACAGGCTGAGAGAGTTGGGGTTGTTCAGCCTGGAGAAGAGAAGGCTCTGGGGAGACCTTATAGCAGCCTTCCAGTATCTGAAAGGGGCCTACAAGAAACCTGGAGAGGGACTCTTTAGAAGAGCATGTAGATAGGACAAAGGGTAATGGCTTCAAACTGGAAGAGGGTAGATTTAGATTAGATGTCATGAAGAAATTTTTCTCTGTGAGGGTAGAGAGGCACTGGAACAGGTTGCCCAGGGAAGTTGTGGAGGTCCTATTCCTGGAAGCATTCAAGGCCAGGTTGGATGAGGCTTTGAACAATCTGGTCTAGTAGGAGGTGTCCTTGCCCCATGGCAAGGGGGTTGGAACCAGATAATCTTTAAGGTCCCTTCCAACCTAAACCATTCTATGATTCTATGGTTCTATGTTTCTGGGAAACATGGCAGAATTCTCAGTGGCTCAGTCACAGAGATAGATGCAGTACTCTAAAAACAGGGCTAAATGATCATTCTGAAAAGGAGAAGATTCTTCTCAGTTTCTGTTATGCTTAAATTTTGGGTGACTGCTGCTTATGGAGCCTCTGTATAGCTGTTTATCAACAGACCTTCAGAGCTGAAAGTGTATGCTGCTACTATGCAAGAGCTGATACCTTCTGTTCAAAGTACCCCACCAAAAAATGTTTGGTTTCTTCCACCACGAAAAATTATACTCACTCTTGCAAGAGCTAATTCTTGATTCTGACTTGGAAAACAAGTCTTACTGTGTAGGGTTAGATGCCTATGGAATAGCAAACACGAAGACTGGTGTTTTCAGCTATCCTGTGTGAAACTTTCAGGACAAAGGCAGGGCTAGATCTGATTTTCTTCTGGAAATCTCCTTTCTCCTTTCAGATAACTCCTCAGTTCCTCAAGTCCTTGCTCCCCTGAATTTCATTAATGTTAGTTCCAAAATTCTCTTTAGAATTGAACAAATTGAGATGTAATTTTTAGAGATCATTCACTCCAAAGATTGCTTCCTATAGGCAATATAGTTGAAAGGGTACTGGATATGGTACCCTCTGATATACATAGTCCTCCACTACTCTCCCACCTGACTGCTCAGGAAGCAATCTAAAGCACTGATCTCAGCGTGTGCTGTATCACTTACCATATCTCAGCAGTTTTCTGCTGCAAAAACACCTGGAGAAGAGAAGGCTCCAGGGAGACCTTATAGCAGCTTTCCAGTACTTAAAGGGTGCCTACAGGAAACATGGGGAGGGACTCTGTCCTGGTTTGAGGTAAAACAGGACCAATTTTGTTCAGTAACTTTACTTTTTAGCTAGGCCTCTTCCAACTGCTGAAATTAACAGCCTGTTGTGCAGGAAACTGTTCACTCTCAGAGTGATAAGACCCATGTTTATAGCTGATGCCAAGGAATGGGATGCAGAGAGGCTCTTACTTATACTTATTGCTATAACAACCAAGGGCAGCCAACTTTGTTACTTGCCCCGTTGGAGGGTCAGAAGCAGAAAAGCGTAGAGGGGTCACACCTGCAGGGAGGAGCGGACAGGACAGGTGACCCAAAACTGACCAACAAGGGTATTCCATCCCATCTGCCTCATGCTCAGTATAAAAGCTGAGGGATCAAAGGGTCAGCTCTCTTTCTTCAATGGCCGGCGTCCTGGGAGGACTCTGTCTCTGTGTCTGCCTTTGATCCCGATCCTGAATCCAGATCTGGAATCCAGTTCCCGTCCATCACTGAGTCCAGTCTGGGACTTCCCCAGCGCGTGCTGGTGACGTGATTGTCATCCTGGGAGCTTGATACGGTTTTGTATATATTTCATTATTTTTCTTTTTATTGTTTTATTATCAATATTTCATTAAAGTAGTTTAGTTCCTTCTAAACTCTTAAGTCTCTCTTCTTCTCTCTCTTTCTTGCCTCCCGAGCAGAGCAGGAGAGAGAGAGCATCTGTCATTCCACTGGATTGGGCCAATCTGGCCCAAACCATGACAGACTCTTTATCAGGGAGTGTAGCAATAGGATGAGGGCTAACAGTTTGAGAGGGTAGATTTAAATTAGATATTAGGAAGGAATTCTTTACTGTGAGGGTGGTGAGACACTGGAACAGGTTGCCCAGAGAAGTTGTGGATGCCTCATGCCTGGAGGTGTTCAAGACCAGGCTGGGTGGGGCTTTGATTAAACTGATCTGGTGAAAGGTGTCCCTGCCCAGGGCAGGGGGTTTGGAACTAGATGATCTTTAAGGTCCCTTCCAACCTAAACTATTGTATAATTCCATGATTCTATGAAATGTAAAGGAGCAAACAGGAGGTAAAACAGTAAAAAGAATGCTTTCCTTTGGTATAACACCAACAAAAATTATGTTACTTTTTCAGAAAAATTTTGGAATCTTTTTTACAAAATGCAAGAAATGCTCTTTTTCAATTGTGTCAAATTGTAGCAAAGTTTTCAAGGTTTTTCAAAGAAAGTTCAATGACACACAAAAAGCAGTTCCCTCCAAATCAAATATCTTTAAATAAATCACATATTAATTTGTTGTAAAACTGGTTTATCTGAGGTTTTTGGGGGTTTTTTTGAAAACGCATGCTTCGTATTCTCTAAAAGTACTGAATTTGTAAGTATTAGCTCTGTTGATGGCAACTCCTTAGGGAAAATATCTCAAGATATACTGAATTCATTACAGCTTCTTGGACCTGTGTAATTAGCAGGAGTTGGATGTCAGTTTATTTGTTTATGAATGTAAAACAGGTACTTAGACATTACAGTACGGGTATTTCAGTTCAGAATGGATTTATGTTTTTTTGTGTATTAAACCATACGGAATCTTACATAAATAGACAGAACTTAGGTTACAGTAAAACAGATCAACAGGAGTCAGATTTTTAAATAAATCAGTAGAAATTCACAAAGTGTTCTTGAAATTAATGTTGGGGCACAATAGGTTTACTGATATCCTCAATGTAAACTACCTCACATCATTTGCCCTGATGGTTTATCCGGGCAATGGAATAATAGCCTGAACTTGGCGATTAATTCAAAACACAAAAAATAACCCATTTGGTTCCTGAAAGGGCTAAAAATACAGTGGAGAAGCTGCACTCACCATTACTTCCAAGCCTTCTGCAGACAGTGAGTAAAGTAAACCAGTATTTTCTTCCGTGAAGATAAATTTGTTAACAGATAGTCTTGCCTAAATCCATGTGAGATCCAGAAACAAGAGAAGGGGCACCTCAGCTCTCTGCGATCCAAACTGAAGATGCATTTTACACATTAGGCATACCAAGATCTTCGGAGCCCTCAGAGGGAGTTTTAATCTCCACTTAGCTTGTACATGGTGGCCATCACAGGAAGATGGACTTGCTCATTTATGAGGACTATGGGAACATCTAAGATTTAGAAGCCTGGATTTAGTGCCTGCTTAGGCAGGGAGGATATGATGCTACAAGAGAGTCTAGGTGCACATACCTCTTGCTGGGACTAGTTGTTGGCTTCTTTTGTTGAAGATAGATAGACTACTTTTCAAGAAAGAGTACGAGACCTGTGGGGCTTGAAAGACATCAAGAAAAGTGGTAGTTGAGTAAATGTGTCATTTGCCAGAGACAAGATCATCCTGAACTTTGAACCTTGCAAATTTACTTTATATTTAATAGCCACTGGCTAAAAGGCAGAAATAATCCTGGGAGCAGGGAGCTGGACAATGGTTCCTCATTCTCAGCTAAATGCTATATGCAAGTAGCTAAAAAGGTCTACTGTCCCTTTTTCCATCTTGTAAAAGTGAAATAATGTTTCATTTCTTCTTCTCATAGCATTATGAAGAGATATATATATATCTAGCATGATATATAATGGCTCGTAAAATGATTTAGTTTTTAGCGAAGTACCTGCAAGCTCTGCCATGAAAGAACTCATCTTTCAGTAGCACAATTCTTTGTTGTTCGGTTATATGAAGTGAGCAATGCCAAGAAGATCATGTCCTTTGATCAAGGAGCAAATCCATTTAGTATTGCCATGCTTAGTCAATACCTTGTAAAAAATTGAATAAAAAACTGAACAGCAAATGGGATTTTCCAGAAATAATGTACTAAAACCATCTGAAGTATATTCCTCAAAAACTAATTACTGAAAACTGAAATAAAAGATATAAAAGTTGCATAAAGTTTTTTCTTTGTACCTATGCATTTTTATCAGACAGGTATGTACACACACACATACACATGTCATAACTTCTATTATTTTCTCACTAAGGCTTATAAATTTCATTTGTTTTGACCTAAGGGACACACCTGAGTGGTTATTGAAGATAGCTTTTGATTTTCTTTCTTTTGAGAAAAATAATGAAGAGCTACAATTACATAAAAATAGTATTTTGGATTGTTATTCAGTGCTTTTCTCCTTTTTTCTTTTTGCCAACTTCTACAATATTTATACAACGATGGTTGTGTTGGGTTCATACAGCCTTAAAGCCTGCATCTGACAATGATCGACTGATATTTAGAAAAAAAGTACAAGAACAAGGCAATTTGATAGCTTCTGGCTATCTGCTGTTCAGGAACTTCCTCAGCTGGAGGTTATGCCCGTTTTTTTCCCTTTAGAATTATTCTAACCACTTTAAAGTCTCAGTTAAACTTTTAGTATTCACAGATTTTTGTGGCAAAAGTTCCACAATTTAACTTTGTATCATGTAGGAAACATTACATTTTGTTGGTTTTAAAGCTCTGTCTGAAATTCAGCAGCATGTCCCCCGCTCTTCATATTATGAAAACCAGTAAATAATAGCTGCTTCTTCACTTCTACTGTATCATCAATGAATGTGTGTGTATCTTCAAGGTATTTGAACCTCACTAATATTTCTTTGTACAGAAGTGGTTCAGTTCCTTTGATCTTCCTTACTGCACTTCGTGATACCTTTGCTTAACCTAATCTGCCTTGCTTGAGATGAGGCAGCATCAGGAATGCACATCTTATACATGAAACAATTGCATCCTGGATTAATACACTGACATAATGCTGTTTTGTTCTCTATTTTCTGTTACATTAGCCTTTTTGCCAGTGGTAAGCATTAAGATGATGTTTTCATCAAAAAATCCTCAGTATGTCTGAGTGGGAGTCACTAATTTAAAACGCTTTGTGTCTTTGTAGTTAGAGCTGATGAAAGCATTCAGGACCTACATCACCACGGGAGAATCATGGACAGTATGATAAACACTCATATTATTTTGATCACCTGGAACACAGGGGTCTTTGGCAAGTTCTCATTCCAGAGAAGGCATAACATTCAAAGCAGACAAGGTACTAGTGAGCTTTATGGTTTTCTTCATGCCCACCACTACTGTAGGTCATGCACTTGCAGTTTAACCTTATGGACATTTCACCCAGGCTCCCAGTAGGGTTTCAGCTGAGTGTGCTTCAACTTAACCTTTACCACAAATTGGAGAACATTAGTAGGCTTGAACATGTAAGCTTGATAATATCACTTTAGCTTTGTATGTGCTCACAGTCTACAAACTGGTCTAGCCAGATGGGTAGCAGAAGGACAGAGCAACTACTTTTCATTACACAGGCTGGCACTGTTGGTAACAATGGGGTTTTCCCACTATTTGTGGACTATTACTGCTGAAAGTGATTAAACGGGATTAATACATTTAAGACAGACTATTTGGTAAGCGACTAAACATTACTAGATACTGAGATCAGGTCCCGATTTTCTCACTTTTGCTGTCAGGGAGGTATATTTGTGTTCAAAAACATGCATGTGAAGCTGATACAATCTGTCCTTTCTCGGTATGTTTTCCAGGAATTAAGATGTGTCGATAATTCTTGAAACTCATTGTCTATTGGGACGTTTGATTTATTTCTGTGCTATTACATTACTGTCTTTTGAAGTAAGCAGGGAGGTGGGTGAGGGACTTTTCTGTTCTCGCTTGCTTTCACACTTCAATCAAATTTTGCAAAGTCTCAGAAAGCAGTACGTAGCTTTCAATCATGCTTTGGGTAGTCCCTGGAGTGTGGCTGGTAAAAGGAAATACTGATGTTGTGGGGTTGGGGTTTTTTTGCTCCGTTGGTGTGAATGTAAAAAGGTGGTTGGATTTGTCTTCTTTAGTGAATTAATTTTAAAGCTAGAAATAGATCTTGCATGAGATGTTATTTCAACTGTTTACTTATCTTCTTAACATCATACTGATGGTTATCTTAAGAAAATGAGTCAACTCTTCAGACAGGGAACTTTTTGATGCTGGTTTTTTTTTCACTCATCACATTTAAGATATTTTCATTGAACGGTTTATTACTCATACACTTAAAAGTGTGCGTATATGTCTATGTAATAAGGATCAAACTGCTGATGCAAGAGCACTTGGTTGATTCGAAATAAGTATTCTAGGTATTTAAAATTAATGAAGATGAATCAAACACCAGCTACACTAGAGATGTTATTAGTCAATACAGATGTTTATAATATGGACTAAAATCTTATTAACTTTATGCATTTACATAGCCATATTTAAGATTTTTGAGAGTTTAATTTGAACATCTTCCTCAGACGACAATGTCAACCTTCTTGCATCCCATGAACAGCAAGCTCAAAGCTAAGTAAGAAGGCTGGAATTAAAGATATCTCCGTCACCACATAAGCTTGTGTATCCTAGTAGTACCTTCTCATTGTTTTAAATCTGGAATTTTATTTAATTAAGAAGATAGTTTTTTGAAAATTATCTATATTTACAGAGCAGTACCTGACATGGCAAGACTGAATAGCATTTCTTGAAGTATTCCACCGAGCACACATCCAACTGAGCAAAGAGTAGACTTTTTTTTTTTTTCTTTCTCTTCTTTCCCCCTGTTGGATTTCATTAACACACAAAGGCTTAATTTTAAGCAGGGGATTTATTTTCACTTAGTTGAGGATTATTTGCTAAAACATTCCTAGGGCATTCAAGTTTGGAATGTACATATTCTATATAACAGTAAATAATCTAACAGCTCATTTACTTTCAGATCCACCTACATACCTAATATTGCCTTTTTGCTTGTGTACGCAGTTAGTTTTGTTACAAGCACTCATACATATTTTTGTACTAAATAATAAATTGTTTTCCGAAGATAGCATCTTTGGCTTTTGATTCCTACATATGTTAGCTCTGAGTGAAGGGACAGAAGAAAAGACAGCAAAAGGGATATATGGAAAAAATACTACAGAAAAGAGAGATCCCAAGGAACACAGAATAAATTGAGAAACTTTCTTGTGGAATATGCTAGTTTGCATTTGATGGCTCTCTAAATCGTATATATATAAAACGAATTCTAATTAACACTTGTACAATTCAGCCTTTCTCTTCTGAAGCATGGAACAAATATCATTTTATACAAAAAATTTCCAGTGATTTGCTGATTGAAGACATAGTTTTTTGATTGGATAAAAGGATTTTTAATTATTTTTTTCAAGTAAGTTTGAGTGCCAGTTCTCATTTTCTGTATTGTTGTCACTCTAGAAGACAATAATAAAATGTCATGAAGATGGAACCTTTCATAAGTTTTTTTTTGCATAGGTTGAAAGACCTTTTTTTTTCCTTTACTTCTGTGAAATGTTACGCATTCGGTAGTTTTCAAACTTGAAACGTTAAATGCTTTTATGTGCTATGGTGGATTTACCTTGACTGGCTGCCAGACCCCAGCTGTTCTCTCTCTGCCCCTCCTCTACAAAGCAAGGAGAGAAAATAAGAGGAAAAGCTCATGGGTAAAGCTAAAGATATGGAGATCACTTACCAATTACGTTCACAGGCAAAACAGACTTGACTTGGTGAAAATGAACTTAATTTCTCACCAACTAAAATAGATTTGGATGGTGAAAAACAAAGACAAAGATTGAAACACCTTCCCCTCACCCCCACCCCTTTTTCCAAGGATCTCCTTCACTCCTTCATTCCTGAATCCCTCACCTGACGCCCACCTCCCCGGGTAGTGCAGGGGGATGGGGAATGGGGGGTTACGGTCAGTCCATAACACCTTCTCTCCACCGCTCCTTCCTCCTCACGTTTTCCCCTGCCCCTGAGTGGGCTGTGTGGATACCTGCTCCAACGTGATCCTTTCCTTGGGCTGCTGGGAAATGCCTGCTCCACCCATCTCTCTCCCACAGGCTGTGGGAGAATCTCTTCTCCAGGAGGTACCAGGAGTAACTCCACCTTCTCCTTCCCTGACCCTGCTGTCAGCAGGATTGTTTCTCACACTTTTTTTTCCCCCTCACTGCATGCAGCCTTTTTTTACCCTTTCCTAAACTTGTTTTTCCCCGAGGCACCACCACAGGGCAGGGCTGAGCCCTGCCCTGTGGTGGGTCGGTTGGAGCCAGCGGGAACCGGCTGGAACCGGCGGTGTCCGGCATGAGGCAGTCCTGGCCTCTCCTCACAGAGGCTGCCCCTGCAGCCCCCACTGCCGGCACCTGGGCACCCGCACCCGGTACATGTGCAAAAATTCAATGGAAGCCATTTAAATCGATAAATGACGGAGGAAAGTAACAACTGTAGATGTCAGTTAAGCAGTGCTTTTTGAAGGTTTCGCTCTATCAACTCAAGGATATTTTGAAGTGTGTTTTTAATGGTGCTTAAGAGGTAAGTGAAATAACGATTTAGACACTGCATAATGCTTTTAAGCATAAAACATATCATCTAGTTTTCCCTAAAAGCATCCATTATAGATAAGGAATCTGTATTGGCAAAATTAAAGATAAGTAGCCTACATTTTTGAGAGAAACCAGCTTTGCCTTTTTGTCTGTGTTCTCCTCTTGCCCAGTTAGAGTAACATGTTTTGAGAAGTATTTTTGGGAACTCCTGTGGCTATATTTATTTTTAGCCTACTAAGAAGAAAATTCTGGCTTTTTTGGATTCACTGCATTGTTTGAGAAGTATCTCGGATATCTTGATAACTTCAAAGGCAACAGGACCAGATTTTCTTTTTAAAGGTGAGGAAGGCCTGACAAGGTCTTTTCAAATGTTTGCACTCATCCTGGCTATTGAAAGGTGTGGATTGTTTACAGGCAGGTACAAAGCCAACCAAAACCAAAACATGTTAATGGAAATACATACATTTATTTAAATGAATTTAAGGAAGACTTCTTACTGAAGATTTTCCTGACCATGATCACTCATGTGAATTAAATCATGAGGACATGCAGCAACAGTAAATATTTAATTCTAATATTTAAATCAATTAGGTTCAGCCACTGACTATATCTGTGCTGACCACAAGCTCTTTGTGGATTTAGCAACTGGGGCTTAAAGTTGTATTAAACTTAGCTATAGCTCATCTTTGTTGCTTGATTAAAAGAAAAATCCTTCTTTTTTTCCCTGTGATACAAACCTTTCTGAACGTATTAATAAGAGCTGTGGCCATTTAATAGCATCTCATGTTATCTCTATGTCAGTGAAGGTAATGCAAGATTGATAGATTATTTCTTCTGTGGCAGCTGAGGCCTCTTTTATGTGAATTTTTGGATACCATTTTCTGAAATATGCCTTCATCTCCAGATTTTTTTATTTGAATTTCCTTCAGCTCAGAAAAAGAAATATTTTGCCCAGTCGTGACTTAGTATTTTGGTCTTATTTTATTTTTTTTTTATTCTTTACATTGTGTCTTCTCTTCAACATTATTGCAATCTGGTGGAAAAAAAGCGAGTAGGCTGCAGCTTGATATGTATTTCCTTCTTCCTTGACAGTTGCTCTTTTAATAAGATTATTGAACAAAATCTTACAGCAGTATTCCTAGACCAGGGACTAGAAAAAAATTATTCTTAGTAGAGCTGAACTTTAACTTATATATATATCAAACAAAAATACAGTTTGGGGATGTATATCAGGCTATATTGAAGTGTTTTCTGAGAAGTTATGCTATAATTTGGAAGCAGGTTTTTTTTGCAAATTTTAGGTAATTTATAGATTTAGGTTGCTGGCTTTTCCAATATCCTAACTTAGATGTTGCAAGTATAGGAGCTATAGATGTATTAAATCTCAGGGATTCCTCTGCAGAAACAGCCATACATCCAGTGTTGGTAATTCCTCATTTCACAGTGCTCAAAATGGGCAGAATATGAAGACCTGAACACTGGAAATGTAATTGTGTTAGTCTGAGTACTTAAGAATGAAAAGGCTCAACAATAATTTAACCATGTTATGTAAAGCATCTGGGATATGGGAATTTCAGTTATTTAATTACAGCTATCACTAGGCACATCAGTTTATGGAGGATACATGAGCCTGGAAGACTGAGATAAGTCTTTGTGTTTAACCTTTGCTGTCTGAAAAGTTGATGGCTTGGGTGGAAGGCTAGCTGAATACTAATTGTTCTGTGGTGTCTTGCAAGGCAGGCCGGTTGATATTTTGGCTTTGGATGTGACTTACCTATATTATGAGACTGGCAAGCCGCCTGCTCTCAGTTGCACCCATGTACACTGGAGGAAATACATGAATAATTGTTCTTATTCCCAGGTGTTCACTGCTGTTTTCAGCAGAGATCCCAAACTTTTTAAACCGGTACCTTGCCAGAAATTCAAATTCTGGACACTATTTGCATATAGTGAAGCAGATGGCAGGTGCCCTCATTGCTGCCCTCATTGCTCATTTAGAGGTTTACCTTCAGAGGACTACAGTTCCTGGCTTAAAATGTTCCATCTTGATGTTAGCACTTTGAAAAAACTCTCAAAAAAAATGTTTTGGTACAACTCCTATATGTATAGTTTATGGATATACAGATAGACATATGCAAAAACCCACATATACATATTATGAAGTATTGTGCCATTCATGTTTGTATTTGTGTACATTTTAATATATATATCTAGCATATTTGTTAATAAACAGATGAAATAATTATTTGTTACAAGAATTAGTGACAAAATATATGGCCACTTTCAAGGTTTGCTAGTCTTGATCTAAATGTAAATGACTGAACTCTGTCTTCATTATATCTAAAAATTACTTTTCTCTGTACTGCGGCAAATTGATTTTAAGCAGAAATGGATTCCATCTGTGCCAAGTAAGCAACCATTCATAATTTACACTTCAGGGTGGACTAAACTCTGCCTGTTGGCTGTAAGAATGAGAGCATCAGAGCAAAATAGTAGTTCAGACAGAATAGAATATCTTCTGTAAAGTATAATATTTTAGAGAGGCATGATGAAATCTGTAATACATATAGCTAATTGTACATTAAGCCATTTGAGGTCAAAATAAACTCCTGATTCCTGCTAGAGTTATCTTAAATACTTCATTTAAAATCCTTAATAGTATGATCGATCGTTTTTGTTAGCCTCATTCATGGCATACATCATTGAAAGTAAAAAAAAAACAACAACAAAACAAAACAAACCCAAGTGGGTTTATTCCTTTTTTTCCTTCCTTTTGATCCCTTTTTCTGTGTTTGGCTTCTAAATTTTAGTGCATTACAGTTGTCTATTACACAAAACACATGAAGATTGTATCATTAACAAACTCTCACAAAGCAGATATTTCCAGCAGTAAAACATCAAGACTATGACCTTAAACATCGTTTCTTTCTCATCAGATTCATTGGAGAAGGTAAGATTACCTGAGAGCACATGTAGATAAATATGTCCATGATTTTGCATACTTGCTCGCTGTAGAGTCTGCTGATAATATTACAGAATCACAGGGGTTGGAAGGGACCTCTGGAGATCATCTAGTCCAACCCCCCTGCCACAGCAGGGACACCTAAAGCAGGTTGCACAGGATGGTGTCCAGGTGAGTTTTGAATGTCTCCAGAGTTGGAGACTCCACCACCTCTCTGGGCAGCCTGTTCCAGTGCTCTGCCACCCTCAAAGGAAAGAAGTTGCTCCTCAGGTTCAGATGGAACTTCCTACATTCAAGTTTGTGCCCATTACCTCTTGTCCTATCACTGGGCACCACTGCAAAAAGACTGGTGCCATCCTCCCAGCACCCTCCCTTTAAGTATTTATAAGCATTGATGAGCCTTCTCTTCTCCAGACTAAAAAGACCCAAGTCCCTCAGCCTTTCCTCATAAGAAAGATGTTCCAGTCCCCTAATCATCTTTGTAGCCCTCTGCTGTACCCTCTCCAGCAGTTCCCTGTCCTTCTTGAACTGGGGAGCCCAGAACTGGACACAGGACTCCAGGTGCGGCCTCACCAGGGCAGAGTAGAGGGGGAGGATAACCTGCCTTGACCTGCTTGCCACACACCTCTTGATGCACCCCCAGGATGCCATTGGCCTTCTTGGCCACAAGGGCACATTGCTGCCTCATGGTCATCCTGTTGTCCACCAGGACTCCCAGGTCCCTTTCCACAGAGCTGCTTTCCAGCCGGTCAGCCCCTAACCTGTACTGGTGTACTTATATTATAAAACAAAATTACCAACACTCATGGTAAAATCAATACAGTCAATAGAGATGTGTCAATTTACCTGAAATGAAGTTCTGTTCCAGGATCAAGTATCTCTTTTCTTTCCTGGCAATAAAAATACACTAAAACATAAGCTGCAGATTGAACACAAAGCACACTTGTAAACTATTCTGACAAGAAATATGATGAGATAAATCAGGAAATATATGAAATCTCTGCAGAATAGCTGTTAGGAGATTTCAAGCTCACTACATGTTGGGCATCTCCATTTTGTGTTCAAGTGCAAAAGGGAGCATGATAATTTGCTTGAACTTTCTGAATATAAAACAGGTCTACTACTCTGAGTAGTTCTACATCAATTTTTGCGTGCATTTTTTAACTGAACCATAATGGCTCGCCCGCCAACATTAATAAGAGGATTTTGCACATTTCCAGTATATGTACTGAAAGTGCCTTCATCGGGAGCTGACATTTTTATTTGCTATAATTTTTAATTACAACTTCATTCTATGTGGGTTTTTTGGTGTTTTTTTTTGTTTTGTTTTGTTTTTTTTAAAGTGCTTTAATATCATTTACAAGATACTAACATTGAAGGACACTGTACGTTTGTACATCATTCGTCATCCCTAAGAGCACAGGCAAGTTGGATAAACACGAATGAAAATCCCCAAACAACTTTTAGTTGCTATGGTACATAAATCTCCATAAACAGAAAACACTCAAGTTATGAATTTTACGATTTTATTCCTTTTGGTTAAGCAATCAAAGAAATAGCCATAAAGTCTGAAACCATGAAGACAAAAATATGTCTTGATGTAATGAGCCAGACCGCATACTAATAAAATCATCAAATACAATCATTCAGTCAATAAAAATACAACAACATTTTGCAACACAATTCACATGAAACTGAACCTTTTTCCCAGTGCATGACAAGGAGTTACTATGGTTCGATACTGTGTTCAGTTTTGGGCCCCTCACTACAAGAAAGACATTAAGATTCTGGAGTGTGTCCAGAGAAGGGCAACGAAGCTGATGAGGGGTCTGGAGAACATGTCTTATGAGGAGCAGCTGAGGGAACTGGGGTTGTTTAGCTCGGAGAAAAGGAGGCTGAGGGGAGACCTTATCACTGTCTACAACTACCTGAGAGGAGGTTGTAGAGAGGTGCGGGTTGATCTCTTCTCCCAAGTAACAAGCGATAGGACAAGAAGAAATGTCCTCAAGTTGTGCCAGGGAGGTTTAGATTGGTTATTAGGAAAAAATTCTTCACAGAAAGCATTATCAAGCATTGGAACAGGCTGTCCAGGGAAGTGTTTGAGTCATGATGCCTGGAGGTATTTAAAAGACGTGTAGACATGGTGCTGAGGGACATGGACTAGTGGTGGTTTTGGCAGTGTTAGGTTCATGATTTGACTCGATGATCTTAAAGGTCTCTTCCAACCTAGGTGATTCTATGTTTCTATGATATGACAGGAATTTCAGTACTTACAATTATCTTGCTTTTCACTTGTTATTACATCCAAAGATAACATACAAAAAAACCTCTGCACCAATAAATAGGAGACTATAATTATTCTCCATTTATTCACTTCCTTATAACTTGCCACTTTCAGTAGCTTTTCCCAATTAACCCTCCTTTATTTGGAGAGGGATTCAGTTTAGATGTTGCATGTGATCCAGTCATCTCCATCCTTTCAAAAGACAATAGTAAGAGATATGCACCTCTAAAGACTAGCAATGAGAATTCTGCTTGAGGAACAGATGAATCGTCTCCTACAGGTGCCTTCTTCATCCATCAGCTGTAGATAGAAGCCTGTAAGGATATGTGGAAGGGGAATGCCTGCTTCTTTAAAGGTATCTGATAAAAGAAGATGTAAACAAGATCATACAGAGATAAGCCTGACCAACACGTGATAAGGGAGGTCTTGTTAACAGCAAACCTCGTCAGTCACACTAATCAGTAAGGATAGGTGGAGCGTGAGGATGTTTATTTTCTCAGTTGGGAATATAAGGAAAGGGAGAGAAACAATCACAAACATAAAACATGATCAAGATCATAACCAGAAACAAACCTGGTCAGTCACACTAATAGATGGGCTATCAAGAAACTGCAGGTGAGCCAAGACTTTACCACTGATAAGAATGCAAATCTGAGAGTCCAGAACATTGGAGGGGGGGTCAGTAGGACTATGCCAACTGATAAGGCAATGTGCAGAGGAAGGAGGAGCAGGGAGGAACAAAATGAGGTAGACAGAAAGGTGTATAAAAGGGTCTGATTGTAAAATGGGGCTGGTCAGTATGCTTGTCTATTGAGCCCTGCTCCTGATCACCCCGGTCTCTCCTGCCTTAAATCCTTTCTTAACAATCTCTCTGTACAATCTCGTTCTCTATCCCGTGTGTGTCAGTGCTGCAAAGGCTCAGTGCCAGCTGCTGGGGGGGGAACAGACATGAGTGAGGTGAGTGAGGGGCTTAGGGCCAGTGGCTGGAGCAGGACCACAGGTCACAGCCTGTGTGCTGGGTGCTGGCTGCTGGGGGAGAGTGTCTGTACCTGCCCCAAACCAGGTGTGTGTGTGGATTCACTGGCAACCTCCAAGCTGGACCAGCCAGGGAGTAGGAGGCCCCAGGTCCAGGCAGGGGTGTTAGCCAGGTGGAGGGTCTGTGCTGGTATTCAGAGGGACCCATGAGCGTCAGGTGACTGTAGGATGAGTGTGTGAGTGCTGCGTGTGTGCAGCGAGCACCCAGCTGGACCAGCCAACGAGTTGGGAACCCGTGGGGCAGGTAAAGGGTGCCAGGATCTGGGCAGGGGTGCTGGGTGGGCTAAGGGGCCGTGCTGGTGCTTGGGGGATCCACAAATGTGTGTGTGCTTGTGAACTTGGGGAGTGTGGTGTGTGTGCTTCGCTAGTGACCTTCTGCCTCTGCCAGCCCCAGAGGAGGAGGGGACGTGGCTGGCTGTGCCTGGGTCTGCTGTGAGTCCTGAATGCAGGTGCCGCTGGAGGCAGCGCCTTGTCTGTGGCTGGCTGTGTGACTGGCTGTGTCAGTGTCCTCTGTTCCCACCCCTCCCCATGTGTGTGTGTTTGTCTGGGATCCATGCTCAGCTTCACTACTGGTTTAACTTACATATGGGAAACTGGTAGCTGCGTCCTTCAGCCTGTCCCCAGTCCTGCAGGCACTGGGCTGGGCTCCAGCAGATGGGCAGGAGAGTCCTGAGCTGGTACTGCTGGAGGAGGCTGCTGCTTGTAACATCCCTTAGCACAGCCTGGGTGAATTTTTCGTTCTGAATGAATGAAGTGAGTGAACAAGAGAAGAAAATAAAATGCTACACCTAAATTTCAACACACATTTCTTAACAGTACACTAACGAATTAAAGATCAAACATGGAGCTATGCAGTTACAGATAGTCGATCTTCAGCAAGATGACTTAAAATTTTCTACTGAACTTACTGACCTTACCATCCCCCTCCCCTTCCCCTTCCTTTCTGCTGATTCTAGCCTACAGTTTACTGCCAATACTTAAGATCACCTTTGAGTCTTGTTATTTCTCCTAGACTTGGAACAACTTCTGTGCCAGTAGATGTTTTTCTGCCCAAAGCTATTTTCCATGCAGTCATCCTGGTTCAAGATTTGAGTTTGCAAGGAAATTAATCCGGTGTAAGCATCCCCATAAGAAACTAGAAATTTATCTTTGGGCTGAGGACAGGACATCAATTTTGGCCAACAGTGTATAGCACTCTGTCTCCAAGCAGATTCAGATTCCATTTTGCCTGCAGCTACACTGCACATGAAGGCTGTCCACGAGGAGGCTGGGGGCTTTGCAAGAGGACAGCGTGGTCCTCTTGCAAGAGGTGCAAGAGGACAGACACTTCAGGGCATGATCTGGAGCGATATATTGTCCATGGATTTCTGGGATCTTTTGGTACTTTATTTGCCCTGAGGCTGCAGCTATGAACACATGTAGGCAACAGTTCCTTAGCCTCTGAGGAGATGTCAAGATCTCTGACAGGAGTTCTCTACTAGACATACATTATCTTAAAAGGGATCGTGCTTTGGAGGATCAACAAAGCACACCTGTATCCATTTAAAGTGACTTCACAATGCCTCTGGTGGACTGCAGCTGCTTCACAACTTAGTGCTTGTTTGAGGCCAGAGGAAGTGGACACAGTTTCTTAGGGGATAGGAGAATTACTTGCTAAAAGTGAGGGAAGAAAGCAATATCATGGCTGTTTCATGTAGCACTGTCATGGTAGGACATGATGGATGTGAAAGCAGATGCATTTTGCAGACACAAAGAGACCCAGTGCTCTTCCTTGTAAGGATGGGAGGGGAGGAAGTCTGCTGTTGAAAAGAGGTTTTCAGGTGGTTTGGACAGAATTTTAGAGTAAACAGAGTCAGTACTCAGTCAGCGTAGCCTATGTAATTGAAGGTAATGAAGTGTTTGATATGATATGTTACCACTCAAAATAAAAGATGCGAAAGAAAGCACCTTCTGAAAGTACTACTGTCTTATTACCTTGACAAATTAGAGCTTCAGCTCCCTTTTCCTCTCTTGGCAGAGAAGGAACTGGAGGCCTTGATGGACAAAAAGTTGCCGATAAACCAGCAATGGGACCTTATGGCAAGTAAGTCCAACAGCTTTCTGGCTGCATTAAGAGGAGTGTTACAGCACATCGACGGTGGGGATCCTTCCTCTCTGTTCCATACTGCTGAGACAGATCTGGAGCGCTGGGTCCAGTTCTGGGCTCACCAGTAGCAAGAGACACATGGACTTACTGGAATGTGGCCCTATTGGAAAACCAAGAAAATCACTAAGGTTTTGGAGCATCTGTCATACGAGGAGAGCGGCTGAGAGAGAGCTGGGGGTGTTCAGCCCAGAGAAGAGAATGCCTGGGGGGGTGGGGGGTGTGTCTTATCAACGTGCATAACTAACTGCAGAGTCGGGGAGTAAGAAAGTGTAGACAGGCACTTTTCACCAGCACCCGGTGAAAGCACAACAGGCAATTGGCACAAATTGAAATACAGGAAATTCTATTTAAATGTAACAAAAAAACCCTCAAACTTTTTTACTGTGGAGGTAGTTGAATACTAAAAGACATGCAGTCTCCCTCCTTGGAGACATTCAAAACCCAGTTGGACAGAACCCTGAGCAATTTGCTCTAGATGACTCTGCTTTGAGCTGGCAGACTGGACTAGATGATCTCCAGACGTGCCTTTCAACCTCAACTATTCAGCTATTCTGTGAAACTGCAATGCCTGCATGGAAGCTCTCACTGTGATGGAGACTTTTTTTAGTAGTCAGTGATTCGTTTCAGAGGGTAAAACCCAGCTTCTTGGGAAGAAGTGAGTGATGCCTAACTTTTTTGCCCAACTATTGGTTTTTAAGAGTATGTACTGGTCTCTACAGTCCAAAAATTCATACTGAACCAAGTTTAGGCTAGAGTAGATTGCAGCTGGAGAGGTTGTTACACAATACTCTGTGAAATATTGTTTTTTAACACTGTCCCACAGCTTTCTCATTTGGAAGCTAAGGAAGTATGGACTGTTAGATGGAGTGGAATTTGGCTAGATGACCAAGCTTAAAGGGTAGTGGTCAACAACATAAGATCCAGCTGGCAGCTAACAACAGAGTATCTTAGGCATCAATACTGGGACCTGTAATTTTCAGCATCTTCATCCACCCCTGTGGATGAGGGCATGGCATGCATCCTCAGTGAATTTGTGGATCAGATAAAGATAGGGAGAGTGACTGACACAGAGGGTGGTAGAGCTGTTGTTCAGAGTGAGACTGATAAGCTTGAAGATTCAGCTAACAGAGACCTCACATGTTTCAGTGAGGAGAAGGGCAGAGCTCTGCCTCTTGGATGGAATAACCTTACACACTGGTGGAGGCTGAGGAGGGACTGCCGGGTAGCAGTTCTGTGGAAAATGACTGGGGGCTACGGTGGATGCCAGGTCAAATATGACCCGACATCACACGCCTTTCAAAGGAAGCACAGTCTGCTACTACTCTACATAACAAGAGAGGTGGCTAGCAAAGGTATCATCCCTCTGTAGTCAGCGCTAGTGAGGCTGCATTTGGAATATTGTGTCTGGTTTTAGGTCCTCCAATCTCCAGTTGAAGAAGGCTGTGGAGAGACTGAAGAGAATCCACTGGTGGGTTACCAAGATATTCAAGGGCCTATTGTATTACATATCGTATGTTGTGAAGACACTGCTCTAAATCATGTCTCAGTATATTATAGGCATGAGAAAGGTTGAAGGCAACCTTCCATTCTGGAAAATTTAGATTCTTTGTGCTGTGGAAAACAAGTCCCAACAACAGACTTTTGCCTTATTGCCTACTTCATGCATTCTCTTGGCAAAAGGAATAGAATTAGCCTAGGACAGGTTCCTTGCTGATGGGCCTTTCTTGGTTTGCTGAGGGCAGTGATGTCAGCAAGCAACATAGTTGTGCTCATGAGTTAGAAGGGGAGGCTGGGAGCAGGGGCAGTTGCCCACCCTTCTGTAATTGCCAAAGAGGTTTGCATGAGACAGGTGTATTCTGAATGGTGTGTAGACCTGATGGCCTGGACTGGCAAGTGCAAAGTCACTAGAAAGAGTTATTTGCTGCTGTAGAACTCTACTGAAGTGAGGTTTGGATGGCAAGAACACCCTAGAAAAGACTATTCCCTCCCTGGTATGGAGGTAACCTGGACCCATATATTCAGATACCCATGTATTCAGATACCACGAGAAAGAAAAAAGAACTATTTTATCTGGAAAAAAACATGAACCAAACCAAAACAAAAATGAGTGAGGCTATTTCATTCCATAAACACTTCAAAGGTAAACAAGTGAAAAACAAATGATTTGAGGTAATCATAGCACAATTCAAACATTTGACTAACCTTATCCTGGATATTGGAGGACAAAAGATAAGCCCTTAATTTATCATCACAATATGTAAACTAGAAATTCACTGGAGGGTGCTTAAGTATACAGTCTTAGTTTGTTCAAATGTATTCAGTAAATCCAGCTGACTGGGTACAAGTGGAGGTGATTCTGTGATTCTGTGTAATATCAAGAAGCTGTGTCACAAAAGCTTTGTACTTCTTTTTACAGAAAAATAAGGATGAAAATGAGAGGGCAATAGTGGGACTTTGGTCACATGCAGAGATGAAAAACCTGTAGCCAGATAAAGTGAGTTTATTTTGAAGTTTGGCAATCAGCTGCAACAGATGATGCATAGGTTTGTTTATTCCACTATATACTGCTCTTCAAATTTTAGTAGACCATCAGGAACATGACCCTTGTCAGAACCATGCAATAGTCCGGCCAAAATTTAAAAAGGTCGCTTGGGATACATTATATGTAAGCTGACACTGACCAAGCCAAATAAGCTAAGATGAGCACGAGTTCAATGGCAAAATCTGATCTTGTCTAACTGAAACAAATGTATTAGATGCAGCATACTAGAGGATGGAGACCACTGTAGTGACACTGCTAAGTAATATCCACTAAATAAGCAGAGTCAATTGAAGGCTCTCATCCTTCTGGATCCTCTTTCTAATAGCTATTACTGCTGCTTATGATACAATACTGTTGCATGTGGGAGATGACAGACATCCAGAGGAATAACCTAAAATGACTCAAGTCTCCTCTAAAGGGAGAAAGAACAGGAAACCTACTCTCAGCCATTTGAACCCTTCTTTTCATATCCCATCAAGGTAATTTGTCTTCCTAGTCACATTTAGCATCCACACTACCTTTCCAGGCAAGGGTAGTAGTTACCATCTCACGTGTTGCCTCTTCCCTTAGAGGCAGCAGCAGCAAAAGTCAGGCTGAGAAGTTACGTGTTAGAGCTATGTATTTGGCGCTACTCCTTCAGCTGATTTCCATTATCTCTCTGACAGAGGGAAAGTATTTATGAGAACCATGTAAGATCCTCAGCAAAGCTACTACTCCCAGCAGTAGCCACCACAGTCAATTGCCTGGTTTGCCTGTGCCTGGAACTAGCATCTAGACTCATGAGTACTAGACAATTTCTTCTTACCCTGCACTACATTAATTTATAACACTGCAGACAGGTAGTAGGCAGTTCAAAGATGTAACACAGATTTTCTGAACTCAAATCTGAGCAAGACAAATGTTCCATTGGTAGGGAAATGAAAACAATGTAAGTTTTTACCTCTGGTGTAGTATTCTTTCATTGAAGGTGTACATTCTCAACTAAACAATCTAGTTTTCTAACAGAGAAGCAAAACTGGAGTCTTCACTGTCATCACAGGATCTGTGAGTAATGCTTGCTGTCATCTCTTTCTATCTAGAAGAATCTGTCCTATCATAGCTGGCAACGGCCTGGTCTCAGTTATTCATGCTTTTGTCACCTTTCAACCTAACTGCAGCAGTATAGTATATTTTGCCGTGAAGCTGTTAGCATTTAGGAAACTCCAGTGTGTACAGAACACTAGAGTATACCTCCTTAGCAACACTGGCTATTATATCAGACAAGTCTTCAGATCCTCTCTCTCTCTCTGTTGAATATCATATTAAATACAAATCTCTTTCCTTATTAGGAGGCTTACTAGGAGCTCAAAACAGTGGACAGAAGTAACTAAAGGATTCAGAAATGCTCTGTTCAAAAGACCCATTGCAGTTGTGATTTTCTAATATAAAACAGTTTTCCACAGAAAAAATAGACGACTTGTCTGTCCTGAAAGTGGTCTCAGTGTCGATCTCAGGATGATGGCGAGAACAGATGCAGAAGCTCTGGGTCACTGTTGCATACTTCCTATTTCAAACACCTTTCTAGCCTCACTGCCTGTAACAAGCAACTAACAAGGTATGAGTGTTTGCAAGACTTAAAAACTCTAAAACAAGTGTTTCACTGCATATAATTCTTCTTCACAAGAAGAATATAAGAGAACAAATACATTGGAGATATATGTCACCTTACTTAACACATTTCTCAGAAACTATGGTGATAAGTACTGTACAGCAACCTACACTGAAGAGACTTGAATAGAATTTTAATATGACATGTGACCCTTCTTATGGGGTCATAATCTCTTCATAGTTCCGAGTCTGGCATTTCTCAAAGACAAAAAGAAGTTGTTGAGTGTTTTTTTCCTGGAAGAATGTCGAAGAACAAGCTTTAATATTGTTATGCAAATCAATAACTTCATAATATAACAATTTAGTAAAATGCATTTAGAACAGTATTGAATTAAATCTGTGAAAAAATTCACTGCAATAATGAAAACTGAAAGCATTTAAGTATTTCTAAGTCTTTAAAGGGCGTTGTTGTTCCATAGCAGAAGGTATTTGACTTGACAGAAATGACTAATAAAACCATTAACACAAGCTGATTTTTGCATCACTAAAAAGGGTTTACAAGATTTCTCCAGAAAGCAGTGCTTACACTTCCTTACAACCAATCAATCTTGTTAAAATAATCACAAGTTAAATAGAAGAGCTAGCAATCTGTGAAATAAAAGATAGATCTCAGTACCTGCTGCAAAATAATAACATAGAGGCATTTACAAGAAAGAGTAGGAATAAAAGAACTTACTTGGCTATATTGCTGTTTGCCAGCCTACATATGTCATTATAGATGACATTGATTCATTACGTACTAGCTGCAGTGGAGTTCCCTGCTTAAATCTAAGACTAAAACAAAACCCAGCAAAATCAATGCATACAAAATATTTAATATAGTGTCATTTTTGGTGAATCTTCAGAAATCTGAATTTTTCTCTTTGCATTCCATTAATCAGGGACGTACTTTGATTTTTTTTTCTTTTTCTTCTTTCTTTTCTTCCTTTGCTCCATGTCCATTCCTCCCTCCACCCTCCCCTGCCCTCCCCTGACATCCAGAAGGACAAGCTGGTTCTGTGTCAGGATAAATTTTAGATAAGATGTAGGTCCTTGAACAATTTGATGATGAGTGATCTGTGTATCAATTTGATGACAAGAGATCTCTTCAAGGGAAAGGAAAGATAAAAAGGAGAGGAAAGTCTAGAAGTATGTTAGCTTTTGATGGAGCAAAGGTGCTGCACTGAAGAACCTAGTATAAATTGTCATAGACCAGGATGAATTTATACCTGCAGCATCATTGATAGTGGTCTGAGAGGAAAATGTAGAAAAATGCTCCAGCTGAAATGTTGTTTTTGAATACCTTGCAGATGCTTGTTATGATGTATTATAGCTACTTGATATTGGGGGCAAATATTTAGTATCAGAGGTTCTCATCACAGAAATCACTGATTATGTCCTGTCATACAACTGTATTATGAAAGATGCAATGTATGGTGTCATTCTCATTAGCTGAAAGCTAACAAAATTATCACACAGAGAAAATGTGCATACTATCTTTGATGACAGCTCAGGCCAGCCTGAACTGATGCTGAAGAGGAATAAACCCCATTTCTCAAAATCTCTGGTGTTGTCACCTGTCTAGACTAAATTGACTTTAAGTATAGCAGAAATAAAGTTGCTGTATGGAAAAGGTGAATAGCGGAGCAATCTAAGAGCTATGTCTGTGTTGACTGTGTTTTTTTATGCCAAAGTCCTGTAAGGTCAGGCTGATCATGGCTGAAGAAGCAGAAGCAGCAAGCCGCATTTTCCTGAACACCCTGATTTCTTCCTTCAGTCTTTCTCATCTCTTCCCTCCCCTCTACATCTCCATTTCTGGTGGCAGAAGGGACCTGAACTGTTCCTTCTGGAGCAGGGAAACTGCTTTTCATTCTCTGCTAAGGAGCTCCAGTCTGTGAACAGTTAGAAGAGAAAGAGTCATTATGTATATAGGTTGTTTGGCTTCATTCCCCGAAATGTGGGCACAGGTGACTCTGAGTAGCTCTTGTATAATAAGACAATTTTTAAAGGCAGTGAAATCTACAAGAATACTTACCTTATAGCTGCCTCTTCCTGCTGACCTTTTTTGGATGCACAGTGAGGCTGTGAAGTCTCCGACTGTTCCTTTCCTGTGAGGACAGGCTGAGAGAGTTGAGGTTGTTCAGCCTGGAGAAGAGAAGACTCCAGGGAGACTTTATTGCACCCTTTCAATACTTAAAGGGGGCTTATAAGAAAGATGGAGACAAACTTTTTAATAGGGCCAGTAGCAATAGGACAATGGTTAAACTAAACGAGGGGAGATTCAGACTAGATATAAGGAAGAAATTTTTTACAATGAGGGTGGTGAAACACTGGAACACGTTGTCTAGTGAGGTTGTAGGTGTCCCATCACTGGGAGCATTCAAGGTTGGATTGGACAGGGCTCTGAGCAGCCTGATCTAGTTGAAGATGTCCCTGCTCATTGCAGGGGGGTTGGGACTGGGTGACCTTTAAAGGTCTCTTCCAAGCCAAGCCATTCTCTGATTCTGTGATCACTGTTCTCAACCCTGTTCCTTTGCATAGCTCATACTGTGCGGAGGGCTTCAGCATTCAACACCAGATGATTCTGGTATTTGATAAACAAAACACTTGTGTATTTCCATCTTCACACTCTCATCATTGCAGTGTATATTAACAGCTTCTCATTTTTATTTGACCTGTATTTATCTTCCTATAATTTGTCATGATAACTTCTACCTTACAAATAATACAGTATTCATTCAGTACTTTGGAATACTTTGGATCACTTTGGATCATAAATGCCATACTTTGCTGGTTATTACTTTATTATTAATATACTTATTTTTTATTAATTGACATAAACTAGGAAATTTGCATTGATTAAACACTTAATTGAGCACCGTGCAATCCTTTGACACCAGCTGACTGTATCCCTATTGGGTGGAATTTATGCTAATCTCATCTCAGTTAAGCAATAGTCATTACCATTAGATTAAATTGGTATCCTGTGAGAAGTCCCAGTAAAGTGTCCCTCCCTATCTGAGTGTATAAACATTAACTGGAATGTATTTTACTATGAAAAATGATCAGGCAGAGTCTGACTTTATTTTCACCTAGAGGAGAGGCAAGATATTTTTTGCCGGGCCAGGTGATAATGAAGCAGCATCCAAGAAGTATCATGTATAAAGGTCTTCCAGAAAACCAGTCCTGTGACTCAGAGTTGCAGAGAAACATCTGTTTCTTCTCCTCTCAGGGAACAATTATGCAAAAACATAAAGGCTCTCCTAGACCATGGAAAGAAGCTACTGCTGGACAGGCTGAGACTACCTCTCCTGCTGTCCTCACAGTAGAAGACTGTGTACTCCTTTGCACAGGAAAGAGCAACCCCAGAGAGAAACGGTGCTTGCTTGACACACAGTCTCCATGCTGGGGTGTTGCAGCTTTGCACTTCAACATACCAGTGGGCTGTACTGTAGAAGCTGTCAGCCCAAAGTCTACAGCAGGCCCCTTGCCCACTTTGGTCAGGACACGCTGGGCGTGGTGTGGAGACACCGTCTTAACTGACCCTGATGTCCATCATCCAGGTCCTCTTTCTTCTCTATATCCCAGAATGGTTCAGTGAGTGATACCGAGATTTATGAACTGAATACACTTAGAAATTCCTTTTCCAGGTGAGGGAACCTCCTCACTCAGGAGGCACTAGTGGGTTAATTCCTCCTTCTGCTCTCTTTCTGGCCCACAGTGCCTTGAGTTCCTTTCTGCCCATGGCCAAGGCTATGGTATAAGGGGTTGAGAGAGGCCCTGCACACACTGTGCTTTAGGTTGGCAATTTAGGTGCTCTGCTAGCAAGTAAGAAACAAGATCTGAGCTCTTCGTAGGCAGCAGAAAAAACCTAAGCTTGAGTTCCTTGCTTGTTGTGAGAGCACACTGATCACAAGGATCCATATTCACCTTAACCTTATGATGTGGGCAGACCTGGAAAGGGTGAAGTGAAAGAGTGTCCTTTGGAAGAAAGGGCAGTGCTTTTTCAGCCCGGATCAAACAGTGGTCATGCAGACTCTTTGGGCATGGAAGCAAGAGGCAGGATTTCAGACCTGGGTTTCTCCTCAGTGTGTCATTTAGGGAAGCTCTCAATTAAGTTCACACAGAGTTCACCGAGTTTGGGTCAGCCTTCTCACAATGTTCTGATATATTTTGAGCTCTGGTGAGACCTTAACTCTTTTCAGGGACTGGTTACGAAGCCTAGGCTCACACATTTCTCTCAAGGGGACAGGGCCCCAAAAGTCACAGGAACTGTGTGAAAGTTTAGATACAGAATTGCTTTTTAAGGTCTAGCCTTTCATCTTACACACACACACAAACAAACAACAGTAAAAACAATATAAAACAATAATTCATAGATTCATGTTAAGTTTGATCTGCTAAGTTCTAATAATTTATGTTACAAGGACTGGCTAGTTTTCTCAGTAATTTTAATTCAAAATTAAAATAACATGATTGTTAAAATGAGGGAAGTACTTTTCTCTTGTCTTTTTCTTTTTGTATTCTCCTTTCCCTTTTGTATTTTCCTTTTCTGTTTTAAATACTGAAGAATAATGTGTAACTAGCACTAGACTACAATGTGACATACTTTCCACCAAAATCTTAGGGGACGGCAAGGCAGCTTAGATAACTGAGCTTTTGTATAGTTTGAGGGATGTTCATTATAATTTGTGGTGCTGGTTATAATGTCTTTTTTTGGGTAAGAGAAAATCTTAAGTGGTTGAAATTTAGATAATCAAGACTGGCAAATTTTACTAACTTCCTTGCCTCTGCCAGCTAATTTTGAAAGATACAGCCTTATATTATTATCAGCATTTACCTTATATTATTAACAGTATTCTGGTATGGTTTGCAGCCTCGTAACTGTCAAAATGACTGAACTATAGTAAATATGTGGCTTATTTGCTGATGTTCTCAAAGCATAGAGCACAATAATTAAAATCCCACATCCCCACACCCTCCAAAAATGCAATGAATGTACTCAATAAACCTGTTTTTTGGCAGAGCCAGCTTTATCTGAATTTATTATAAGGGCAGTTCAGGCTATCTTTCTCTGTTGTTGTTTGGCTTTAATGAGAAATGGTTGTTATAAATAACTTTTATGAAGCATGCAGTAACCTGTAGGCATCATTTCATTTCCTTCTCACACATTCACTGCAGCTGCTTGCTCCACTTTGGCAGCCTTTACTTTAATTTGTAATCAATTACACTGATTAAACGTATTTTCACTGTTTCTCACCTGAGCCTGAAAAAAGTGTTTCATAACACTTTATTTTTGGTAATACTCAATACTGTTTCAGAATTCCAGATTTATCTCACTGAAATAAGGATTGTCTTTTATGAGTAGCTTTACTTTTTGACAGCTCCCCAACTCTATTTCACAGGTGACTGCTACAATAGTCTAACGTACAGTTTTGGCAATGCTCTTGAGTCCAATGGATTTTAGTCTCTGTGGCACTTGAACTCAATCAAAGATGGTGTCTTGGAAGAACATAGCACAAGAAGAATAGAGAGAACCTCTGCTTTCATAAAAGTTGGAAGAACACTTCTGTGATAATTTTCCCTTTGTCAAATATTTACCGATACATCAATGAGTAAGACATAGAAATAGAATAAGAGTAGAAATTACTTCTCTAGCAATGAAGAAGCTGTATTGTTCTGAAAAGATGCCTTTCATACCTTGGAAAAGTCCTGTGATATAAGGCCCTGGAGGGAAGAGGGGCCTCAAGAAAGCTGGTTAATATTCAAGGATCACCTCCTCCAAGCTCAAGAGAGCTCCTTTCCAATGAATAAGAAGTCAGACAAAAATGCCAAGAGGCCTGTGTGGATGAACAAAGAGCTCCTAGCCGAAGTTAAACACAAAAAAGAAGCACACATAGGGTAGAAACAAAGATGGATAACCTGGGAGGAATACAGAAACATTGTCTGAGCATCCGGAGATGAAGTTTGGAGAGCTAAAGCCCAGATGGAACTGAATCTGGCTGGGAGTGTCAAAGACAACAAAAAGGGTTTACATAAGTACATGGGTGACAAAAGGAGAACTAGGGAAAATGTGGGCCCATTGCTCAACAAGATGCCCTCATACTGATACACAGTACATGGAAAAGGCTGAGGTACTGAATGTCTTCTTTGCCTCAACCTTTACTAGCAAGACTGGGTCCTAGGTCTCAGAGGGAAAATGTGGAGCAAGGAAGATGGTGCTTGGAAGATCCTTCTTGGTGGAAGAAGATCAGGGTAGGCAATACTTAAGAAACTGGGCATACATTAAGTCCATGAGCCCTGATGGGATGCACCCACGAGAGCTGAGGGAGCTGGCAGATGTCATTGCGAGGCCACTCTCAATAATTTTTGATCAATCATGGTGACTGGGAGAAGTGCCTGAAGACCAGAGGAAAGCAAATGTAACTCTTACTCTTGAAAAGGGCAAGAAGGAGTACCTGAGGAAATACAGGCCAGACAGGCACATTAAGGACAAGAAAACCATCAGGAGTAGTCAGCTTGGCTTCACCAAGGGGAGTCATGCTTAACCAACTTGATAAATTTCTGTGAGGAAATGACTGTCCTGGTAGATAAAGGGAGAGCAGTGGATGTCATCTACCTGGACTTCAGGAAGGCCTTTAACACTAATAAAATCCTCATAGGCAAGCTATGTGTAGCTCTTCACACTACACTGATTTTTTTCTCAGGAGATACAATTTGAGTAAATGCCACATTTACTTAGTTGGTTTTTTGCATGAAACAATGAGTAAAACACAAATATGTACTGTATGTTCTCAGCTATGTACAGAGCTGACTGTTAAAGACATCTTGGGTGTGTTTTCTTCAGTGTTGAAACTCAGGAGACCTTAAGAGAGGGTTAATGTGGGTTACCTACTGCAATAGCTGAGGGTGGACCTCAAGTAAAATTTTCATTTTTCTACCTTAGAAACTGATCATGGTAGTTTAAGCAACTAGTTCAAGAAGAAAACATGCAGTTGGACTGTGACTAAAAGCTGGAAATCTATGATTTTCAAAAGTGAGAAAGGAACACAAACAGTTTTGTATTGGACAGTGGAGTGGATTGAATGGTCGATTTTGAATGGACGGTGGAGTGGATTGAAAACTGGCTGGCAGATAGAGCTCAGAGAGCTGTGATTAGTGGCACAGAGTCTAGTTGGAGGTCTGTGAGAAGCGGTGCTCCCCAGGGGTCGGTAGTGTGTCCAGTCCTGTTCAACATATTCATCAGTGACCTGGAGGAAGGGATAGAGTGTACCATCAGCAGATTGGTTAAGACACAAAACTGGGAGGGGTGGCTGACACACCGCAAGGCTGTGCTGCCATTCAGCGTGACCTGGACAGGCTGGAGAGTTGGTCAGAGAGAAACCTAATGAAGTTCAACAAAGGCAAGTGTAGGGTACTGCACTTGGGGAGGAATAACCCCATACACCAGTACAGGTTAGGGGCTGACCTGCTGGAAAGCAGCTCTGTGGAAAGGGACCTGGGAGTCCTGGTGGACAACAGGATGACCATGAGGCAGCAATGTGCCCTTGTGGCCAAGAAGGCCAATGGCATCCTGGGGGTGCACTAAAAAGACTGTAGCCAGCAGATTGAGGGAGGTTATCCTCCCCCTCTACGCTGCCCTGGTGAGGCCACATCCGGAGTCTTGTGTCCAGTTCTGGGCTCCCCAGTTCAACAAAGACAAGGAACTACCGGAGAGAGTCCAATGGAGGGCTGCAAAGATAATCAGGGGACTGGAACATCTTTCTTATGAGGAAAGGCTGAGGGACTTGGGTCTTTTTAGTCTGGAGAAGAGAAGGCTCAGAGGGGTTCCCATCAATGCTTACAAATACTCCAAGGGAGGGTGCTGGGAGGATGGGACCAGTCTTTTTGCAGTGGTGCCCAGTGATAGGACAAGAAGTAATGGGCACAAACTTGAACATATGAAGTTCCATCTAAACCTGAGGAGGAACTTCTTTCCTTTGAGGGTGGCAGAGCACTGGAACAGACTGCCCAGAGAGGTGGTAGAGTCTCTGACTCTGGAGACATTCAGAACCCGCCTGGACGCCATCCTGTGCAACCTGCTGTAGGTGTCCCTGCTGTGGCAGGGGGGTTGGACTAGATGATCTCTAGAGGTCCCTTCCAACCCCTGTGATTCTGTGATTCTGTTTTCAAGTCTAGTTTTGTGCCTAGGAGAAGAACTGGAATTGTGGAAGTAGGGTGCAACTTATTATCCTCTGAAGATCCCTAGTTCCCTTCCCTTTCTATAAAGGACCCTTATGGTGATTGTCCTCAGACATGAACAGAATTCCCAGATGAGTTAAATAAATCTTAAGAGTATATCCAAAAGAGCTGTATAGGCTACCTGTTCTCCCCTGCTTCCTGAAACCACTGCAATTTTACTGTGATAGTAAGGTCTTATTGTAGCATTGTGTGTTGAAGCCATAGGTGCATTCTCTGAAGCTCTGTTGCTTACTTTCCACAGTTACCAGTATGAGAAGTGTGTAATAAGTGTTTCACAATTTTTTTTCTGGAAGTCACTGGGATTAAATATCCATTTCCTTACATTTCTACATAGCTGTACATGACAATACTTTTGCTGCATATGAAGTCTTGAAAAAACATATGTATCCGTTTTTTTCAAGGTCTGCTGGAGATTTTTTTATTACCATTTCTGGGAAATAAAACCTCTTGGGTAAATGCTTGCAGAAAAGTCCACCTGTTAATTATCAGCAAGCAGGTGAAAATATGAAAGCTAAAATTGTAGAGAAAGAAACTCCTCTAAACAGTTTTGGTTTGAATGGAAGCTGAAGTGGTCTTAACTGCTGCCTCTTATGTTTCTCTCTATCCAGTGTAACCAAGAAGGCATACAGGAGGCCTAGTCTCTTACTTCAAGGTTAACTCTTAAAATGACCTCATTGTAGTTAAATGTTTGTTTTGTTGCTGTTAGCATTATTTGTATAGCAATAGAAAATGGGAAAACATTTTTTCAAAATAATTTTTTAAAATAAACATAGGAAAACACTTCTGTGAAACTTGATAAACCAGTTAAAATAGCTATAAGTCAGGAAAAATTATTTTCTTCTTGTCAGTATCTTATTGCAAGGTCAAAAGAAGAGAAATAAGGTAGCATATTGAAGCATATAGAATCATACTATACACAAACACTCAGACTGGAAATATACTGCAGGCATTTATGTATGTAAAAGGGAATACATTTATTTCTGTAAAGGGGAATAATATTTGTGTCAGGTTTAGTGAAGGTTAATCCTTCTGGTCAACAATTGTTTTTATATTTTTCATATTCATTTATATATGGAGTTTCAGTAACTATACTCTGCTTTCTTTAGTCTATACAGTAAAGCAGTCTGGAGTTTGTTCTCGGGTGTTCTTTGCGTTTGGACTCAGAAATATACTACAATACAAACATTAAGGATATTTGTCAGGCACATAAAATACGGTTCTTGGTAAAATCAAAATCAATGAATTATTGTCATATGTTCATTCAGTGTCTTTCTGTCCATATAAATCCTGCATAAAAATTCTGTCTCTGCTGAAGTTGTTCAGAGTTTGATGCTAAGACTTTGAAAGAATCTGATCCTGACCTTACAGGATCTGGTCCTGACCTGTAGAGAGGGTTTGGGATGGGAGATCTGGGAATGAAAGGAACAGTAAAGAAAGAAGTTCTGAGTTCTTATAGTGTGACTCTGATCTTACATAGCATGTGTATTTCTGTATCACCTTCTACACCTTTTCTTTGTAACGCTGTCTTTTGTTTCAGTTTTTTCCTTCCCCTACTCCCACTGAATGTTTGTATAATAGAAAAATATATGCCGTTCCTTGGAAACAAAATATTTCATTCCCTGCAGCTACTAACAATTTACTTTTCTCAGTGTCAGAATGCAAACATTCTACTCCTGTTTTTCTTCATCCCAGATCATCTCGACAGTGCTTTACTCTGCTGGAAGGACATTTTGAAGATAGGTGAAAACATAGCAAAGTAGCCTTGCTACGCTAGCTCAGTTCTGAGCTGATCTGACTGATGTGGTTGTGTGGCCTGAACATCAGTCTTTCCGAGACTGGCTGTTAGTCTCATAGCGCTGAAAGTTATAGACTGAAGGTAAAGGCCAGTATTTTGCTCACACAACCAGACAACCTCCCTGTCTCCTTTATCTTTGAAAAATGTCCATGAGTACATACAACCAATTAAATCCTTCGAGCCCATTCGTACACTCTTTCTCAGTTAAGGTTCATTTGTCATATACTAGAGCAAAAGCTGACAAAAGCAAATATATTCATCTGCTCTAACTAAATTACATTTCAATTAATAAAGTCACACATAGATTAACTTCAGTGCCTCCTTCCAGTTCCTGTAAGAGCATCCTTATCAAATAAACACCCAATTAATAAAATGTATTTTTATGTCTAAAAACCTTTTAGTGGAAATGGCTGCTGATTGTTCCAAGTCTTCAAGGTCTAGTACCACACAGAAGAGAGGTAATTTTAAATACTTCTACAAATTTCTGATTGAGTGAAAAAAACCCAACAAACCCCAAAACTATTCAAAAATCTATAATACAATTAAAGAAATAAAGTAATTGGTGCATGTATTTCAAAGGTGCCTGTGTGAAAACATTATTAGAAAAAGTGACATCAGCATATTTTTCCCATTTATTTCTTAAGAAGGATTAGAAAGCATAAAGTGGCTGCATCATTTGAAAATCATTCAGATCCTTAGAAAAGGCATGAATCACACAATTTAATTTACAAAGTCTGCAAATCCTGTCATTCTTTTACTTTATGTCAGATAATCCTGTCCCCAGATACATAATTCTGCTTACAGTACATTTTGATTAAATAATTGAGAACAGGCAAAGAAATTTAACCAACACACTAGATTTATTTACTTTCCTGGTTTAATTACCTTTTACCTTTAGCCCTAGCTCAGTTTTTGCTGAAGATCAGATCAACAGAGGAAAAATTTAAAAATCATTGAAACTTCTAAAATGAAATAAGAAGAAAGAAATACTTATAAACTATCTCATCATCAATTCCCAGCACATTTTTGCACAGAGACGTGTGCATTACTGTAATACCTCTGTCTTACAATTTGTTACATTTGTAAGTACCTTGGAAACCAGATAAGATTCTTTTCAGATGCTGAGTTTTATTACGATGAACTAATTTGTACTCAATCACCTTTGACTCATAAGTATTTAATACCATAATAGCTTTTTCAGCACTGTTTTTCAAAGCATCTTGTTAGATGCTTCAGGAACCTGAAATAATATATTAAAACACGGTTATTAAGGAAAATAATTACAGTTATGGAATTTCTGTTAATTGCCAGAGAGAAAACCATATAGCATGAACTCTAGGTTTGGAAAAAAGCCTAGCAACCAGGCTGATTACAAAATGCAATAGTAATTGGTAAAGCACATTTCTGATTTATGATTATAGCAATTATAAAATGTTTATAATCCACTCAGCTTCTGTAGAACCCCATTTATTAATGAAGGGTGTGCTACGTTACTACAAGGTCTTCTATCCAAAGGATTTATTTGGTGGGACTACTTGTACCAACACAGTAAATGAGCAAAGGGATAGTATAGGGACTGAAAAGAGATCTAAGTAATTCTTTGAATTTGAATTCAGTGGCAGTATTATCTGAGGGAAAACTTTGGTATTTGGTCTTAAGCTTACTAAAATACGAGCAAAATAGCAGGCGTTTTACTTGGCGATATATTTTGCTCACACACTTCAATTTGCTTCTGTTTCTTACTTGTTTATTTTGATATATTTTAGTTATTACTTTAGTTGAAAGGAGTCTGTATCATCACTGAAGCAATTTAGTTTGTAAGAAGATAGTGGACTTCACTGAACAGCTATTTGAGATCTTAGCTTTAAGAAAAGGTCAAGGACCTCCTGTATGGTAAAAGGGCTCTGGCTTTCCTCTTCATGACATCCTTTTTGTATTAGAGAATTCGGATGTCTGGATCAGAGGTTATTAGAGTATGTTAAATGAAGAATGCTTTATGCTGTGTACAAATGAAATGTCGTTCATTTGAACATTCTGTTCTTGGCTTTCATACTGAAAATTTGTGGACCACAGCATATATTGTTAAAAAGGAACTTTGATTTTTGAAAAGTTAGACACTGCAATGCCTAAACTTAACAAAATGGAATGCAGAATGTAATCTGGAAAAAACATCACATTAAAAGCCCAGGAAATGATCAAATGAACTAGCTTGGTGAGAAATGAGCTGCCAGCACAGAAATTCATTATATTTGACTTTTGTAGTGCAATTCACTTGTTTAAACATGTCATGTGACATTTTTTACTTCCTAGGATTTCACACTTAGGTACAGACCTGTCCCTACATGTGCCTTCTCACATCTGTCTGTCCTGTGCAAGTCTTGGGCATATTAAAGCAAAAACACTGATGTATTGAAATGAATCCAATTGAAGGTCACCAACATGAATGAGACCTGGAGCACATTATGTAGAAGTAGTGATGGTGAGAACAGGGTTTATTCTAGAAGACAGAGGATATCTTACTGTTGCCTTCAACTACCTTGTGGGAGGATGTGGAGAATATATAGCCAGTCTTTTGGGATGTGCAGTGATAGATGAAAAGCACAAGTACAGTTTACAAAGATGGAAATTCTGATTCTATATTAGGAAAACAGTGTTCAGCATGAGGACAGTCAAACACTGGAACTGGTTGCCCAGAGCAGTTCTGGAGTCTCCACATGTGGAGATATTAAAAATTCAGCTCAAATTGAGCAATCTGAACAATACTGAACCAGATAACCCCCACAGGTCCCTTCCAATCCAAATTACTCTATGACTCAGTGTTTGTGCACTTGAAGTACACTTTAGTTTTACAGCGTAAGCAATTGTGTGTCATGATTCATTTAACATGCTTCAGGCATCTAAGAATCAGTCCCTAAAAACATTAATTGTCCTGTACTGGCTATAAAGAGTTACTAATGTAGATATAGCCTTCTAAAATTTGTTCATATTAAACCCACTGGTAGAATCAGCATGATCATTCTAAAATGACACAGAAATTGGAAATAATGGACTTCAAGGATATTAATCTATTTTTTGGGGATCAACATCCCAGAAGCTCTTCTGCCAGCTCTTCTTTCCAAGTGCTAACAGGGATCCTTCTTCAGTACCAAAAGTTGATCAAAAAAGCTGAAACACTCGTTACTCACAAATGTCGTAATTATAATTGTCATGGTGTGCATGGAAGGCTGTTGTTTCATGGCCTCAGCCAGAGGAGTTTCTAACCACCTTGAAAAATGCACAGTCTCTAGGCAACAGGCATAAAAATCCTCCCGCTGAACTGGTGACACCAAGGTTGCACTGTCTACTTTTGATCTTGTATCACAGTAAGATGCGGGGGTTCATTGGCTTCTCCCAATCCATGCCCTAGTTTCAAAGGGTTCCGAGTGATGTCCCAATCTGAACAACTGCTAGATCAATATGTTCAAGTATATCTGTCAAGCCACAGTTGACAAATTTATTTGTCCTTTCTTAATTTATAGCAGTGACACTGCTATTCACCTAGTGAATAGCAAAGTTACTAAGCTACTTATGAGTATAGCTTTCACTTACTGCCATTAATCTTTCACAAGCCATGGTGGAGATTTCAGTTATATAGTTTCTGTTTCTGGAAATGGTTATGGACCATGAGACACTACATCAATAAATAGATTCTCATACTTCAAATAAAAATTAAAAATACTAAATGCAAAAACTTTGCCAGACTGCATTGAAGACAGCAAGTGAGAGTTTTCTTCATTTTACCATGCAGAAAAACTCCCTGATTTGTCAGGAAATAAAAAGAAAAGCAGGATGGATATCAGCTTGCTTCCTCCTGTTTTTTTTGCCTATGCCAATTGAACGAATGTCATTTTAGGATCTCAGTATTAATGTTTCCCCATACACACAATTAGCAGAGTTGTCTTTAATAGGTAAGAAGTCAACATGGACTTAAACTCTGTTAACCTGCATGACTGTAAAACAGGTGCAGCAAACTCCTTGCTCTATCTTTGATGCTTAGGAAGTTTTAATCTTACTTCTGGGCTGTGAGGATTTAATGCTGCAACAGGGCTGCAGGTTGTATAATCAGGTATATAATGCCTTAAGATGCTCAGCTTGAAAGTTTTGTAGTCTCTTATCTCACAGGAATGTAGAGTTGGAAGATACCGCCAGCATTTTCAAATCCAGTCTACTCCTTCACAGCAACCATCTAATCCAATGCAGTTTACAAAGTTCATAAGATTTCCTCTCTCCTCTCCTCTCCTCTCCTCTCCTCTCCTCTCCTCTCCTCTCCTCCCTTTTCCCACTGTGTCCTGTTGTATTCTGTCTTACACTGTCCTATTCCACCCTTCCTTTTCTTATCATTAAGGATACGTAATGCTTCCTGTACAATACTCTGACCTACCTCTATTTGAAAAGAAAATGTTTCCCAACTTTGTGTTGCTATCAATGTTCACTGATCTGATTTCTTGAGCAAATATCATTAAAGAAAAAATAAAAATACTAAATAAGTTTATTTTTCAAAGTGTTCCATGAGGTTTTTGTTATAGTAACCTTCATTTTCCACCTTCCAATTCTACCTATGAATTGCTGTCTTCTCAAGTTCAATGAGTAATTTCTCCTGTGGCAACATGTCATCTGCTTCACTGAAGTCCAGACGTTTCATCTACTACATTTCCTTTCTCTAAAAAATAGGTGTCAAAGAAAGATATATAGCTCACAGGGTCTATCCCTATTACAGTCTATCCCATTTACCATTTTCCTTCATGTCTCTAATTATTCTTTCCTTTCAAATATCTTCTAAAACTCTGCATACCTTTAAGGCATGGTTTGTTACTGTCCAGATCATCTCTTTTCATTAATTGTTCATGCTGTTCTTTGATTACCTACAACTACCTCTAACTTGATGCATTTATTGAAAAATGTTGCCACCTATAATTTAATTTGGAGGTTTTTTCAGGAAGAGACAATGTTTCACCCCTGACTGCATTAAGTTGCTTGATTTTACTGTCATTTCAGATATGAATCTTTTAATTTTCATTCTCAGCTTCTCTTTGATACTACATTCAATATTGTTGTCCATATTAAAAACTAGAGTAAAGTTTTCATTTAACTTTTAGAACATTCCATAAATCCTTTAAATCTCTATTCTACCCCTCAATATATAAAAGTCTTTTCTTTTCCTTTTCTTTTTCCTTGGTATTCTATTTTCTGAGCAGAAGCCTGGAAGTTATTATTCCTAAAACATGCTGGGTATCGTTTGCATGAACTCAAAGTGGAACAGGAATAACCTTCAGAATGAGTCAGATCATATATTCAAAAATACATATGCAAAATCTGAAGTCAATTTAAAAGCCAGAAATGCTGTAAAATAAAAGGATTATTATAGTAGGATCATTGGGTGTTGAATTCATGTTTTCTTTCTTATTTGCTAGATTAAGATTTTTTTTTAAATTAAATATCATGAACTACACGTGCTGAATTTATTATTTTTGTTGCCCACTGTTTTCATCAATTACTTTAATTAATACCAAGTCAAAATAGAGTGTTTTGTCTTCATTAGTGAGTAATTTCATAATTTTTTTTTTTACTTCTCCTTTTATTAACTGTTTATAAAGTGGAATGACTTCTTATGTAGGGGCATCAGCTACTATGAATAGCCAGTCATATTGGCTTTATCTATTCTAGTAGTTCAAGAAATACTTACAAACAGTCACAGAATCACAGCATTTCAGAATCATAGAATGGCTGAGGTTGGAAGGTGCCTCTTGAGATCACCTAGTCCAACCACCTCCTCAGAGCAGAGTCAGCTGGAGTAAGTTTCTCAGTGCCATGACCAATGAGGTTTTGAATATCTCCACAGAGAGGGTTTCCACAACTTGTCTGGGCAGTCTGTTCCAGTGTTTGACCACCTCCAGAGTAAAAAAAAAAGTTTTCTTACGCTTGAGTGGAATTACCCGTATTTTAATTTGTACCCGTTATGTCTTGTCCTGTCGCTCCATACCTCTAAGAGGAGTTTGGCTCTATCTTCTTTACTACCCATCCCCACCAGGTGTATTTACACATTGATAGGATCCCCCTGAGCCTTCTCTTTTCCAAGCTGAATAATCTCAGCTCCCTCAGCCTCTCTCCTATGTCAGGTGCTCCAGCCTTCTGGAGCATCTTTGTGGCCCATTTTTGTGGCCATTTGCTGAACTTGCCCCAGTAAGTCCATATCTTTCTAGTACTGAGGAGCCCAGAACTGGACATAGCACTCCAGATTCGTCTCACCAGTGCTGAGCAGAGAGGAAGTATCACCTCCCTCAACCTGGTGGCAGCATTCCTCCTAATGCAGCCCAGAATGCTGTTGGCCTTCTTTGCTGCAAGGTGGATTGCTGGGTCATGGTCAACATGTTGTCCACCAGGAGTCCCAGGACCTACTCTGCAGACCTGCTTTACAGTTGGTCGGTCCCTTGCATGTGCTGGTACGTGGTTATTCATTCCCAGGTTCCAGACTTTGTGTTTGCCTTTGTTCAACTGCATTAGATTCTGTTTTGCCTAGTTCTGCAGCCTGCTGAGGCCCCACTCAATGGCAGCACAACCCTCTTATCATGATGGGCTTATCAACCACTACTCCCAGCTTTGTGTCATCTGCTAACTTGCTGATAGTGCACTGTGTCCCAAAAATAATGGGCATGTCAAATGGTATTGGCCTTAGTGTCAACCCCTGGGGTACATAATTGGTGACTTGCCTCTAGATGATTTCATAGTGATGACCATAATCTTTTGGTTCTAGCACATGAGCCAAGTGTCAGTGTACCTCGCTATCCATACTTTACTCAGTTTGCATGTTATGAGAGATAGTCTCAAAAACCATACTAAACTCAAGGTAGACAACAATCCTTGCTTTTCCCTCATCTACTAAGCTAGTTATGTCATTGGAGAAGGCGGTCAGGTTTGTCAAGCATGATTTCACTTCATAAAATGACAACCACTACTCCCGTCACTTTCTTCGTATGTCTGAAATGGCTTCCATGATTATTTGCTCCATCACCTTCACAGAGATCAAGGTGAGCTTGACCAGTCTGTAGCTCCCTGGATCCTCCTTCTTGTCCTTCACCATAACATTTCAAAGATGATTGAGGATGGCCTTGCAATGACATCAGTCAGCTCCCTCAGCACCCATGGGTGCAACCCATCAGGCCCCATGTGATAAAGGATGTTAGGAGCATGGCTCCTCCAGCAGCTCTGACCAGCCCAGGACTGCCTCCTGATCGGCCACTGAAGCTGCTGGATACAGCTGATGCTTTCCAGTTTGCAGGTTCAACCAGCAGCGAAGCTGAGCATGTATCCCAGGCACTGGATGGTCCAGCTGGGTGCTCGCTGCACACATGCAGCACTCACACACCCATCCCACAGGCACCCCACACTCGTGGCTGCACCTGAACACCAGAGCAGACCCTCCATCCACCTGATACCCCTGCCCAGACCTGGGGCCTCCTACTCCCTGGCTGGTACAGCTTGGAGTTTGCCAGAAACTCCACACACACACACCATGCACACCCAGTTTGGGGAAGGTACAAACACTCTCCCCCAGCACCCGGCACACAGGCTGTGACCTGCAGGCCTGCTCCAGCCACTGGTGCTGAGCCCCTCACTCACCTCACTCATGCTTGTCCCCACCCTGTAGCTGGTGCGCAGGACACACACCTTTCCCGCCCCAGTGGTTGGAAGTTAAAGACTCCACCAGCTCCAGTAGCTGATGCTGAGAACCCACTGGCTCCAGTAACCGACACCACAGGCCAGGGCTGGGCCACCACTCCCGGGCTGACTCCTGGGGCTGGCACCCAGGCCCCTCATGCTGGTCCCCCTAGTAGATGGCACTGGGCCCTTGCAGCACTGAGGCACATGGGATAGGGAGCAGGATTAAGCAAAGACATCATTAAGAAAGGATTTAGTAAAAGGACAGACAAAAATAGGACAGACTATGTTAACTGGGCATAAGGCTCATTTTACACAACCAGCCCCTTTTATAACACTTTCTGTCTGTCCCGTCTTTAGTTCCTCCCTGCTATCCCTTTCCCTGCACGTCCCCCCATGGGTCTGTACAGCTCTATCGATGCCTGCACTCATCCCAGTCACGGTGTCCCCTGGTTTGCAGTCTTACCAGTTGCAAAGGTTGATCTTCCTGGAAGTGGTGCCTGTAGTTTCTGGATAGCCCAACAATGAGTGTGACTGGTGAGGTTTGTGTCTTAACATTGTCTCCCTGTGTGTTTTGTCAGGTCTGTGTCTCTGTATATTTTGTTTCTGCTTTCTCACTTTTCCCTTAGTTTCCCAATTGACAAGATCCCTGATCAGGTAACATCAGTGGAATAAACATTCTCACACTCCCACATGCCCTCATCAATTTCTGCGACTGACCAGGTTTGCTTCTCATCGCTGCCTCCTCTTTATTGGTTAGGTTTCTGTCCCTGTATGTTCTTGTTTATGGTTTCCTCCTTTTCTTATTATACCTTTTTTTGCAGTGAAGAAGACCCTTGATCAGATACCCTTAAAGAAGCAGACACTTTCCTTACATGACTTTTTCATGTCTAATTTGTTTAAATGTTCCCTAATCTGATCCTCCTCCATCAAGGAGTTTCCCAGTGGTCACAGGGGCCTGGGATTCATGAAGGATGGTCATACCACTAAAGGCTGAGGCAAGGATGGCATTGGTTACCTCAGCTCTTTCCGTATCCTTTACCACCGCATCTCCTAACCTATTCATCACAGGATCCACTTTTTCCCTAGTCTTCCTTTTGCTGTTGATAAATCTGTAGAGGCCCTTTTTGTTGCCCTTCACATCCTTTGCCAGGTTCAACTCCAGGTGGGTTTTGGCTTTCCTGTCTGCATTCCTGCATGCTTGAACAGTGTCACTATACTCCTTCCAGGTCACTTGTCCCTGCTTCTACCTCTTACGTGTTTCATTTCTACGTTTGGATTTTGTCAGGATCTCCTTGTCCACTCTTGCTTTAGTTCCTGCTCTCTGGGATGAACCATTCGTGAGCTTGGAGGAGGTGATACTTGATCCTTCCAGAACCTATGTCTCAATAAGCTGAGTTGGAAACCAGCAGACTGGTCCTGTGCTAAACATTTCCTCAGCACCTGTCACGGGTTGACATAGGCCACAGACCTTTCTCAACAGGCAGTTTGCATGCTCCCATCCTGTCTGGTGGGGTAAAAGGTGTGTAACAGGTCACAGGCCATTTCATTCTGCTTGGCCTCTGTGCCACAGAACTGTCCCAGACACATTCAGCTTACTGGACTTGACATACCAATGGCATTTGAATCTTCTGCTTTTCATCTTTCTGGACTGTTATTTGTCTCCAGCCCTAGATTTCTGCACTGCTGCTCACTTTTCCACTAATTCTTAGAAATCTATTGGTGGTTCATTTTATAGATTTCATAAACCAAAGGTGCACTTCTTTGTGCATGGACCATGACTATACTGATAATTAAAGAAATATATGTGCTGATTATGTTCTTTCCTCTTTAAGGGCACCTGGTGGAGACTGTCTGATATCTATGGTGCCTAAGGCTGACTACTTCTACAGCACAGCAGCTGCATCCACGCTACATCACACTCAGCCCTGTGGGCCCCATGCTGTAGCTCCTTGGCCCTATCATAGAGTTCTCACTTTCTGTGCTTTTTCAGCTGAATGTGTCTGAAACAATTTGGTGGTTGAACTTCGGCCAAGCAGAGGAGTGTTTTTATTGCACGAAACTGTTTCAAACCCTAGAAGTTGCATGATAGAAAACAGTGATCCCTGAGGCTGAAAAGCGCCAGGTGGTAAAGGACTGTTCAGAGTGAAAGTAGCCAAATTGTGCAGATCAGTTCCGACTTTTGGGGTGGTGCCCAAAATAATCTTTCAGACCTTTGTTCAGGCATTGTCCTAGAGCATGCTACCTGGAGTGGTCTAAACAAATAAGGCAAGTGGAGTGCCAAGGCCTCAGTCTGTGAACTTGCTTCCTGTTCTCTGTTTGTCATTGGTTTACATGTACTCATGGAATTCCAGATGGATGCACAGAGGTTATTTGCCATCTGTAGTCAGCTTAGTTAGTATTACACTTAAGTCTTTCTCCTAGGCATGAAGTCTAGGCCTGACAAGGGAAAGCTGATGGGAGAAAAAGATAAGATGATGCTTTAAATGAGACAAATTATGATAATGAGTCTTTGGTGTCAGGCACATAGCAATAGCACAGAAACATCTGTCCTGTAGTTTCTAATCAAGGCTAGCTAAGAGGGTAGCTAGCTTCTAATCAGGAGTAGCTCAAATAGTGGATTCAGCATTCACAAGTCAGAGACTATTATGTTTTCAATGGAAACATATGGGAGTCCTTTAAATGCAACTTGAAAGTTAGTAATGAAATTTAGGTAAGATGTAGGGTTGAGACTCCAGAATTTTTATCTTTTGAAGCTGTGGAGGAGGTTGAAATATTTTTTCTCCTGAACAGAGCAGCAGTGAAAATTAACAACCTTGGGTATCACATTAATCCAGAAATTTTTTGTAGTTTCTATGATTTGCTTTTATTTTTACACATACCTCCTTTATTCTTGCCTCTGTTTTACAGGCCCCTCTCCATTGCATGCTTTCTCTTATTCTTTCCTTAGAAAAATAAGAACTTCCATATGAAGAAGAGCTGTGCTCCATTCAGAGCAATACTGAGTTCCCTAAAGATGCTCTTGCAAATGCTTCTGGAGGTAGCACTGGAATCCAGCTAGCCAACTTTCATGTGATGATGACCTGATCATGGAAGAAACAGGTTCTTTATGGCTTTTTCCTCTCCTAATATGTGTTTACATTATGCTATCTGTTGCTGTCTGTGCATCCAATAAATTATTATTTCCGTCTGATAGTCATCTCCATAATAACACATTCTATCTACTCTTCCATTTCTTCCCTTCACTTCCTGCATTCTTTCTATACAACACATTCCCTCATTTTTCATTTAATGGGAAAGTACTTTGCCATCTATCCGGGTAAATATTTTATTTGTTTTCACGGACCTGACCTATATATGTTTGACTTAAGATTAATATCAGACCATTTCTTTTACAAAAAATATTTTTTCTATGTATTCTATGTATAGAAAATATGTATTCTATATATTCAAATATGTCTGTATTTTCAATCCCCCCCCCCAAATATCAGAAATAGCATCTTTATTAAGATGTAGGTTCCCAATATATCATGCTACACCAGTTTCAATGACATGCAAATGTCTTAATTGAAAGCAAACTGAAAACAGATTTCTGGAGCAATATTTTTATCAGATTGCTTATGAAAAAATTGGAGAGTTATTTTTATGATTTAAGTGGGGCTATAAATAAAGCCACAGATCTTTTTAGCTCGGTATCTTCTCCCTACAGAGAAGCTTGAGGTAAAAACAGCTTAAAAAAACCTCTATGTCTCCTCTGTTTCATGTTAAATGACTTTACACTCTGCACATTAAGAGGTGTAGTAACCTTTTCCTTTTACCGATAATAACTCTTAAAAGACTTCTAAATAACATTGCTTGGTCTGGGCAAATGTACACAGACTACCATCCTTGCTCATACTCAAAACTCATGCCACAAAACAAGTTAAAAAAAAAAAAAAGGCAAAAACCAGCACCGCACGTAAGAGTTGCTGAGCAAAGGATGACTTTCATTCTTTGAAGTCACTTACATTGGTGCCATCTCCAAACTTCCATTAGTATTTATTTCATATAGAAACCAGGTACCTTACTTTATTGTATTCTGATAGTCTTGTCTATCCATCCATGGTATATCCTGGAATATATGATTCTTTATAATTGTTTCTTGACAATTATTTCTAGTGATTAGATCACCAGTCACAGTTTATGAATTTTTAAAATGCTTTGATATTGCTTGTTAATCTTAGTAAATGATCCCCATAGAATAAATGAATAATAAATTCATAACAAAAATGACAGTGAGAGAATCTTATGCCTGTCTGTCTGAGCACTCTATAGACAGGCAGTGACAAAATCAAGGTTTTGTGTAGACCCCTAGTGCATAATAAGTGTTTGTAATCTCTACCAATGTATGCATTATAACTCAAAGCAATATCTTAGAATAGCATCGGTATTTTTCTGGTACTAGTGTTCTTGACATCTGTGATCTTTGTTTTACCAGTCTTCTACAATAAAACTAAAGTACGTGTAAGAGTAAGTGTCTTTTAAATCAAACCTTTTATGTTACACGTTCTTTTTTTGTCTATGGTACATGTTTTAATAATATAACCCCTCACCTGTTTATGAAAGCCCTAGAACATGTACAAAAGTTTCCTTAACTTCAATAGAAATTAAGCAGGTGTTTCAGACTAATCACTTGCTGAAACGCTTTGTGGAATGGGATTTTAATCAGCATCTCTACTATATATTTCCTTTCTAGAAGTATAGATTTCTTTCAAACTAATTGAGAGGGTGAGCCAGTTAACTAAGCTAATTTAGTGGCATATGTCTGAGCAGTACTAGTTTTATTAGGTGCCTTTTAGAAGCTATGTCCATTAACTACAAAACTAATAGCCTGATTCTGAATGTATTTGTTATAGAGGAGAAATAGTTACTCCCGTGTTCCCACTCACGCACTACGCACCAGAGTAAATGCAGGTCTTTGTAAGTTCAAATCTTTATTTAGCCCATTGTTGCTGGCATCTGTTCACTATTGTTCTACATAGTATACTTAATCTGCAGTGCATTGTTTAGTCACAATTTATGGCATGCCTTTCATTCCATAACTTCCAAGGACTGATCCTTGGACTATCTGCAGTAGAGGTGACAATTCTCCAAGCTGTAGAAGCTGGTGATAATATCTAGGGGCTGTTTACAAGCAAGAAAGACACACAATGATGGGCTTCAGCTACAGTATAGTTCCTCTCAACGTGTCTTTAATGCAGTTATATAGGCATTAATGCCTAATATGTTGTGTCTCCCATAGGGCCTCTAACGCTGGGTAATTGTTCTCAGGGGAGTCGCCATTCATAAAGCATCTTCAACTGGGTCTTTCTATTTCCTTTTCAGTAGTTGACATGAGAATTATCTCTACATTTTGATGCCAACACAAAAATCTAACTTACATTTTATATTTCCAAAACTTGCGGGAAACAGTTTTCCCTTGAACTGTTATGCTCTCTAGCTCTATATACACGTTACTCTGCAGATAAGTTCCTTGAAGTAGCACTTTACTGGTTTACTTTATGTTCTACTTGGAGGGAAGAGAAGCTAGAATGAGGATATTGCATGCATTTAAAAATTGTATACTCCTGTGAAACCACAAAAAGTTTCCTAGCATTTCCTAAGGGATTCAATGAAAGATCTATTGCTTCCAAATTTCAGAGTTGAGTTTTTAATTCTTTCAGTGGCAGAGCTGATAAATTATGATAAATAATTTCCCTGTTTTTTTGTTTTTGTTTTTGTTTTGTTTTGTTTTTGTTTTTGTTTTTGTTTTTGTTTTTTTAAGTGGAAATGTATATTTTGTTACCTGGCTCCTATTAAAATGCAATTGTGAGGATTATTTGCTGCGTGAAAAAAACTTAAATCAAAATAAAGTGCCTTTTTCTAAAGAAAAGAACACAGTCCAATTGCCAGTCTACTGAAAGCGGGAACTACTGTTTGAAATGCTATGTCATGTATTATACTGGAGGTCAGACTAGACATGCACAGGTCTTTCTTTCTCTCTACATTTATGAAATATGAGGAAAAAAAAAAGACAAATTGCCTTTGCTCAAAGTTGCACTATATGTAGCATCTGCCCAAAGTATAAAAAATTTCAGAAAGCTGCAACTCCTGAGATCAAGAATTCAGGATGGAAAAACAGTTCACATTTCTAACCACAGTGACTACTCTAAAATAATAATTAAATATACCTTATCTGCTGCTTTTTATTTTCAAAGCATATTGTAAACATTACATAATCAATTTTCACAAGAACCTAGTTAAGTGGATAAATACAACTAAATTCATTTAAATTGGTTTTTGTATTCAGGTTGCTTTTTGATGTTATCAGGATATGGAAGGGAGCAAAACTCCAGTAGTCAGCTTCCTTGAAGCCCTTTCACACAGCTGGGCGCGTGCCCTGCCTGGGGTTTGACTCTAACATCCTATGTTCCTCTTTCCCTCTCTCATCTCATTCTTTTCCATTTCTTCTACCCTTGATATCTTTCTTGACATACTAGCTGGTAGTTTGTGATGAGAGATGGGAGCTGCATCTACTACAGTGAGTATTTCCAGGTAGCTTAAAAAATGAGGCTCTCCTTAACTTATTCTTTTTTCTCCCTTTTTGGGAGAACTGTTTAGTCACAGCAGCTTTACTCAGTGAGCCTTATTACAATTAACATCCATGATGATTCTATTTATTGTTGACTATGGTGAGAGGGTGATTGGGCCATTAACACTTAAGGACTTTTTTGGCTCATTAACCAAAATGGACACAAAAGATGTTATGAAACTCTTTCATTTCCACTAGGCTGGTCTCTATAAAAATGACCTTTTAATAAAAATTAGTCTTTGCAGCTTAGTAAGTCAAAGAAATCTATAAAACCCTTTAGTAGTCCTTGAAAGATAATGGTACTTAACAATCTATAGTTTTCTTAATTTGGATAAGACCCTTATAGGCACTTTTGTTTTGAACTGGAGTCCCTGAATTGCTCTTGAGAAGAAAAGCCAAAACCAGAACTTGGTATAAACATTTAATTTTGGCAGAAAAGTGTGGTTAGATCTAAACCCAGGCTTTTTGTCAGCCAAGACACTTATTGTTTTCTGTCACTGTGTTTGGATCATGCTAAGAAGAAATGAAATGATGAGCAAACGCTGCTTAAATGGCTTGGCTAGCACAGGGAACAGCTGCTGCTTCTGACTTATGATATGTCCTTAGTCCACATGGCTATAAAACTGTTCTACATATTACTCCCTAGAATGGCATGCTTAGAGCTGGTGTGTGTTTCTGTAAACACAAGAAAAATTTGTTTAAGTGTTATAAGTTAGAGACAAAATGCCCAAGCATTTAGTCATTTGCTTATGGGTCCTTCCAAACTCAAATGCTCTTCAGTTCAAAAAATAAATAAACAAATAAATAAATTCTCCCCTCTTGTGAAACTGTGTGAAAAACTGTACTCCTGATTACTGTTAAGAAAAATCTAGTCTAATCAGGTTTTACACTAGGTTTATCATTGTGGAATCTGAGTACTTGCAGCATCCAAAATTAAGGAAAGACTGTGGAAGAGAAACAAAAGGCACAATAAATGTGAACTACAGGGACTCAGCAGCATGATGTAAATAAGTAACAGGAAAAAAATAGTTTAAAGGTCAGAAAAACATCCCATTGTTGAGGCTTATTAAACTGAGGAATTAGTTCTTTAAGAACAATGACAACAAATGGTCAAATACTTGGAAATGGACTGGAAGTATGTGAAACAATATCTTGCACTAGCATTAGAAACAATGCCGGATTAAATTTGCTGTTGCCCTCTGATTTGCTGGGGGGGTGGAGAAGGCACTTGCACTGTCTGCCTTTAGCATCCAACTTGAGATGCCTGAGATAAAGATTGAAGTTTATGAGGATTTCTCCAAAGTGAATGGAGAATGAAATGATTCAGAACGTCCTGGTCAGGCTTTGGTTCTTATTTGTCCTATGTGAAACCAAGCTCTTGCCCTAGCTTTCTCTATAGATGGCCAATGGAGTCAGAACTGCTAGTTTAGGCACCTAGAGTAGGTTTCATCTTATTGAACATAGATAACCCTAACTGAAGTAGTCATCCTAAGCTCTCTTTGTAGTCAATGGAGAAACAAAATAATTTTAAGGATATGTTTTATCTTTTCCCATTTCTACTATGAAGAGAACATAGGATGACTAGTTCAAACATAAACACCTACAGAAGAAGGACACAATGCTGACTTAATCTAAACCGTGTGCAGTTAAAATTAGATGAGGTGTATCACAATGATCTGGTTAAATGATTACAGCAGACAGTGTGAATAAACCGCATAGTTTTGATTACTGAAATTTTATCATGAAATTAGAAATATAAGCCTAGAGATACACACTCGTGTGAGGAGAGAAAAATAGATGGTGTAGGGGCCTGCAGCTCTTCAACATACATTTGCTGACCTAAGCATGATCTAGGACCACCACATTTTGTTGCCTTCGTTATCACCATGTAGATGCAAAGGGAGTGTAGCCAATGTAAACCAGTTTCTTTTCATTGCACATACTGCATTATGGTCACACCATAATCTGATAAATGTTTACTGAGGACTTAATCTCTAATAGATCTATTCCCTAGCACACACTAAGTAGAGAAACTGGCATATGGCATGAGATGCAGATGGATCAGCTCTGCAGGATCTGTAGTCTATAGCAGTTTGAGCTATTGTCTACAGTAGTTTAAGCATGCATGTGCAGACAGATTTTTTTGTGGACTGCTTAGATTTACTCTTTGAAAAAAGAAATAATATCAGAAACTAAAAAATAATCACCTATTGAAAGGTTCAGCCCTACAGCCATAGGTATGACATTATCCTGTTATTCTATGCTTTTAAAAGACATTTGCCTTAGTTGCTAGAATAACATACAGAAGATGGTAGCCTATTTTGGTTTTATGCATGATAAAAGAACTAATGTAACATTTCAGACAGTGGCATGAGCAGATGTGAACTCTGGAATATAAAAAAGAAAGTCTTAAAAATGGAAGAGGTGGCAGGAAGTAGATGGGTGATTCAAGAGAAAGGTTGTTATTTCACAGTTCTGCGACATGATGCTGGAAAAGAAAGTACACAAATTATACTGTGCTGCCTAGTGCCTGAAACAGGCAGAGACTAGGAGAAAGAACTAGCTGCCCTGTTCAGCTGCAAAGCCTTCAGTCAATATAGTCCTGTAGCGTAGACGTGACAGCAGAAAACTAGTCAGGAAAATATTATGGGTCTGTAAAAGACTGATGTCTAGATTTCAATAATAATTTTGAAGTATCATTCTATGCCAAAATATTCTGATATGCCTTGAAAAGAGATCAAATAAAATAAAAGATAGCCTCTGATGGAGTGAGGAGTACCTTGTTAGAACAGCAAATTTTCTCTTTCTCATTTATCTCTTTCTTTTAAAGGCTTTTTTACCCTCTGTGGATGGTGATAGCAACAGGGACTGAAGTGCAGGTAGCCTTGAGAAGGCAAAGTTCAGCAATAGGAAAGTAGAAAGGAACATTAATGTCAGTATCTAGGTAATAGGCAGTAGTTCCTTTGTAGATAGGCAGGCAGCTTTTAAAACATTTAAACTACTTATATCACTGTGAAGTTACTGTGTATTGCCAGTCTGTTCTCCTCCAAGGGACACTAGGTGGATTTAAAAGCAAACAAAATAAAGGTATTAGAGAGAAGTTACTTATATTAAGTGGAACATTCCTCTCCAAATCCCTTGCAAATCTATTGCTATTTAACCTACACAAGCTGGAACACAGGTATTTGACTGGTTTTTTCCATTTGTGTATGCATGTGATATGAAACATTAACAGCATCATTTTTTCTCTCCTTCTGTTCAGTGCAAGAGGGCAGCAAATATATAACATCTTTCCAGGCCAGGCTCAGAACGTGTAAAAACTAAATGCTTCCAGTCAGTCACATCACTGCAGTAGGAACAGAAATCCAGTCTCTGCTTGTCTTGAATACTTAATTTATTGTACATTAACCTCTGTCTTTAACCCCTAATGACTTTTTGATCTCTGAAATCTGAAGTTACCCTCAGCTGAATATTATCTGATTTATAATCGGAAATAATCAGCTCTTCAGCTGCAGGCAATATGTGTTCTATTCAGCAAATCTGTTGTATGATTCACAATTCAGTACAAAGAAGCTGTTCTCTTACTTATGGATACTATCTCCTCTCCAAACTTTACATTCCTTATTCAGGCAAAAATTGTATTGATCTCAGTGTTGACATGAGTGAGTGTATGGGATTAAGATCTCCAGGTAGAGTCATGAAAAAAGATGAAGAACTATTATATAAACTTTTATTTAAATGATTGTTACTGTTTTCCAAATGAAAGTAATTCTTACACAGTTTATACATACATTCCTAGGGAATGGAATTAAAGGACCCAAGTGATGCCATCTTCTCTGAGCAGATCTTCATCCTTCTGCACTGCCACCTCATATCTCAAGTCCCATAAACAAAATTAGTAAACATGGACGAACACTTTCTTCAGAGAATAGACACAGAGAAATTCCTCTTGAAAATCAGTCAAATGTTCAGGAAGAGCCAGCCAATCTGTAATTTGTTTAATTTTTTTTATTTTTTTGGAATGAGGGTGGAGGAGGCTTCCTTAGGAAAGATACCTATATAATGTAGTCCTTTTCCATACAGACTCTTACAAACTATGCTCTGCTCATGTAGAAGAATTTTAGCGTTCTTCTGGAGATAGGTGCTAAAGTGAATGAAGCAGGATGTACTGCCAAGCACATGAACTCTCTTGGTGCAAATGTTAGAGGATAGGACTAGCTGTAAGTAGGCTTTTGATGAAATAAACTTTTCCAGATACGGCTTCCAGAGCTGGATAAAATAATTTTCAATAACACAACACAGACAGAGAATCATGCACCAAAGCAGCTACTCTTGTGTCTCCCTGGAAAGGAAGCCAGCTTTTTTTGACAGGTGAAAAGAATGGATTTTTCTGAATCCTACTCTCTGAAACTAGAGGCCAAGGTGAATCCAGGAGAAACCAAAGAATGAACCTTGCCACTATGATGAAAAGCTGATTAAGACCCCAAGTAACTTCATCTCTAATCTTGCTGATGATTAGAATTGCCTTGAGATCCTGCCCCCTGTCCCCCCAACTTACTTTCTTAACATGATTTCTTATCTAACTAAATATGTGTCTGAGTTACCTTTGTGTCCTTCCCCAAGCAATGAATTCCTAAGGGAAGAAAATATTCCTTTAAATGAGTATCATTAATATAAGAGACAGTATTTGCATTTACAGCCTTCTCTTCACCATTAATTATTTTCATGTGTGTTTAAAATATAGCTTCTGTTTGAGAAAGGCAAGATGTCAAGTAGACACTTAGCTGAATATTAAGTTTAATTTCAGCACGTCTGCACAATTGAATTACATGATACTGGTAACTAATGTCGTTTGCTTAGTACTGAATAATCAGTTCAATGTACTCTAATATACTTTCCCAATGTAGTCTAATACACTTTCCATAGTTAAACCCACTGTTACCACTCAGTTTGCCATCATTGTTGCATCATGCATTTGATTCCTCAGGTGAATTTTAGTGGCGGTAATACGTCACCTTATTAGAATCTGTATTTCTGCCTATCCTATTGTTCTGAATTAATGACCAGCAAACATTGCAAATTGTAAAATAATATGATAGTATGAATTACTAATTATTTTTTTAAAAAAGAAAATGATTACTTAATGGACTATATACAATCTATATTTTCTTATCTCTGATTGAAGAGTAAATATCAGAATTCTTGGGCTCTTGACAGACTTACTGGGTAAGCATTGATAACACTATGCTTTTGCTTAATGTCAGTGAATCGTGGCTAATGTTTTCAGTGAAATATTCACATTACAAACTGAAAATGTGTAGAATATGTCTGAGTTTAATTATGAATTTGTGATTTGGTTTTGTATTTTTCAAGGGGAATAAGAAAACAAGAGGTGCAATGTAGTCTCCCACACACAATCTGCATTTGTGATGCCCTTACACCTTTTCAAAAATTCTGTCCTCAGATAACTTTTGACACAACACTGGATATAGATAGGTCTTGGTATTTGCTGACATTTCTAGACCAGCTGAAAAAAACTCAATCAAACAAAAAACCCCAAACTAGCAGAAAACCACCAACTCAGTATCAGAGATTATTATATACGGATTTGATGTAATTAACTATAGCATGTTTTTGAATCATATGTAATTCATTTCCACATTTTGATGTAATATTGGGTGAAACTTGATCACAAAATTATCTGAGTTTTCACTTAAGATTTGAATTTGTATTATATATATTTTCGTCTTCTGTAGGTTTACTGAAATTACTGTCATTTAATTTCTGGGCTAAAATGTTTTTTGAATGAATACCTGAATAGATAAGAAACTATCTGCAAAAGAAAAAAATATACATACATATGCAAAGAAATACCCCTTTACATAACAGGAATTTGTTGTATTAAAATCTACTTTTCCGAAAGTCTCTAAGGAAATATGATTGGATGGGGTTGTGGCTAAGGCACGGGATTAAGAGATCAGTATTCACCTTCTGGCTGTGTAACACATTTTCTGTGACCTTGGACATATCACCTAGCCCTTCCATATCTCATTCCTCTGTCTTTTTTTTTTTTTTTTTTTTTTTTTTTTTTTTTTATGATGTGAATCCATTTTACTTACAAATAATGCATGGGACAATGTTCATAAGATTTGCTAGCCAAAGATGTGCCACCGAAGCAATTAATCAAATGAAGGAGACAAAGGTATATGACCTCACTATTCACAAAAAGTGCTGTATATATACATGCAAATGCAATTACTTTTTGTAAAAGTGATGGAGAAAATTAAAGTCTGCTGTACAAAGCCAACCAATTTGCTTCCAGCAGTTTATTTATGACACTTCTATTTCTTTTCAGTCAGAAAATAATCTGGGTATTTTCCATTTAGGAATCAATTTCATAACTGGAGTGTTAAGAAATAGAAGCAAAATAAGTTTAATATTATCTAAAATTCCTTGGACTGATCATTTCCCGCTATCATCTTAAAAAGCTTCCACTCTTTCCTCAAGAACTTTGTGAGTCCTACTGACTCAAAGAATGAGTTACAAACTGAGTCGAGCTAGTACTCCAAAGATGTATTTTGGAGAGATAATATATTGTGAGAATTGACATGGTTTCACTACCATTATATGAGCTTCATTTTCAGAGGATCATGGCCCTTAAGCTTTAAAAATAACTATACTGAAGGGCTAGAGTAACTATTAAAAATAACTATATGGGTTGGAATGACCCATATATAGTTGCTTTGCTCAACATTTTAATGGTTTCTGTGGACAGTTTTTCTTTAAAGCTTTGATACTTCTCTTGGCTGAACAGACTGCTGAAAACCTGCAGTTTGAAAGAGTAGAAAGTGTCTTTTCTTAGCTCATGAAATTCTGCAACGGGAGCATGAACTTCCTTTGTGCCTCTCAAAAAGCAGATGTATGCTACAACTGGTATAGTCTTTGCAGGCCAAAGCAGCACATCTTTTATGTGAAGCCAAGAAGTTATTGTTAGTCTAATTAAAATCTAGATCTATTCAAATGCAATAGCTATTTTTATTAATCCTGGTATAACGATAGTAACAGTTTTAGTATAAATCATTCAATTAATCCAGAAAAAATATCCTTATTAATATCATTAACATCATTATACAAAACTTTTTGTATGACACTTTTTCTAGGGTTTTTTGCTTACATAACCAATGCTTTTCTGAGTGTTTTGTAGAGAGTTGCAAGTATTCTGACTCCTTCATCAGGATCTGTATGATGTTGGTAGTCAGAGTTTCTTCTTCCTCACTGTTGGTGGCTATTTTGACACATTGAGTACACCTTGTTCTCTCTTCATTGCTCTGTAACTCCACACTATATCCACATTTACTCTATTTGGTGTGGTTACATTGAGTACCTCTTCTTTGCACTCTTTGTTAACCCCTGAAACAAGTTACATACACCTCACAAGGTTACATTCCTTTAATGATCGTTAACTGACAGCTGCTAACCTGTTCTTTGCCTTGAGGCCTTTGGTATTGTCCTGTGCTCATACTTCCAAGGCTTCTGCTATCTTCCTATGCTTTTACCCCTCTACATCCAATCATTATTTTAGGGTAATAGAAGCTACACAGAATAACTTTTATCAATACTTGTTCCTTAACAGAAATGACTCAAAGTTTTTGTAACACTAGACGTTCCACCTATTATACAACATTGTAAAAAGCTAAACAAAACTGAAACAAAATAAGTGATGCTCACCTGGCTACTGAACAGTGGCTGTTACAGCTAAACAAACTGCGAGGAAAGCCCAAAATAAGCCCAGACAAAACAAATCTGAAAAACCCCATTCATGAGGCCTTACAGAGTTAGTACAATCTGTAGTCTCTTAAAGCAATGGCAATCCCATTGTAGTGGGCTGGACATCAGGTGCCCATCAAGCCGCTCTCTCACCCCCCCTCCTCATCAGGACAGGAGAGGAGAGAATAAGATGGAAAAGAACTCATGAGTCAAGGTAAAGGCAGTTTAATAAAAGCAAAAGCAAAGGCCACACGTGCAAGCAAAGGAAAACAAAAGGTTTATTCTCTACTTCCCATCAGCAGGTAATGTCCAGCCACTTCCCAGGAATTTGGGCTTCAGTACGCGTAGTGGTTGCACTGGGAGACAAATCCTGTAATAATGAATGTTCCCCTCCTCCTTTCTCCTAGCTTTTATTGCTGAGTGGACATCATATAGTATGGAATATCCTTGGTCAGTTTAGATCAGCTGTCCCAGCTGTGTCCCTTCCCAATATCTTACCTACCTCCAGCCTACTGGCCTTTTGAGGGTGAGGCCGGTGGGAGGAATATTGGAGAGAAAAACTTGATGCTGTGCGAGCACTCCTCAGTAGTAGCCAAAACACTGGTGTGTTATCAACACCTTTCTAGCTACCAATACAAAGCACAGCACTATGAGGGCTGCTGTGGGAAAAATTAACTCCATCCCAGCCAGACCCAATACACCCATCTTTGCAAGCTTACGTAAGTACAGTCCTCTCTGCGACAACAGCCTTCAGAGCGAATAGAGAGAAGCCAATTGCTCAAGGGGAATGCCGAAGGATGGTGTGCTACAGCTGCTGCCAAAAATAGGGTGATGACGGTGACAGCTGAGTGGGTGAACTTGAGTGTAGGGTTAATTTTTTCACTCAGATTCTGTACAAAAATGCTATATCAAGGAGGTAGTCTGTTTGCAAAGACGGCTTTGAAAAATTACAATAAAAGGAGATCTATTCTGTGCAATTACAGCTTTGACACCTCTTGGATATGGATTTTTATACAACTTCTGACAAAATTGCTGTCTTCCTGGGGATCTCCCTTCCCTCTCCAGATCCTTGCTGTCGAAGAAGATGATAGAAAAAAGAATTCAGATCATACAAGTAAATTTATATCTGTCATCGCCTATCTACGAATTTTTCAATTTTCAACATGTTATTGACATCATAATTTTCTGTATTTTTCCTTTGAGGCCATTTAAAATTCCTCCTTGATCAACTGCAATGGTTGCTTAAGTGGCAGACAATACTCGATGAATGTATAGCAACCTTGGGTTCTTTGGAAATTTTGAAAGTTTATTTTGAGTTTTTATTTACATAACTAGATTAGTATAGAACAAGAAGAGGGAAATTAATTCCACTCTGGAAGAAGAAATTGAGAATCATAGAATCGTTTAGGTTGGAAAAGACCTTTAAGATCATCCAGTCCAACCATTGACCCTACTCTACCAGGTCTGCCACTAAACCATGTCTCTAAGCACCATATCTACACGACTTTTAAACACATCTAGGGATGGTGACTCAATCACCTCCCTGGGCAGCCTCTTCCAGTGTTTGATAACTCTTTCAGTGACAAATGTTTACCTAATGTCCAGCCTAAACCTCCCCTGGTGCAACTTGAACCCTTTTCCTCTTGTCCTATCGCTAGTTACTTGGGAGAAGAGATCAGCGCCCATCTCACTACAACCTCCTTTCAGGTAGTTGTAGAGAGCAAGAAGGTCTCCCCTCAGCCTTCTCTTCTCCAGACTGAACAATGCTAATTCCTTCAGCCATTCCTCATAAGACATGTTCTCCAGACCCCTCACCAGCTTTGTTGCCCTTCTCTGGGCATGCTCCAGCACCTCAATGTCCCTCCTGTACTGTGGCACCCAAAACTGAACACAGAAACCACTGTAAAAGTAAAACACCAACACTACTATGTCATTAGCAGAAGTAGTGCTTAGGTGTTTGTGAGTACTTGCTCATATCTTTTACATATCGAATGGATCTGGTCCTTATTTAATACCCTGTGGACATATGTGAGGCATATGAGATCTTGAAAATCTGGCCTGTACACACATTTCTTCAATTCCAAGGAATTTTTTTTATGTAGCTCTTACATAACCTTGCTTATAGGTTAAAAATATATGAGTTTATGAGGCAGAGGAAGGATACTCTCAATTTCATTAAATTTCACTGACCATAGCATAATTATGCTTTCTATCAATATTTTTGTGCATGTGTTCTGTGAAGATTTGGCAGGATCCCCACCAAAGCATGATCTTATTTTTCTTCCTTCCTCTCACATTCTAAGGCTGTGATGAATGAACACAAAGTATAAAGCTTAGACAAAGGAAATAACATTAATTATATTGAGACAATCTGCTAGCACTCAGGGTAGATGAGTTTTTTTTACAATCTACTTTCATCAGTATCAACAGTCCCGTCAGCTTTTGTGCTTGTTCCACTGCATGACCAAACAGCTAGGTAGGTCATTTGTCACAGAGTATAAAAGAATTCAGGCTTTTTGAAGTGGGGAATCCAAGCCTACAAGTCCATCAGTAATTCATACTATAATTCCATCTTTGCATAATCAGAGAGATTAGCTGCCAGCAGTCTGTTTATGTGCAAGAGCACAGCAACATCTTGGAGTTAGTTTTCCTTATAAGCCTATAAATTTTTATGAGGTTTATATGTTTTGATCAGCAAAACACATTTTGAGGAGGAATAAATACATTTTTTAAACTAAACATATTTCACTTTTTAGTGGCGCGTGGATACTGGTCTGTCATTTTCTTATGAGAGGTAGCCAAAAGCAAACTGGGCTCTCTTTTCATGATTGGTAGACAAGGTAAAAAGCTTGAATTTGGGACTGCATTAATGCAGATGACCACTGAATGAATTTGACCTCTTTAGTGCTTGAATCAGCTCAGCTGGAAAACTGGATATTAGCAGGACCTTACTGAAAAACAGATGTTGTAGCATAATAGATACAGTTTCCATAAACAAATCACAGACAAAAACTATGTGAAATTGCATGTAGTTATTGTAGAACACTAGAAGGAGAAATGAATTTGTGATATTTTTTATTGGAAAACCAAGCAAAGGTTCAAAGAAATATGTTGCTATGGTTCCGATACATCTTTGCAGTGAGGGGTTAAGTAGCATGACATTGCAAATCTTTTGAGGGAAAAAAATTCTTGAAATCTGGAAGGCCTAACATAACAGAAAATCATCTAATAAGGGATACATTTGGCAGAAATCAATCAAAATGACAAGGTGAAGTATCATATACCTTAGACATTTTATTGGAATCTGAAATAATTAAAGAAATCTTTTATAATAAGTCAGTCTCATATTTATAGTCTTAATGTTATTGAATCTTCAATAGACTTTACACATATTTCTTATATCTATTTCTGGAGGCAAGTACATCATTATTTATGTTTTTCAGACAGTGATGTTGTTTCATCCGGTATAGGAAGAAACATAGGAAAAACTGAAGGAGCTAAGTCTTTTCTCCCAGGAGAAGAAAAGCTCAGGGAAGACCTCATCCCAGTATTCCAGTACTTAAAAGGCAGATACAAAGATGTCAAAGACTCTTTTTATGAGGAGCCGCATGGAGAAGACAAGGTCCAATGGGTACAAGTTGCACTGAGAGAGGTTCCACCTCAATATAAGAAAGAAATTTTTTATAGTGATAACAATCTTTCACTGGAGTAACCTCCCCAGGGACATGGCAGAGTCCTCATCACTGGAGATTTTCAAGATGCAATTGGACAGGGTGCTAGATAATCTCATCTAGGCTCCCTTTCACATGAAAGGTTGAACCAGATGATCTTCTGAATTCACCTTAATGGTTTCTTCTTCTTCACTGTAGGATCCAGCTGGGATCCTTTTGATGTGTTTTCTAACACACTTTTACATCTTTTCCTTCTTCATTAGTCTGCAGCACCATATTATATCCAAATGTACTCTACATGGTGCCTTTTTGGTATGTTAGCTACTGTTGTGCCCTTTGTTACCCATAGATTTGTCCAGCTCCAGGTCTGCACTACTATAACTGACTGTGGGTGAGTTGTATATAGCTGTGGGGTCTCCAGTGCCAGCCTGTGCCTGTGCCACATCCCTCATCGTCCTACGGTCTGCATCCTGTGTTCCCACTTCTCAAGGCCTCTGGTATCGTACCAGACTCCTATTTATTTACACTACATCAGTATGGTAGAGTTGTAAATATCTCATTCTATATAGAATAACTGCTTGAAGAGAATAGAATATACTATTTCAGTCAGAAAGGACCTACAATGGCCATCTAGTCCAACTGCCTGACCAATTCAGGGCTGACCAAAAGTTAAAGCATGTTATTAAAGACATTGTCCAAATGCCGCTTAAACACTGACAGGGACATCGACCACCTCTCTAGGAAGCCTCTTCCAGTGTTTGACCATGCTTTCAGTAAAGAAATGCTTCCTAGTGTCAAGTCTGAACCTCTCCTGGAACAGCTTTGAGCTGTTCCCACACATCCTATCACTGGATCCCAGGGGGATGAGATCAGCACCTCCTCCTCCACTTCCCCTCCTCAGGAAGCTGTAGAAAGCAATGATGTCACCCCTCAGCCTCCTTTTCTCCAAACCAGACAAACCCAAAGTCCTTAGTCACTCCTCATAGGACATGCCTTCCAGCTCTTTCACCAGCTTTGTTTCCCTCCTCTGGATGCAGTCAAGGACCTTCACATCCTTCTTAAATTGTGAGGCCCAGAACTGCACACAGTACTCAAGGTGAGGCTGCACCAACGCTGAATACAGGGGGATAATCACCTCTTTTGACCAGCTGGTGATACTCTGTTTGATGCACCCCAGGAGGCAGGTTGCCTTCTTGGATGCCAGGGCACACTGCTGACTCATATTGAGCCTGCTGTCAGCCAGCACCCCCAGATCCCTTTCTGCAGGGCTGCTCTCCATCCAGTCCTCTCCCAATTTATACTTGTGCCTGGTGTTACTCCATCCTAGGTGCAGAATCCAGCATTTGGACTTGTTACGTTTCATTCCATTAATCATTGTCCAATGCTTCAATCTGTCTAGATCCCTCTGCAAGGCCTCCTGTCCCTTAAGAGAGTCAACAGCACCTCCCAGTTTGGGATCGTCAGCAAACTTGTTAATGGTGCATTCAACTCTGCATCCAGATCATCAATAAATATGTTGAACAGAACTGGCCTTAGAACCGAACCCTGAGGAACACCGCTGGTGACCAGTCGCCAGCCAGATGTAGTCCCATTCACTACTATCCTTTAAGCCCTGCTGTTCAGCCAGTTCTTCACCCAGCGCAACATGATCCTGCTCATCCCACAGTGGGACAATTTGTCCAGAAGGATGCTGTGAGGGACAGTATCAAAAACCTTACTAAAATCCAGAAAAACTACATCCACCACCTTCCCTTCATCCACTAGGTGGGAGACCTTATGATAAAAAGATATCAAATTAGTTACACAGGTCTTTCCCTTTGTGAACCCATGTTGACTGTGCCTGATGATTGCATTGTCCTTGAAATGCCTTTTAATAATAGTCAGTATAATCTTCTCCGTAATTTTTCCAGGAACTGAGGTTAGACTAACAGGTCTGTAGTTCCCTGGGTCTTCCCTCACACCCTTTCTGTACATAACACTGGTTAGCTTCCAGTCAGCAGGGACCTCCCCAAACTCCCAAGACCATTGACAGATGGTTGAGAGGTGTCCTGCCATAACATCCGCTAGCTAGCTTGTAACTGCTATCTATATAAAAATATGTTTGTACTATGCAAAGATAAAGACAATTAAAAGAAAATTATCGACCACCACCAACTCGGTTAGAAAAAACATTGTCACAGCTAAACTAAGTAAAACATGGCTGTAGGCAGGTCAAGGTAACTTCAGACAGAATAAGCCTGACAAGCCTCAGTTCTGAGACCGTGCAAATTCAATATAAACTTATAGCCTGTTACTATTTATGACAAAACAGTATTACAGAGCTACATGGTTATAGCTGTTTACTCTTGAAGTGTAGGTTGTTTAGTAATTCAAAGGATGAAGCCAAACATCTAAGCAGAGGTAGGATGGTGTGATTCCAAAATCTTAATATAGTTGCATTGATTGCTTTAGCGTGTGTGTATATCTGTATCACCTATATCTATATCTATATCTATATCATCTATCTATTATTTTTTCCACTGTATACTACGTGGAAGCACACTTTGAGGAATTTGACCTTGTGATTCAGGCCAAGGATAAAGTAGTAGCATTTCTGCCTTAGTGGAAAGCTCCTTTAGTCATACTCCTTCTTCTAAGAAAAAAAAAAGAAAGAAAAAAAAAGATTTAGAACAGTTTTTTTCTACCCAGCTTTTCAGATATTTTCTTGTGGGACCTTGTACAAAGATTCTCCTCCATATTTGTTTGTACTCTGTATTTTTATTTAGACAGCATATATACTCAGATTTAAGGCTGGTTTTCATCTATACACTGTACACAGATCAGATACTGATACGTAGATAATTCAACTGTTGGTTTGAATCTTGGAAGAAATTCTGTCTTGCAAAAACCCTGACAAAGGTATGATTGAATTTATCTTGGTATTACTGTGTTCTTTATAAGTAATTTTCAAAATAGTCAGATACTTTAAATTTATTTTAACTTCCTTGTCTAAAGCTTAGTAGATCATGATATCAGAGTGAGACCTCCATGATACAGTAGAACATATGTGGTGAGATTTTGAAAGCTCAGCTATGTTTTCAGATGCATTTATAATAATTACTTTTGACTAGAGATTATAGGTCTCAATGGGTTGTTCTTTTGAAGCGTTTCTGGGCAATAATAGACATACTGCAAAAGGCACTTGAAACAGTGTTTATATGCAGCCCTACAGGTACTTTGGTAAGGCCCAGTTTTGTTGAACAGATGGTGTAATTTGCTTCCTGCTGCTTTTAAGGGTTGTCTTCTTTATCCTGAAGTATGCTAGTGCACTCTTGTGACAATCCTATTTTTCCATTACGACTGTTTTTGTTTCTTTATTTCAATTCTCCTCTGACTTATCCTTCAATTTTATTGTGTGGCAATTTTTTCAGGGGATTACTGGCCTAATAAGCCTCATGCAGCCATGAAATACATGGCCCTGAATAGCTGTAATAAGGCTCCTCCCTCCCTTTTATGATTCTGAAATACCACATAAGGAAATTGCTTCTCTGAAATTAAAAAAAAAAATAAAAAAAAAAAATTCTAATATTGTGTAATGATGAATTTGCTACACCATGTTCCCAGAATTTTACTTTGCAAAGATCATGTGAAATCAGCCCATAACAAAGGATAATTTTAAAATGTCATTTAATACAGGTATTTTTATTCTTAGAAGACATAGCTTTTGTGCTCTAGAAAGCTATTCACTGACATCCCTGAAGAATAGAACCCTTTCCCTTAAAATCTCAAGTTGTTGAGGTAGAGACAGCAGCTCTTGAAATCCTTCTTTTTACAGCTGTGGTGCTTTTCTAAAGAAGAGAATGACAGTCAGAAAGAACCATGGTGCCTGTTTTAGATCTGGCCCAATGGGTGATTATTCTCTGCTGGAGACCATTACAACCAATCAAGGCCACCATTTTTTAAACCTTCATATTGTCTCATGATCATGTTGGTGGTGGTTTTCAGAGGAGGATGGTAAGGAATCCCATGAGATGAGTGGATTCTGTTATGCAGATACCTTTATTTTTCCTTCAGACTGGTTACTGAACCACTGCTTCTGAAACTGAAGAAGCAAGGTCAGAGGTAGCAATGCATAAATTAAACTGTTTTACCATGCTCCTTTGCAGCATGCTATACCTATACTTAAGGAAATTTAAATGTGTCGCATGTTGGAAGATAATGACTTCTCATGATTTCTCTGTTTTCTTTGCCTTGTAGATCCCTGGCAGAGAAACTGCACAATGAAAACATAAGTTGGTTAACTGCGTGTGACCTCGGGAATATTTGTGGCAGGCTAAGGGTGTCTGTCTGCTTAAACGTGTCTAAATACACAGATAAAGGGAGTTGTCTACTGGCTCTTCGAAGACGCTGAGCTGCCCAGTCATGAGTCAGCTCCAGCCCAGGAGACATAAATTTTTGAGATGCTCATCTAAAGCATTCCACTTTTACCTATCCAGAGATGCACCAATAATTCCCAGTATTCTCGTAAAGTAACAAAACCCTATTAATCCTGCTTTATAGATGGTGGTCTGAAAAGCAGAGAAATGACTTGTTTGGAGGTCACATGGAAAAAACTATTTCTTTCCGTTGCTTGAAGCCTAGTCTTAGCAATGGGACAGTGCGGAAGTGTGTTGGTGAATTTGACTCTGCCTTTAGGAAGGTAAAGGGGTTAAATACTTCTAATTTAAGATCTTTTAAGGTGAGTAACAGCTGTGAAAATATAGAAAAGGAAGGGAGTAAAATTCCTCTAGACTTCTACAGACCTGCTTAGACCCCTTTCTCAATCTTGATGGTAAGAGATATAAATAGAATTAGGGTCATGAGCACTTGTGATCATTAAAGACTATTCAGCAAGTTATACTGATCAAATCTAATTAGGATAATTATTAACCCCCTGCTCAAATGCTTTTTCATTATGTAAGACAATTTAGGCTTTTTCATCCTATATTACTGTTGTGATGCATAAAGCTTTAGCATAGTTTTATCTCAGATGAGCCTGTATTTTAAGGAAATATTTCATTATGGATAATATACAATTATTTCTTGACATCCTTGATGATGAGAGACAAAAATGAAATCATGTTACTCATTTCACATATGTTATTGAACTGCTGTTAGTTATTGAAATTTCGTCTTTACTAACCTATGCTGGAAGCTGCAGTCGCCCACAATGAAACACTCAAACCCTTCTCATTTTAGTTTCAGTAATGGCTTTCCCATAAAGTAATTACTTTTATATGTTCCTGCTCCATCAAGGTTATTTCTAAACTACTGGAACTTTCTTTCAAAATAGTTGTGTGGTGACCTGCAACTTTTTTTTCGAAGTGTGGCAAGAAGAACAAATATACAACTTTCTTACAAAAACTAGGCACTTAACTTCAAATGATAAAACAAGAAAGGGAGAAGCAGCTGAAGTTACTTCACATCATAGTACAAATATTGATAAAAGGAATAAGTGGCACACCAATTTAAATGCAACTGAATGTAGCTAATATGACTCTGAATAACTCACAGAAGGATAAATCAAAGGCATACTGTACTCATTATTAATACATAAGGTCCAAGACTTGTAGGTAGTTTCACTTGGTCATCAAACAAAATGAAAAAAAAAACCCAAAACCAAAAAAGGACTAATTTTTGTAATAACAAAAATTTCCCTCAGGAAGACCAAAGCAACCTAAAAATAATACTGAGGTGTTCCAAAAGTATATCAGTTCAAACACCATGGATTACTTTAGTGAAAAACACTTCAAAATTAAATATAACTTTAATGAATAAAACTACTTATTTAATTTTTGCACTTCAATGATTTGCAAAATGCAATGTTGCCCTACTTCAGAAGTTTCTTTTTTAGCATATGCTATTAAACATAGCACCCACCTGGGAAGCATTTGGAATGAAAATAAACTGATCTCAAAGACATTGAAAGGTATTTGGGTTTAAGTTTAATATAGAACTTTTAACAAAAGAAAATAAAAAATAGAGTTACGTAACAACATTCTTCTCATACCTGCGTACTAATCATTACTGTTACACGTATACTTCTGAAGAAAACACATGGTCGTTTCTGGACATTCTTACTAAATATTCCTGGAAAAGGATGTGTGTGAAGATGATATAGATGTCTTTCTTTTCCTCCTGCTCCTCACATGTGTGAGATAATCTCACATACAAAGGAACCCTGGTGGAGCTGGGAGAGATGGAGTTTCATTCAACTGGGTGCTCTGAATTGCTCGGTAAATGCCTCCATTGGTGACCTTGGCAACAAAGGGTGATTTCAATCACTTGTTGAAAATGCCTATTTCTGTCTGATAATAAGAACTGCTCAGACTTAAAAATCCAATTTTTTTATGTCTAAGATGGGGTAGATATAACCTTCCCTGTATTGACTCATAGTGCACTGCATGTTAGATGTGCATGAGTGAAATGGCTGTTACCTGCCTTCTTCCCTGATTTTGCTTGCCTGGAAGCATGACTGGGTTAACATGCAGAAGTTTCTGAACAGCCACTGTACCCTAGCTTAGTCTATTAGAAGGAGCCACAGTTGGCTCCTGTTTACTTCATTGGACTGAATTGTAAACTGCAGCAGTTTGGGACCTTGGAGAGGATCAGCACGGACAGGTCAGGGTGATAAATGCTTTAGCAATCCCAGTTTCAACTGCTGCCTTATGTTAGTCAACATGGGAAGTTACAGGCTTGTAATAGTTGGCATGAATACCGCCTATCCATACGATCCTTCAAATATATGTGCTTTAGCCCTGTGTAAAATATAGACTTGTCTGCTAAACTGTATTTTTCACTCTTCTATTGTGAGCAAAAGCATTCCTGGGCATCCAGCTGAATCCTGACAATGTGTTAATAGTGACTGACCAGTTACCTGAGATCACATCAAGTAATACTTCAAAGTAGGTAGCCTTGATTGCAGTTAACCCCAATAAGCTCTTGTGAATACAATCAGTCACTAGGCTACCCTGTGGATTACCTGGAAAGCTGATCTTTTTTCAGTGAAGGAGGAAAAAACAGATCTTGTGTTAAGCACCGAGAGCTAGTCCCTTCAAGTGGTTATGGATCAAGAGATGAACCAGAACATTCAGTCCTGCATCTGGCTCTGTTTGACAGCATGCAGAACTGCATGAGAAGACAGACTGTACCCTTAAAAAATAAAAAGTTATTTAAAGAAGGGAAGACACATCTGTGATCCAAATGGGAAACAAGTTGCACCACAGGTTGACTGACTGTTACCCAGTGCTAATGACAGAGGAGCTTTGCCACATCTTAGAAAATTCCTGCCTCTATATACTTCAGTGGGGAAGAAAAGAGAAGGGGTCATGGTCTTATGGTTATCTCATAATAATAAATGAGTGGCATATAATGTAAGTTCACTTTCCTTTTTATATGTTCCCTACATGATGCCATTCTTGTATACACTTTTGTATTGTACAGGTAGGCTTATTTTCTTTTACTGTTATTTTTCTTCTTCATCTTTCATGCCCTCTTATTTGGACATATGTAATTCCCCACCTCTCTCTTCACTTGTATAAGTTCAGGTATCCTGTGTTACTGAGACTTGCATCAGTGTTAAGAACAACAATAAAGCTATCTGCTGAATCAATCTTAGTATAGCTTGTCTTGGCTTTGCTGAGGGAAGTAATTTAAAAGTAGCAAGCATGTATTGTTGGAGAGACTTTCCATTCAGGTTTCAGAGCTTAAAGGACATAGAACTGAGCTGTCTGAGCTTGGTCGTACCAGCCCTCCTAGCCACCGTGGTTATTAGCGGGAACACATGGTTTAAGTTTCCCAGAGAGAAGGACAGGGGGAAAAAAGGAAATTCCTTGTTCCCTCTTTTCTTTATCCTTGGTAAAAGCCTTCCATTACAGAAAAGGATGTGGAGAAGAAAAATGGGATACAATTTCTCTCTTTTCTTTTCTTTTCTTTTCTTTTCTTTTCTTTTCTTTTCTTTTCTTTTCTTTTCTTTTCTTTTCTTTTCTTTTCTTTTCTTTTCTTTTCTTTTCTTTTCTTTTCTTTTCTTTTTTTTTTTTCTTTTTTCTTTTTTCTTTTTTCTTTTTTTCCTTTTCCTTTTTTCTTTTTC
>VFFE01007518.1:1369831-1382181 GCA_008921705.1 Burhinus oedicnemus | reverse complement strand
TGACTAATCTGATAGCCTTCTACGATGGCGTGACTGGACAGATAGATGAGGGTTGCTGTCTACCTTGACTTCAGCAAGGCTTTGGACACTGTCTCCCACAGCATCCTCATGGGCAAGCTTAGGAAGTGTGGGTTGGATGAATGGACGGTGGGGTGGATTGAAAACTGGCTGACAGATAGAGCTCAGAGGGTTGTGGTTACTGGCACAGAGTCTAGTTGGAGGACTGTGACAAGTGATGTTCCCCAGGGGTCAGTACTGGGTCCAGTCCTGTTCAACATATTCATCAATGACCTGGAGGAAGGGGTAGAGTGTACCATCAGCAGATTGGTTAAGACACAAAACTGGGAGGGGTGGCTGACACACCGCAAGGCTGTGCTGCCATTCAGCGTGACCTGGACAGGCTGGAGAGTCGGTCAGAGAGAAATCTAATGAAGTTCAACAAAGGCAAGTGTAGGGTACTGCACCTGGAGAGGAATAACTCCATGCACCAATACAGGTTAGGGGCTGACCTGCTGGAAAGCAGCTCTGCTGAGAGGGACCTGGGAGTCCTGGTGGACAACAGGCTGACCATGATCCAGCAATGTGCCCTTGTGGCCAAGAAGGCCAATGGCATCCTGGGGTGCATCAAGAGGTGTGTGGCAAGCAGGTCAAGGCAGGTTATCCTCCCCCTCTACTCTGCCCTGGTGAGGCCGCACCTGGAGTCCTGTGTCCAGTTCTGGGCTCCCCAGTTCAAGAAGGACAGGGAACTGCTGGAGAGGGTACAGCAGAGGGCTACAAAGATGATTAGGGGGCTAGAACATCTTTCTTATGAGGAAAAGCTGAGGGCCTTGGGTCTCTTTAGTCTGGAGAAGAGAAGGCTGAGGGGGGATCTCATCAACGCTTACAAATACTCCAAGGGAGGGTGCTGGGAGGATGGCACCAGTCTTTTTGCGGTGGTGCCCAGTGATAGGACAAGAGGTAATGGGCACAAACTTGAATGTAGGAAGTTCCATCTAAACCTGAGGAGGCACTTCTTTGCTTTGAGGGTGGCAGAGCACTGGAACAAGGCGCTCAGAGAGGTGGTGGAGTCTCTGACTCTGGAGACATTCCAAACCCGCCTGGATGCCATCCTGTGCAACCTGCTGTAGGTGTCCCTGCTGTGGCAGGGGGGTTGGACTAGATGATCTCCAGAGGTCCCTTCCAACACCTGTGATTCTGTGATTCTGTGATTCTGTGATTCTGTGATTGCCTGCTTGCATTACCTAATGAAAGTGAAACAAATGTCTAGCTTTTAGATGGTTAAATTTAAGTGAGATTAATGTCTTTTTCAGTATTCCTTCAGATTCTCCAGTTTGCCTGTCTTCATAATTAGGCATTAAGATTAAATTAGTTAGTCCTTCAAAAACTACTTAATTTGCATTACAAGTTTATACCCATGTAATAATCTTAATACAGGTGACAAGTTTGGCAAAGTAAATCTAACCCTGACTATAAATGTAATAGGATGCCTAATTGGAAATATTCAATTGAATATTCACTTACATATAGCTGTGGTGACAAAAACACATTTCTTTTGACATGGTTGCAAATGTAATACCTTGAAAAGTAGGGAAGCCCTGAGATGTAATAGCTGTGGTTATGAAAGACTTTTAAATAAGCATAACTTTCTGCGGAGTAGGGAAGACTGTTCTGATGAATTGCCCATCATATTCAAGATACTCATAGAACTGACAAAGAGATTTATTTAGAAGATGTTTAAAGGCTGACATCAGAATTGACCATGAAATTATCCAACTTGATCCTAATATACCAAATGTCCTGTAAGTAGCTTTTTCCTAGCTGTTTTTCACTAAAGCATATCCTCTTGAAAGGCACTTTTTCATGATTTGATGTCATCAAGAGATTACAAATCCACTACTTTCATTTCTTCCAATTGTTAATCACTCTTATTGTTAAAAAAGTTGACCTAATCTCTGTTTTCTGTGCATACAGCATCAATATCTAGCTCTTGAGTAATTTTATTATTTTTTTAATACCAGTTTAAAGAGCCCTTCATTATTCACTATTTCATCTCTCCAGAGATACTCTACTTACTATAATCAAGACATTTCTCTATTCTTTGATCAGCTAAAAAGAATGAGTTCTTTAACTTTTTCACTGTATGGAATAGTTCTCCAACTCATGAATCATTTCTAATATTCATTTCTTCCTTCTCTCCAGACTTTGACATTGTTCTTTTTTTCCCAGATGCACTTCTTGCCTAACTTATCAGCTGAGAGCAGGGTTTTTGATTCATTCTGTCAAAAGAATGAATCTCCCAAAGCATTTTCTGATGATTGTTTATAAGTATTGCCATGTGAACTGCAAATCACTAAAGCGTGCATGGGTAATTAATGCCCATTTCATACCAAATATGAAGAATAAACATCATTAATTTGCTATGCATAAAAGTCTTTTAAAAGCAGGACATGTATTTAATACTTTGTCATGCAGACAGCATTTCTCTAAGATTCTCACCTTTACATTTTGTCCTTCCACTATCTTAAGGAATATATTATTCAATACCTATGGATAATAGGGCTATCATATAATAAAACAGTGACCACTCTTTCTTTTTTTTTTTCTTTTTTATTGTAGCAATGGATTATTCCTCTGTAGTCCTAATCTGCTAAAGGAAGAAACACTGCTGCTTTTCACAAAATATGTTGATATTAAGCATGTTTCATTTCAGAATAGCCAACAACACCCTTATAAAATGAAGATAGTAGGTAGAAAATAGCAGAAAAACGCATTAACAGGGAACCATGATTCCCTTCAGTTTTGAGAACAAGTCAAATTTTTTTCACTGTTTGGAGGTTATTTTGAAAGACATTCCAAAAGTTTGGATGTCTGTAGAAGTGTTCTGAGGAAACTATTCCCAACAGACCTACTCCTTTTATTCATATTAAAAGTCATATTGAAACATTACAAATGTAATTGACTTCTGCTATCCTTGAGGGGCTGTGGGATAGGAATTATCTTTCCTTTCTCCCTGATTACTTCTTTTAATGCTCCATCAGTACAGGTAACATCATTAAAATGAAGAAGTAGTACTTGTACAAAATAAGAAAGCTAGTATCTTTACTTGGTTTGTCTCAGATCTAAAATCCAAAAGGATTTTCTGAAGCATGGCCAGTTTTTCTACCTTCAGGGAGAGCTGAGGCAGATCAGTTCTGCACATTTTGAAAACTGCAGATTCTTCAAGACTCTTGGCCACATTGTGTTTTTCTCCCTACCACGCTGAGTAGTTACACCATATATTTGAAACGCTGGTACTTCAAACCTTTTTAACTTGACTTTAACAAAATTCTTTTTTGAGTGTGGTAAAGAAATCATAGAAGCATGGGACCTTGGTATCATTTCAGCTATATAAGTAAAAGTCTTGATTAACTGTGGACTTCCCTAAGTGGACTGTTAAGTTGAAAGACAGTGGAAAATGAGAATAACAACAAAGTTTAAAAAATAGCTTGAAGACAAAGAGTGTTTCCTAACCAAAACGAATAAAAAAATTGTTTTCAGTGATAGTAGCTATATTTTGCAGGAGTCTCTGTCTTTCTCAGCTACAGGCTGAGTTCACTGGAGATGTAGATTTGGATTCTTATGGCTACAGTGTGTAAACTTATTCACTTGGAACTTAATTGGGACTCATAGAATAAAGTCCAAAAGTGAATACGATTCAGGGGTTTTCCGAGCTGGGATAATGCCAATCTAATTTCTATCATAGCTAGACCTGTCTTACCCTCCCTTGGTATCTGCAAAGGGACTAAGTACTGAGGAAATAAATAAATCATCATATATACACATACATATGCTCACTTACCATACCTGTATTCCAGCGCATTAATGGAGTTACATAGGAGAAGCCATCAGTGTCATTGCTTGTCTATGGTACACTGTTCTGCTTGGCATAAGTGGGATATGGGGATGTTTACCTTTGGAAAAAACTTACAGGATGACATAAATATTTTCAATATATTATAAATAGCAATAAAAGGCCTTCCACTAGATGCCTAGCTATATTTCAGTTTCCGAGTTCTGCAGTGCTTCAGAAACAATTCAACCTTTTGACTTCTAGTTTATGAAATCTGCTGAGTTCTTTCAGTGAATTACAGCATTGTATTCATATTGTGGTCATCTCTTATTCCAAATACTGCATTTCTTTATTGCATGATGCTAAACAAAATACTGAAATAATAAGCTTAAATATAGGCCATTTTAGTCTACAATATGAGAAAGCTATAAGTATTGTTCTTCATTCATCTACAAATAAATTTATTGACTAATATATGTAAATGTATTTCTAATTCTGTAATATGCATAACAATTCTCTAAATATTTCTTTCATAGTTATCTTTTTCTTTTTCTTTTTTTTTTGCAAGTATATGTAATTCCATGTTTTTTTCTCTTCATTTTTGGTAAATGTCTGAATATACTAACTGAACTGTGGAATTCAGTGCTGTTGACTCTGTACCTGGAGCACAAAATACAGCTAGTAATGAAAGAAACTACCTTATATGAAAGAGTGGATGGGTAAGAGAATGTTTAGAATATTTATCTTTTGTTTCCAAGGTTTTTCAAAGCAGATAGATTAGGAAAGGGCTAAGTGGTCATCTGAAGAATAGGATTTGTGAATAACCTACTTCAGATGATCTCATAAAGGTCATCAATCCATCATGGTCAGGACGCACCCTAGCTCCACAAAGACCACTCTCTGCTTCACATCTCCAACTCTTATTTCACACATTTTGCTAGGGAGTTATATTTTTTTTAGTCCTCTGAAACATCTGGTGTTAGAAGTTGTTGGAGAACGTATCCTGGGTTTGATAGACCTTTCATCTGTTCCACTATGTCTCATTTTATGCTCCACCTGCTCTGTCATAATGAATCACATTTGGAATCTCTTTGAAATATTGCTTAAAAATCACCCAAATGTTAAGAAAAATGTGTACAATGAAGGTGTTTTCATCACAGAAAAGCAAATCTTTGAAAATGGTTTTATGCAAGATCTGGAAGCTCTTTTGTTAGAACTGAAAATGGTATATTTTTCTCTTTCTGACATGCTGTCTTTTTGTATGTTTTTCAAAGAAGCTGTAGCCATTCTAGTTGATGTGTGGGGACATATCAATATGCTGAATTTTTTATTTTGGAATAGGTAGAAATCAAGTGTTAAAAACAGAGAAAAGATAAAAGAATCAAAATGAGTTTTTTGTGCAATTAACTGGCAGAATGACACTTCCATTTATTCTGAAGAGTTACTAGCTCCTCATGTTAAGTCGATAGATTTCTTTTCAAAGTAGACTTCTACTAAGTCAGAATAAGCATATCAGAATTCAGCTCTAAATGTTTTGATCATTTTTGAAACGGAAGGGCATTCATTGTTTCAGGGTTATATTGAGTCATAGACTGGAATAAAATGTCAGATCTGTACCTGTGTATTTATAGACATTTTTATCCAGGTTGACAGTATTTTTCATGTATCCTGTCTCCTGTAAATTCTTTCTGGTACTATTAATGTAACTGCCTGGTATTTGTTTTTGCCTCTTGCAATATCCAGTGTCATATGTCTACATTGTTCATGTTCTGTACAAAGAAAGGAAGGAATGTAAAGAATTTAAATCAAAACTGAAACAACAGACACAGAGAAGCAAAGCCAAGAAAGAATCCTGTATTGTTTCTTACTGTCAAGTAACAAATTATCACTTTGTTTTTTCCCTCTCATTAGCTGGGCTAAACAGCCGTACTTTGTTGCCAATGGGTAAGTAAGAATTTAGTCTCACTTTTCCATGAAGATGAAAAATAAAACCACTTTGCCATGACCCAGGAGCTGCCTCAGACTGAATAAAGGATGAGATAAATAATGCAAGCTACCTAAACTAGGATTTTGTATTAACCACATTTAAATATTCTTTGATCTTGCTCTCTGACTCCTGCTGTTAGTACAGTATGAGAGGCTGGCTGGGAGCAAAGCTAAAGACATCCCCCTGAATAAATAGATTGTCATCTGTGATCATGGAATATATTAGCAAACATTCTACTAAGGTGAAAGCTTGCATGTCCTTTATAGTGTCCAAACTGCTACTGGTTATGTGAAGAGCAGAGTGAGCAGTAGCAGTTGCAGTATGAATGCTAGATAGAAGAAAACAAAGATGATGTAAATTGTTTTGGTAAAGGTTTGGGTTTCCTTAAGTGACTAGTCATGAAATTCTCTTTGGTGGTGTGGTTGAATATTTTCCCGGTTTGCTCATTAGTACGTGTTGGCAATAGCTCAGTTTCTCACCTGTTTCTTAGTGGTTGGCCCTTTGGTTCTTACTGTTAGAAGATCTGTGCCATGGATCTGCTTGCAGGTTGGGCGTTTTCTTACTTGCATCTGTAGGAACAGTAGCAGCACACGATCCAATCTTCCAAGACCTGGATAGCCTCATGTTCTCCTGTTCTTCTACAGAGGATGTGAGTTGATTATAATTTATTTCTCTTTTTTCTTGATGACCTGGAGAATCTAGATCTAACACCATCCTCCAATATCTGGAAGATGCTGTGGTAACTGCTTGAATAGAGCAAGATGTACAGTGTAGAAAGCTTCTTACCCATCCTTTTTCCCTCTGAGGCTGTCTTCTTCTGTTTTCTGCTTCTGCCTTGGATGGGTTGAGCAACCTGATCTTTTGAGCAATCCTCATTACTCAGAAAGGAAGTCAAAGGGCATCTCCCATTAATCTGGTTGGAATACCATCTGTAAATTTGTGAGTCTAGGGAGTGAGGGGGAGCAGGAAGGTCCTCTCTGGTTCTGCAGAGTTTTCCCATACCACGTTGCTATGTATACAAAGATGATTGTCTCAAGGAATATTCTTACAGCATGAAATTTCATGTTCTTTTCTCATGTTACTTCTTGTTTTGTAGATAACATTTATATTTAGACTGGTAGACTGTTTCAGAGATTATTGCGTTGAAGTGTAGTATAATGACAATGACTCGTATGAAAGGTTGAAATAAATGAAGCTGTCATGTTTTAAGATGTTATATCCTATCACGGATAAATACCTAGTTAAAAGATAAGAAAGAAGGATAAGCAAATAATTTTTTCCTGGTCCTATTCAATCTATTCATAAATGATCTGGAAAAGGGGGGTAAGTAGTAAACTGAGAAAAATTAACAATGATACCAAATTCTTCAGGTAATATTTAGTTTTTACTGATTGTAAATTGTGCCTAAGGCATCTACAGTATTGAATGGCTGGAAGATAAAATGAGAGGTGACATTCAGTGTTGATAACCACAAAATAATGACTCTGTGGTTAAAAAAATAATTGCCTACATATACACAAAGCTGAGACCTGAATTAGGTATTACCATTCAGGAAAGAGCTCTTGCTGTCATGGTGAATAGTTCTTTGTAAATGTTAGCTCTGTGCTTACTGGCACTCAGAAAGGCATGCTAGGAATTATTATAAAAAGATTAAAGAACACAAGAGAAAACAACATTATATCAGTGCATAATCCCATGATGAGTCCACATCTACAACTGTTTGTGAAGGCCTGTTCAGGCTTCCTCAACTTCAAAACACATGAAACTTGAAAAGGTACTTTGGCAAGGATGATAGGAGATGTAGAAAGCTTCTTTATGACAAACAGTTAAACGGAGAGGGAGTGTGTAGCCTGGAAAAGAGAATACTGAACAGATTTTCATGATGAAGACTTGTAAAATCATGAATGGTATGAAAGTGGTGAATAGCACAAGAATTGGGGTCAATTATTATTTCATCAGATGAAATTAACTGACAGTTTTTGAACAAAGACCAGGAATTACTTTTCCATATAATCAATAATTACACTGTGGAAGTCAATGTCAGAGATGTGGATGTCAAAACCCTCAATGAGATTCAAAAGAAATATCAGACAAATTAATGGAAAAAAGAGTTATTACACACAGAGACAAAGACACATCTCTCTCAGGAAATTCCTTCTTCTTTGCAGAAACTGACATTGTTAACAGAGGTGATAACCAGACACAAAAATAACAATCTGTATTTGTCCTATTCTTATGCTTTTTTCCACAGGTATCTGCTGTGTTGCCATTGTGAGATGAAACAGTAGATGTCAAGGATATTTGGTTGAATCAGTACATACGTTCCTGCATTTCATGGTCTTATATGCCATATATAAGATTCTTTCTGACACTGCCTGCATGACAAATTTGTCTCTTGCTGACTCAGTGTCTTTGGAGTGGAATCTGTATATAGTCATTCTCTTCAGAAATGAAATGTATAGTTCTATGGCAAGTATAGGCTTTGTGAGGCATACAGTGTTTCCAGGAAGAGGTTAGTGCATCTCTTCTTGGCCTATGAAAGTGCTTTTCTTACCTCCTCTACTCCCTTCCACTTCTCCTCCGTATTCTGACATGACTTTGCAATAGTTTGGGATATATCTTCTCTAGCCCTCTGTTTATTTTGTGCTTAGAAACAACACTAATTAAATCTTCTGTGATAGTTTTTTGCCTTCACTAAATTAAGGACAAATTAACTATTTTAGTATTTCAGAAGGACTTTATATATCCTGTAAAGACAGCATTAAATCATCTCTTCTTCTACAGGCTGACTATGTTGAAGTTAATACAAATTTATTTCAGAGGGACAGAGGAATGAGAAAGACCTCTTGGGTCTTGGAGTCCAATCCACTACAATCTCAGCAAGGGGAGGTAATTTAGGCCAGGAGGAACCACAAATTATTGCTTAGAAGTGGTATTGCTTAGAGTACAACCCCCCAAAAATATTCAGATCAGATTCATATCACCTAAGTTAGCACTGCAGTCATCTCAGGTTTCTGACAGTCAGCAGAGAGTGATAAACATCTCCAGAGTCTGACTGAATCCACCAAAGATGTGGACTATTTTTGAAAGTACCTATCTCTTTCCACTGATCACTGCTGGTACCTTGTCAGTGACATTCCTATCAGTCAGTGACATTCCTATCAGTCAGTGACAGTCCTATTTCTGCCCCTCTTATGGATGGACATCAGAATTACATTAGCCTTGTCTCTAGTCCCATCTCTGGCCCTGTATCCATCTGTTATTGACTCGTCACCCTGGATGGACCCTGGACATGACTGCTCACCTTGGTTGTCTGGCACTGTGGATGGCCCTTGTCATTGTCACCAGTGCTGCCCTGCTCAGATCCTACAGTTCTGCACATATCAGTGAGGCCACTGCACTGCCTGTGCTGGGGCCAGCCTGGGCTATCACCCTTGGAGAGCAGCCCCACTCCTGCTGGTCCCTGAAACTTCAGTTCAGTCAGATGAGACTGAACCCTGCCAAAACCCTAATAAAAAAAAAAAAAAATGTTAGGAAGAGCAATTCTTGGTATTTGATTGTATTTGAAGTTCAGTGCTTCTAACATTCAATAGCATCTTAATACTAGTAACTCTGGATTTCAGATGAACATACTTGGCCTCTTCAGGGTTCAGCTTGGAAGAATCACACTTGCTCCATGACACTTCTTTATTTAACAGTAACATTTACCCAGAGTATTTAGATCTAATAATTGTTTTCATAAGCTCACCCTGTAGAAATGCAGAGTATAATACTTTCTGTATTCACTTTCTTTACTGCCTTTTCTGTTTCGTTTATGGGCATCCAGGTCTCAGAATGTGTACGGAGGATAAAAAAGTCTGATCTTGATACGGCCTTTGAGATTTTACCACAACCACAGCAGTGATAGAGTATGAAGCCTTTAGTGTATAAAAGTTGTTTAGAAACTGGTAATAAACTGAAGAAAAGAAACATGACAGAGAATAGGTTGACATGTGTTAGACTTAACTAATCTGGTACTGAACATTAGAAGAAAAGGGGACTTAAGAACTCTGTAAAGAAAGGAATTATGTAAACTTAGTTTAAAGCAGAATCAAAAAAAAGTGGGAGTAAATTCTACCACAACTTTAAATGTGACAAGAAATATATTTATATAGAAGAGAGAGAAAACAGAAAAGAAATCTGTAGTAGTACAAAATGCATAAGACTAAGGAAGAAACTCAAATTTTTTCTATTTTGAGGAATGTAATAACCTAGTGTTGTACATTACTGTTATCAACACATAAAACTAAAATGTGTCTTTACTGGAGATTTCTGTAATATTTTTAAATTAAAATTAAAATATGATTAAAATTCCCTTTCTGTTCAAAGGAATTCCTCCCCTCACCCCATCTTCTGCTCCATCTTCCATTTTCATAGACTCATAGGATCATAGAATGGTTTGGGTTGGACGGGACCTTAAAGATCATCTAGTTCCAACCTCTCTGCCATGGGCAAGGATGCCTTCCACTAGATCAATTTAATCAAAGCTCTACCCAGCCTGGTCTTGAACATCTCCAGGGATGGGGCATCCAGAACTTCTCTGGGCAACCTGTTCCAGTGTCTCACTACCCTCACAGTAAAGAATTCCTTCCTTATATCTAATCTAAATCTATCCTCTTTCAGTTTAAAAGCATTACCGCTTGTCCTATCACTACACTCGCTGACAAAGAGCCCCTCCCCATCTTTCCTGTAGGCCCCCTTTAGGTACTGGAAGGGTGCTATAAGGTCTGCCTGGAGCCTTCTCTTCTCCAGGATGAACAACCCCAACTCTCTCAGCCTGTCCTCATAGCAGAGCTGCTCCATCCATCTGATCATTTTTGTGGCCCTCCTCTGGACTCGCTCCAACAGGTCCATGTCCTTCTTATGTTGGGCACCCCAGAGCTAGACACAGTACTCCAGGTTGGGTCTCACCAGAGCGCAGTAGAGGGACAGAATAACCTCCCTGGACCTGCAGGCTATGCTTCTTTTTATGCAGCCCAGGATGCGGTTGGCTTTCTAGGCTGCAAGCACACATTTCCAGCTCATGTTGAGCTTCTTATCAACCAACACCCCCATGTCCTTCTCCTCAGGGTTGCTCTCAATACATTCCCTGCCCAGCCTGTATTTGTGCTTGGGATTGCCCCAGTCCACGTACAGGACCTTGCACTTGCCCTTGTTGAACTTCATGAGGTTGGCATGGGCCCCCCTCTCAAGCCTGTCCAGGTCCCTCTGGATGGCAACCCTTCCCTTCAGCGTGTCAACCACTCCACACAGCTTGGTGTCATCAGCAAACTCGCTGAGAGTGCACTCAATCCCACTGTTCATGGTGCCAACAAAGATGTTAAACAGCACCAGTCCCAGTACCAACCCCTGAGGAATGCCACGTGTCACTGGTCGCCACTTGGACATCAAGCCATTGACCATAATGATTTGAGTGCCACCATCCAGGCAATTGGTCATCCACTGAGTGGTTCATCATTCAAATCCATGTCTCCCCAATTTAGAGACAAAGATGTCATGTGGGACACTGTCAAATGCTTTGCACAAGTCTAGGTAGATGATGTCAGTTGCTCATCCCTTCCTCACCAACATGGTAACACCATCGCAGAAGGCCACCAAATTTGTCAGGCACGATTTGCCCTTAGTGAAGCCACATTGGCTGCCACCAATCATCTCCTGATTTTCCATGTGCTTTAGCAGAGTTTCCAGAAGGATCTGGTCCATGATCTTGCTGGGCACAGAGGTGAGACTGACCAGCCTGTAGTTCCTCAGGTCCTCCTTTTTTCCCTTTATAAAAATGGGGGTTATTTCCCCTTTTCCAGTCAGTGGAAACTTCACCAGACTGCCACGACTTCTCAGATATGATGGCTAGTGGCTTAGCAACTTCATCCACCAGTTCCTTCAGGGCCCTTGGACGTATCTCATCATTTCCTGTGGATTTGTGCACCTTCAGGTTCCTCAGATGGTCTTGAACCTGGTCTTCTCCTACAGTGAGCTGTTCCTCATTCTCCCAGTCCCTGCCTTTGTCTTCTGTGACTTGGGCAGTGTGGCTAGAGCACTCCCTGGTGAAGACTGAGGCAAAGAAGTTATTGAGTAGCTCAGCCTTCTCCATATCCTGAGTAACCAGGTCTCCTGTTTCCTTCTGGAGAGGGCCCGCATTTTCCTTTGTCTGCTTTTTATCACTGACATACCTGTAAGAGCTTTACTGTTGCCCTTGATGTCTCTGGCCAGATTTAACTCTATCTGGGCTTTAGCTTTCTTAACCTGATCCCTGGCTGGTTTTTTCCCTTTTCCTTCCCCTCTTCCTTCCCCGCTTCTGTATCCCTTGCCATTATGATGTTTCCTGCAGTTTTATATTTCTGGTTTATATTTATTAGTTATCAATGTGGAAAGTATTTTTGTGAATGCTTGTGAATTTCAGTATTTTCTCAACAGAAAAAAATTAGCAGTCCAATTAACTTAATTTTCCTTTTATGTAACGAATCATGTTATTAAAGCCTTGAGGGTGGTCAGGGA
>VFFE01007518.1:1343222-1369811 GCA_008921705.1 Burhinus oedicnemus | reverse complement strand
GAAAAAAGAAAAAAGAAAAAAGAAAAAAGAAAAAAGAAAAAAGAAAAAAGAAAAAAGAAAAAAGAAAAAAAGAGAAGAAACTCTTTCAATTTTAGAATATATTTGCCTAGAGCATTTTCTTTTACATTACAGGGTACATTTGAAACAATGTTTGCAAGCCGTTTTTAATAGAGCTCTTTAAGAGTGTCAGAAAGAGCATTTTAACAATACTACTAAATCAAGACTATAAGGACTGCAAAGTCAGAACATACGCAAGCAAACTCAGAGAAAGGATGCCTGAATTATTAAAAAGAAGAAAAACAAGAGGGAAAGTTAATTTGTATCATAACCAGGTCACTATGCTAATCATGATTTCAATCCCATGTAACACTACCTCTTTCTTTATTGGCCTGGTAATTGTTTCTGTTCATGCCATAGATAGAACAATAATGCCTATCTAGAAATGTGATCAGTCTAGAAGTGATACTAACTACTTGCTGTCCACACAATTAAATAATTCAATGTAATTTCAGATACTCTGGTTTCCAGAACAGTTTGGTCAGAGGTAAGGCAATATTAACTACTCTGTAAAATCAGAGGAAGGGAAGGAAATTTTCCATGTTGGAGCAATACTAGCCGAATTCTAGCTTTAATTCTCTTCTTCACTTGCTGTATCTTTACCAAAAATCCCCACTGTTCAACTATCAAAGATATTATGATTGCGGTAAAAGTAATTGTGGCATTTCTTAAGAAAATCTCTCTGGCTTTTTACACGTCCCACAAATATGCAGCAAATTAGACATGCATCCTGTTTGGTCCTGGCACGATTTGCAAGTGTTAACAGAAAAGCTGAAGGCTGCTGAGTGCTAGAATTACACAGTAAAATATAGTAGGGAGCACTTATCAGTCTCAAGGTGTATATTTTATTTTCTGTTAGTGATATGAATGCAATGTTCTTGTTATAGCCATTGTGAAAGTTTTTGATGGGACAAGTAACAACAGCACTGTATTCATTTTCATTGCTGTCTATAAATATATAGCATGATTACTGGAAGTACACTGATGCAAATGAGAATGATAATTCGATTTGAAAAGCACCTTTCTCACCATGCTCTTCAGCACTACATAAGTAGTTATGTAATGCATTAATTATGACTTTACTGTCTCTGTGATAAGGGACAAGATGACACTCTTTGTGTGATGTAGTATCATCTATAATTACATTGCCTCCCATCTAAATTTAAGGTCTAGTTTCACAAAAATGAAATTTTGGATGTCAGTGGTGCCTGCATTCGCACTGTGTTACTAAAATATCCTTTTAAAGACAGAAGAAATTCCATATTAACACTATTTGATAATTGGTACAATTATTTTAGAATACCATTTTACATTCTGCAGAGCTGTGCGGGTGAATATTTTACTGCTCTGAGACTCATCAATGAATGAACCATCTCACTACTTTCTGTGTTTCATGTTATCATCTTCTCCCCTCAGATGAGGAAGATATCAGTAATTTATCCAGTACACCACAACCAATTCTGAGCAAAACTAGGATTGCAATTAAATCTTTCCTCATCCTCTGTTTTTAACATTAGGCTATGCTTTTTATTCTCATTCATTAGAAGATCTAGTTAGAAACCTAATTTTAAAATGAATTTATGTGCATATCATGCCCAGTGGATAATTCAATATCAACTTTAAAGTTTTTAATATGATAAAAAATAACCTGAGCCATGCATTGCAAACCAGAAGCAACATTTATTTCAGCAAGCTCTGCTCATGAGCAAAGTATTGCTAGCACCACTGACTTCCCCATGGATTTTTCTTTCAGTCTGTTTTTCCTTTTGTGCATATGTGTGTGTGTGTGTGCGCGCATGTGTGTAGCTAATAAGAAATCTCTGCATATAATAATTAAAATAAGTCTCAGAGATGGTGACCAACAGCCACCAGGAATGTTTCAATACAGTGATTTTGTCCTCAGAAAATGCCAGTTTCCTTAAATTAATCCTTTTTGCTGTGATGAATTGTTTAAATGAAATACTTTTGGAAAGGTTTCCCAGGTCTTGGATAGAATATCTGGCAAGGAAGAGAGAACAAGTGAGATCCCAAAATAATAAATGATCGGGTAGGAAGGTTATTTAATTGGAAAGTAGAAGACCTGGATTAAATTCCTTCTATGAGGGATTTAATATTTTCATACTTCATGTGCCCTATCAATTTATTGATTCAGAGGCCGGTGTTACAGTGCCATGTATCATGACCACATAGGAATTTTCCTAAAATTCCAAATGTTCTAGTGAATTGGAAAAAATATTTCCTACTCAGTTCTCTCTGTAAAGAATGAAGGTAAATTTTCTTACAGGATTAAAAGTGACACTAGACCATATTCTGATGATTTTAATATGTATTTTAAAATATGGATGAACTTTAAAATTAAATCTGATTAAATTAAACTTCTGCCAAGGAACTGATCATGCAGTGGTTTTTTTTGCAAATGAGGAATTTGTATCATGGCCTCAAAAAAGAATGAGAAAAAGAAGAAATTCCATTTTATCATGTTGTAAATCCTAGATGAACTTTAGAATGAAAGCTGTATGTTCCTGAAATCCTGTGACTTGGGTGAAATATGTTGTTTTTATAAATTGAAGTATATTTAATCAAAATAAATTTGTTTTGGTTTCAGGTAGCTGCACTACACTCCATCAATGTAATGAGGTCACGGTTGAACTTAATTAATTTTACATGGATATACTGTTTCCTTTTTAACTTCTGGTTGTACTAGTGAGTGCAAATAACATTGATGTATGATAGATGCAAACTTTCCAAATGGGCCAAGCAGTAAAGTTCAGTTGAAAATCGATCCTTTAAAGAGCAATTTCATTTTTAATTCTCAGACTAGTAGTAAGCTTTACCAAAAATACACACCCAAAATAAAAAAATAAAATAAAAAAAACCCAACAAAACCACCTTGAATAACAACCCTGAGGTAAAACCTGTGAAGGTGAAGAATTTGCCTAAATTTCTGAAAAGTTTCAGACCACTGAGTAAAAGATATAGTTCATCCTATATAAGATCAGTGTATTAGAAACAGAAAGCATTGGTGGGTCCTCATTCAGTCCAAGGATGTCAGTTCCAGACCGATTTCATTAAAGTCAATAGGAATTTTTTGTTAAAGGGCATCTCCTTTCTTTGGGCCTTCTCTGTCATTGCACTTGCAAAACATTTAACAAGCAAAAAAATATAAATAAAATGTTGAAAATACCAATTTTGAGCCTAGCTTTCCAGGTTCTCATTTTCACTTGTGAAAGAAATCTGATTTTCTTTTCGACAAATTTCAGCAACCAGTGCTATGCAAGGTAAGAATTTTTTCTTTGAGTGCAAGAAGACCAATATACTGTTTAATACTCAAATCCATGAAGGGCTGAAAGTTAATCTCCTGAGTCTATTAATCCTGGCTGTATAGCCACTTAGCTTGAAATGAAGGAATAGAATTGAATAGGATTCAAATTAAGATTTTTGTGGCAATTGGAGATATGGGTTCCAGGACTTGAGACAGCTGAGGGAACTGAGTACAGCTTTCTCATTGCTGGGCAACTGCTTCAACTATCACACTGCCCTTCCCTCACTTTCCCCCTTCAGACTCCTCCAAAACTTAAGAAACCATTTTAAACAGATTTATTTTGCTGTGAAAGGACAATGACTGCCTTGTGTTGTGTTCATCACACACATGAAAATTTGAATTTGAACTTTAACATAACTTAGGTGAGGGTGGATAGACTACAACTCACTTCACATTGTTACTGTTTATATTCAAGCATTCGGAATAAGTCTTGGTTCTAATAATTTTGACTGAATTTAGGCAACTCAAGATAGTATTGAAAAAAATCAGTATCTCTGAATCATTCTCTTTGACTTACGCTACTATTTTTCACCAAAGACTTGCTTTAGGTATGAAAATGAGTGGGCTAATTCTTTCCCTTAGCCCCAAGTTGAGCAGTGGGTGCTATTGTAAGATCCTTTAACAGTACAGGAGGAGCGCAAGATGACACTGAAAGGCAATCTAAAAAAAAAAAAGCCACACGTGTCTGGGGTACTCATGCTAGAGAAGAACTGAACCTTGGTCTATAGCTTCTAGAGCAAGTACCCTAGCCATTTCGTTATTATAATAGCAGGTTGTGCTAACTGTAAGTCCACTGCCACATCAGAAAGCAGTTCTTCCTGAGTTTTATGAAGGCCTTGTTCCTGTTGGTACACAGAAATCAAGTTGAAAATGCCTGTTGATTAAAACCTCCACTGTACAAATCCATCTAAGCAATCTGTCTAGATTGCCCAAATACATTTTTTATGACTATTTGTTTGTCTAAGAGTTGTCTTCATTTATGGAGCACAGTGGGGCTTGCAGAGAAGCCAACGTTTATTTTCTGGGACTTCAGAATTTCTAAACATGTAGAAAAAACAAAGGGGTTTGGGAATAAGATTCAGTCTCTCTACCTGTAGAGATCTTGATCTGAGTTAGCCACTCTGAGTTCCCTCTGAAGCACGTAGAAACATATAGACAGTTTGAAAGAGTGATTTGACTGACCTATTTTAGGTATCCTCTTCAGCAGATGAAGTGGACCCTATGCATCTCTTCATTTTGACTATACTGGAATGTAAGCTGCTGTAGATGTTCACATGGGGAAATAAACTACTTTTAGGGAGCTCTTGGGTCAGAAAGGATCTACCTGGTTGCTTTTGGAAATTCTGTTGAAACAGTCATTGCACAGAAATGTTTTAACTTGCAAGTTTGGATTTAGTGATGTAAAGGTCAAATTATCAAGTCCCTCAGGTGGATGAAGTTCCTGTTAGACTTCTGCCTATCTCAGAAGTTCTAAGTAGATGATTTAGAACTAGATTATAGCTAACCAGGACTGTATTTTTCTATCACCCTAATTCCTGCCCAACTTTTAGATTCATTCATTTCTAACTAGTTTTAAATAGTGGTTAGAGTGAATGCATTAACTGTAAGCCATCTGGCTGTTGATGGCTTACAGAAGAAAAGTACAGTTAAGGGTAAACTTCAAAAATAAATATCCTCTAAAACTGACTTTTCCAATATTTACCTCCTTATTGTAATGCCTTACCTGGCACCTTCATTTTTCTCCACTGGATACCTGCGTCTGCTGATTTAGTAATTGAAGAATGTCATTATGCTAACAATACATTGAGATAGACGATTATTACCACAGGAAAAAAAAATACAAAGAAAATGGGATTTTGAATCCTTTTTGCACTCTTTTCAAGGCTGTGAATTGGCATGCTTGGGAAAATTTTCTTTTTTTATTGCTCATTTCTTTTTAAAGATTAAAATAGTACTCATGAAAAATCTTAAGACTAACAGAAATAGATATTTTGCATACCCAAATTGCCTCTGTATTTACATCTGTTCCATTCCTAAAAAATTGTATGGTTCTGTGGTGCACTTCTAAATCATTGATAGATAATGACCTTTAGCGTATATAAAATGGTAAATACAGAACTATCTGATACTTTAGCAACCATGAGTTATGCTGCAAATATTGACTTGAATTATGATTAGGTGAAATATTGTGGTTCATTAAGTAAAATGGTCTATTTTTAATTCAGTGAAAGGATGTACGAAAACACTGTCATATAACTCAGATGATACACACAGCTTCTGGATGAAGAGGACACTAATGTCACAGGGCAGAGCTTAAGTAGGATCAGGTTAATTAGCTATAAATATAAGAAAGAAAAAAAGATGCTTTGAAGAAGAAACCTCACTGTTCTTTTCTTTCTCGTATAAGTAACTGAAAACTGTATTTGTATCTGTAACCTCTGACTTTGATAAACCAGCATGCCATACTGCTTTTGATTCAAGTTCACTGCAGGAAAGGAAGGATGAACTCATAAAAAGAGATTGCTTCTGACTTTAAGAGTAGATAATTATAGAAGAATGGGAAAACCTTTATTTTTCTTTCTGATATGCTTCACCTGTCCTCTAGTCCACAAAGCTACTTGGGAGGAAATACGGACTAAATCCACAGAAGGACATATAAATCCATCGTTTTCGTGTGGGACCACTCATTCCCTAGCCCCTTTGCTCATACCTAGGAACTAGAGCATTGATCTAGGTTTCTACTATCTACTGGAAAACCAGGCTTTCATGAGCAGAATCCAGCAAAATATAAAGAAAACATACTGTTCAAATCATTGTTTGCACCATCTGATCAGAATGGTGGCTTTTGAAAAAAATTCTCTTCTTGTCCTCATTTATCCCTGGTCTACAAGAAGGAGTTTCTGTTTAAGTATGGCCTGGATGAACAGACAGCGTGGTGGATAGAAAACTGGCAGAACAGCTGGGCCCTAGGGGGTTGTGATCAGTGGCACACAGTCTAGCTGGAGGCTAGTAACTCGGGGTCAATACTGGGTCCAGTCGTGTTTAACATCTTTAATGATCTGGATGATGGGTCCGAGTGTACCCTCAGCAAGTTTGCTGATGACACAAAGCTTGGTGGAGTGACTGATATGCCAGAAGGTCGTGCTGCCATCCAGAGGGACCTTGACAGGCTGGAGAAATGGGGTGACTGGAACCTCATGAAGTTCAAGAGAGGGAAGTGTGAAGTCCTGCACCTGGGGAGGAGCAACCCCATATACCAGTACATGCCAGTGACCACACAGCTGGAAAACAGCTTGGCAGAAAAGGACCTTGGTGTGGACAAGTTGAATGTGAGCCAGCAGTGTGTCCTTGTGGCAAAGGCAGCTAATGGTATCCTGAGCTTCATTAGGAGGAGTGTTGTCAGCAGGTCAGGGAAGGTGATCCTTCCTCTCTGTTTGGCACTGGTGAGGCCGTACCTGGAGTCCAGTATCCAGTTCTGGGCTCCTCAGTACAAAAGAGAGATGGAACAACTAGCAGGAGGCCATGAAGATGATGCTGGAGCATGTGTTCTATGAGGAAAGGCTGAGAGAACTGGGACTGTTCAGCCTGGAGAAAAGTCAGGGGGGATTTTCTCAATGTACATAAACACCTGAAGGGAAGGTGCAAAAATGACAGAGCCAGGCTCTTTTCAGTGGTGCCCAGTGACAGGACCAGAGGCAGTGGGCACAAACTGAAATGCAAGAGGTTCCCTTTGAATATCAGGAAACACTTTTTTTACTGTGAGGATGACTGAGCACTGGCACAGGTTGCCCAGAGAGATTGCAGAGTGTCCATCCTTGGAGATACTCAAAAGGTGTCTGGACATGGTCTTAGGCAACCAGCTCAATGTGGCCTTGCTTGAGCAGGGGTGTTGGGTCAGATGACGTCCAGAAATCCCGTCCAACTTCAGTGATTCTGTGATTCTGTGACTCTTGCTCAGATTTGGATCCTCAGTCTTGTGTACTGCACTGGCCAATGCTGTTTTTTCCCAAAGTAGATTGTGGCTACTCCTGTTTATTCTCTTACTCAGTGGTTCTGTAATTTATCAGACATGTGAGAGATCTGTTCCTGACACACCCTATCGATCTCAAAACTGTTTAGATAGCATTCTACAACGTATTTTGGGATAGAATTCTCTAGCAAACTCCCGTGAAGCTGTTAACTTCCTATGCAATACCATTAAGCCAAAGAAAACAACTGTGAGAGAAGCTTGTTAGAGTCCCCTGGTCAGATCACTCACTTTGAGATCATTGAAGATCTACTTCCTAAGCCCATTTTTCCCAAATCCAATGGAAGGATCCAAGGTGTCAAAAAATTTTTGGCAGTGAAAGAGTTTATGAGCATTTGGGCATATATTTTGGAATTTGGTAGCTAAACAGAGAGTAAGGGAATGAAAGCTTTTAATAGGTCTATCAGCTGAAGAATAAGTACTGAGTACACTTCATCTGCTTAACCACTTCAAAGGGAAATAAGTGCAGAACCACGCTACAGCCCACCCAACACTGGAGAGGATGATGGGGCTCAGAAACTATGGTCAGACCCTCAGTGCTTCTCTACTTATTTTTCTCTGCACACATGTGATTATACAGTCTCTTACAAAGAGCTCTTACATAGAGAACAATAGATGAAGCGCTTCGCAGTGTCTGCAAACAGACTTGTGGGATCCCTTCCTCCTGCCTCTTCACTGTGTGTGGGATTTACTGATTACACAAGATATTTTTACTTGACGTGAAGGCAGGTTATTACTGTGGAGGTTATTTAGGCTTTAATTACTCATTTCCTTTTATTCCTCTTTCTTAATCTTATCCTTTTCACTAATGCTTTCATTATTATCTTCCTTTAGAAAAATCACTTAGTATTCCAGTCTGTAATAGAGCAACTATGAATGTATTCCTTTATTTATCCATCCACAAAGGAAGAACCTAATTTTATACAAAAATCAGCAGCAAATTAGAAACTTTCACTGTCATCAAACAAAGGAATGGAGACAGACAAGCAGAGAAAGAGCCTCATGGTTACTATTCTTTCTCAGCAGATAAGACATCTGAACTCTATTTAATATTTAATAGTTTATTCAAAGTACAACAGCAGTAAAAGAGATTAGGAACATCCAGCTACGCTAAATAAAGTAGTAGTATTAGGATATTTTCCTTAGATATGGGTTTTAATAACTTCATGCAAAGAAGGAATGTGAATACAGGTCTCACAGAGAGGGAGAAAAATAAATAAATAGAATAAATAGTAAAGAAGAAAGTGGTAACACCTTCACTTCCGTCAGTACTCTCTTGCTTTTGTGTTGGGACATGTGTGTGACAAAACTCTATTTAAAGGCTTTCTTACTGTAACAGGACCTGGGAAACCCTTGGTTTTCACATGGTGATGTACCCATCCAGTCCCATCCCTCCCTTCAACATGTTTCTGACAACCAACTTCTTTCAGAATAAGAAAGTACCTATTAAAATTTAAGCATACGCAATGGATAAGCACAGTTATTTCAGGGGCAGGGGGGGACACAAACGGACAGGTGCTGGCTGGTTGGTTGGTTGATTTAGTTTAGGTTTAGTTTGGTCTGGGGTTTTTTTGCAACAGCCCATTTCTAGTTATGCCAAAGTAATAATACAGTGAGCAAACCCTGCCATAATCAGGCTGATTTCTATAACAGATGGCATTTCTTGTATATCACAGAGCAGCCCGACGTCCTTCATAGATCCAAGATAAACCAAGATACGCACTTCCATTTGAAAGTGCTTAACTCCTTACTTCCTTGTGTTCCCACCACGTCTGCTAGGAAAATTAAAGTCCCACTGGTGACCTACAACACAAAGTGAAGCAAATTGTCTGTTACAGAGATCAGCCAAGAGGGTGGCACTGACTGAAATGAAAATAATTAAAAGCTGGACTTCTACAATAAGCTTATTAAATTTTAAAAGTAATTGTTATAATAGTTCAATAAAAAAGAGACTTGGTTATGTTTGATATCAATTTAGAACAATGATTTATCTGTGATGGATAATATGAGGGGAATAGGAGCAGGATTTTATTGTGTAACTGCGGTCACTTATTTCATTTGAAACTCTTGGGGATTATAAAAATATTTCAGAGCAGCTAAAGGGACAATGATAAGGCCAGTATATAACTGCTGACAGTACTGTTTGTGGGAGGAATGGCAGTCTCACAAGAGCAATAGCTGGATTTTGGACCTATGACTTCTGAGTTAGTTCAGAACAGGCCAGGTCACAGTTACACAGTACTGCCTAAGTTCCTTTGTTTAATGTCCCCATTTATTGCAGTCATCTGCCCACTAATTACTGAGTATTAAGATCCCACTGGACTTTTCAGTGCTATCAAATGTTCATTAGATGCAGCTGAGTAGAAGTTTATTTCCAACCCATCCTGCCTCGGTTGTCCATATAACACACCAGTTTATCTTGCCTACAGACCTGAGAAAGGAGAGCCCTGCAGAGGTTGCTTCCACCTGAACGATGGGCAAGAATCCTTGCTCTGACCCTCCCTTCTCTGTATGAGGTCCTCAGTGGCCTCTGTTTTGAATTTGAAAGAGTGGTTTCCCCCAGCTTAACCAACGTTATAGATGAAACTACATGGCCAGGCTGTTCAGGAAAAATAATGAAACTACTGTTCAGTAGTAGGAGGCTCAGTGGTACAAGAGACAAGGCTTTCACAGAGACCAGAGTAAGGCTGTACAACCTAATACTTTAAATGCAGAGTTGAAAGGCAAGTCTCCAATTTAGGATTCATGTCGTATAGTTTTCACATGCGTCACACCTATACATATGTATGCACACCTAAATATGCATAAACATTAATGCTCACTAGACCCCTATGCTTGTACTTTCCATTGGCTAATTGCTGCAGGAGGAGAAGAGACAGAAAGAGATTACTTTTCTTAAAAAAAATAAATAAATTGAGAACTTGAATAACGTGCAAAATGATATGGATGTATTTGTATTCAGTTTACTTCTCTAGAAGTAGTTCTACATATGGGAACTGATTATGGGCACAGGTTATTTTACAGATTTAGAATAAACCATGTCCTTCATTCTTTTCCTATCTCATACCAAGGAGTACTCTTGGTGAAGATGCCTCTGCTTTAATATTGATCTCTTTTTTTGGCTTAATGGAATTTGGTTATATTAATCTGTTTCTCAACAATAAGTGTACAAATATGCTGATGGGGAACAGTTTATTTTCAATTGTTTGAGAACCCGTTTGTGATGAGTTCATCTTGGTTGGACACCAGGTGCCCACCAAGGGTCAACCCACCCCACTGTCTTGTTTTTCAGATGTAAGTATTCAATTATTACAGTGATACAGGAATGTTTAGCTAGTAAACATATCAGTGAGTGAATATATGAAAAAAATGAATTAATTTTTTAAAATCTAGCCCTGTAGCTGAGACGACCATAGGTTTTATTGCCATTGCTATAGTTCAAAGTTTATACCAGACACTTTATTAAAAGTGGTCTTGCCTTGTAATTCTTTGTAAATATCATTTGTGTTTGATTTCAGATACGTTACCAGATACTTTTAGTTTGTTCATCTAAACATTCCAATAACATGGAGAGGGGAAAAGAAGTAAAGAAGTAAATACAAGGTAATATAAAATGAATCTATGTCATAGTTCCAAAAAGTTTAGCACCAGATCACTACAGGTAGTCTGCCTTTTGTTCATCATATATTACAAACCCAGTATATTTAATTGAGTAGGTCTTTTGTTGATCTCAATTAATTGTGCCTGACTTTGTTTCAGCCTACCTTTCAGAATGTCATAGGTTTGATCTGGAGACACCAAAGGTCTACTTCAGTGGATCTTTTACTCCTTTATTTTTGCTACAATAAAAACTGTGTTGTGTTTAGCATTTATTTGCAATGTAATCAGTTCATTCCTTTCTTTATGAAAAATGAAAAAGACTAACCCTCCAGTTTTTCAAATGAATTAATTTTCTCTAACTTTCAAAATAATTTTGTGACTCTTTTATGCAGTATCTCCCATTTTTCAATGACCTTTTAACATATGACACCAAAATTGGACACAATGTTCCAGCACTGTTCTGACTAATACCTTGTGCAGAATAATATTACTTCTCTATTTCTGTTTTTACTTTACTACGACTTTTTTTTCTTGGTTTTTTTTTTTTCCTGTTTTGTTTCTTTTTGGCATTACATTGGAATTCAAGTGGAATTGCTTATTCATTTGGGTTTTCTTAAAAAACAAGAAAGTTAAAACTTATATCCACAGAACCTTTCCATAAAAACCTTCATTAAATGATGTTTGCCCACTGAAGACTTTTTGTCCAACATCTGGCATTAAGGGGTATTAACTCCATTGATTTTAGAAATTACTAAAATTGCTTTATTGAAATCACAGCTTTTGAAGTACGTAATCTGGTTCAAAGTTAAATATCTTACATCAGTTTGACTGTTGCATATTGACTTTACAAAACTTGCAATTTAATTGGGGAGTAAATTTTAGTTTGCTGTACAAGATGAGTTTGGCCTAGGATCATTTCTATTTCATTAATTGCTATGTATTCTTATCCTTTAATTCACTACCTTCTTAGATCCAAATCAGCTTTTTCTTTATTTTGCCTAGGTTTTATGGATTATTTGACTTGTAAATATTTGGGTCATCCCATCTAGCCTTACTAAATATTGGTATAACGTCTGTACTTTTGTAGTTACTCTGCAATTTAAACAAATTAACCACCAGCAAAATTAGAAAAAATGTTCATCTGTTGTTTAGTATTCTGTTTAGTATGGGAAACACATTATAATACTCATGAAATAAATATTTTTTTTTTCCCACTAACTCATTACCAGATGAATGAGAATTCTTCTCTCTACTGCAGTTCAGAAGATGCAACATTTTTTTAGGGAGCAGCAGTGGTTCAAACCCCCAGATATAGAGACCATGTTCAAAGGATGCATATGAAGTGGATACACATTATTAAAAAGCTACAGGAGTACCCTGGAGTATCTCTGTGAAAAGAAAAAGCAGCTTCTCCTCTAGAAGTTTTGTGTATCTCTGCCTTCAAAAGTATTTTTCAGACTAATGTTTAACAAATTTGAGCTAAGTTCAAGTTAGCAAGTTTAAGCTAATAGTTGGGTGTCCAAACTAACTTTTTTAGCAGCTAGATTCTCAAAGGAAAATACGTCTCATTCAACATGGAAAATACATCTCATTCAACACAGAAAATATCTACAGTAATTTTGTTGGTTTGTTTTTATTTCATGGCCTACTGCAGTTTTATTTGTCATCCAATATTAATAATAATGGATTTAATTCTTATATCTTTATTCCATCCTAGTTAAATGTCTCACCTCTGCCTATGTTAACTATCCCATCTGTTAATTTCTTTTCTCCTGGGAGTTTCAGTTCTTAAGCATGTCAGATGTTTCACTACAGCATATATTTATCTTTTGATATTTGGCTATATTTATTCCCTGGAAGAGGTCACAAACATCTGATTAACAAATAATAATAATTTTAAATTCTTCTGATATTCTTTACTCTTTTTGTTGTTTATTTTTTACTAGTACAGCAGCCTGTGTCATTGCTCCTAACGACATTTAATTCCTTGTCATTCTTTCACATTTCACGTATTTTCTTTTTCTTTCTTTCTTTCTTTCTTTTTCTCTTTTTCTCTTTCTTTCTTTCTCTCTTTCTTTCTTTCTTTCTTTCTTTCTTTTTCTTTCTTTTTCTTTCTCTTTCTTTCTTTCTTTCTTTCTTTTTCTTTCTTTCTTTCTTTCTTTCTTTTTCTTTCTTTCTTTCATGAGGGGGATATATTAAATTATTAATGGCTTCTTAAAAACATAAAGTAATCACATGTCCAAATTTCAATGAAACCTAGCCTAATGTATATTAGTATTTCTAATAGGTGATTTGAGTTTGAGCCTTAGAGGATGTGCTCAAAAGGGTCTTACACTTCCTTTTATTGTCTTTAATACATTTCAGATAGTTCAAATTGTTTAATACGTTAGTCTTTTTATTTTTTAGTTCCTTAAAGTTGATGGAAAGTGACCAAAACCCCATAACACCGTGTAAAAGTTTTCAGTTTTACAGCAGCTTATTGTCAGCCATTATCTGAAAAACAGTTTGTAAAAATTGCATGTCTTGTGAAGATAGATTTCATGTATCAAATTGTTTTTTTCACCCAGGTCATCTTGTTGAACACTCAATTCAAAAGTACCCTGAATTCAAGTAAATTATTTCTAAATAGTCTTTATCTTCAAGGTAAAAGGGCTCACCTGATTTTGCCTGTGACTTTCTGGTTTTTGCTGAAGAGGTAATGATTCTATAAGCTGTGGTGCTCTAACTATTTGACCTGTGCCACAGTTCAAAATCTTACCAGGAATCTGTGCATTTTTATTAGGCTAGAAGGAATTTTTTTTACTCCCTTTCTGCATAATTTTACATAGTTTTTGTCATTCCCACAGAGCATTTCTTATCACATGTACAACTTCCATTGAAGAACTGCATACTCAGCACACTGCAATCTATCACCTGCAGACTCGGGGACAGAGAGGAAGGAGACTCCTTTCATTGCCTCTATGTCCGCTATATTTCATTCTTTTTAAGATTTGTGGGTTTTCATTTTCACAAACTGCAAGTGACATGGCAAAAAAACATGTCAGTTCTGTCAAATGCAGCTGTCTCCATCACTTCAAAGTTTGCTTCCACACTTACAAAGATTAAAGTAAAAACTAAACACACACAAACCCTTCCATACTTGGAAAACAAAAGGAAGCTGTCTCAATGCATATAGAGGTTTAATACTCCACAACACTTTAGGAGAGCTTCCTGTCCTCTGTAACTGGGAAAGGGAAATATGATACCTGCCTATGTTTTGTTCTAGTACTTAGTCTAGATTCACTCTGTTTAATTTGAGATATTTGACTGAGGTACCTTTGTGAGGGTCCTGCTGTAATGTCTTTCTCGAGTGAATTGGGAGCAATGCAGGCACTGTCATAAGCCATCTACATTCTCAATAAGCGGCTTCTAGAATTGCCTTGATTACAGAAGCACACTTAGGTGTGTGTACTCCTAACATACAGATGCCTGAAGTTTAGGTTGCGTGAATCAGAGCTGGGAATCACTTGTGACTTGTTATTTCTGAATGTCACTAAAACTTAAAACTCTGCCTTCGGTAGTTTTTAATGTTATTAAATTTCAAGCCAAAATTTAAAAGTGTTTAAAAGTGCTATATACTAGCAAAGACTGTGAAAAACATATTAAGAGAAAAATCTTTGAAAGCTTTTTGATGCCCTTATGATGCTGTATCATAGCTGATAATAACAAGAAAAAAAAAGTATTGCTTTTTAAAAATGTAACTTTTTTATTTCAAAAGCTAAAGTTGTGCAAAACAACATTTTCGGCATTTTGTTCCAACATTTTGGAAGTGATCAAAATGTTGTTTATTAAGCTATTTGTACAATGCATTCTGTCAAATAAAATTACTGTTGAACAGATGTTGAAAGATTCAGTTTCAATATCAAAGGTAACAGAAAACATCATTTACAATCAATAAAAATATTCTGACCCTTTAACATTTCATTTTTGTTGTCTTCAGAACAGCTGTAATGTGAATGGACAATGTTGGCTAGTTTGGTTTTTGCATATTAAACTACAGTTTAATATGAACATTTGAACGCTTTTAAACTGGATTTACGTTGGTGAGAAACGAGACTATTCACCTCCTGAAAGGAGTGCAGCAAAGACTCTAAGGATGTGTCCTAAGTACATACAGCTGAAGGCACTGAATTGTTTTCATTATGTCTGAGCATAGTGAAAAACATCCTTGAGGAGCTTAATACATTAGTAATGTTATGTTGAACTTTAAAGATGGAATTATACTCCAAAACATTTTTTCTTGGATGCTTTCTTCCTTTATTGCTTTTTCAGATATTCACATATCTACCATTCAGGTGCATAGCCTTATATATGATGTTTCTGAAAATCAAATTCAAATTCAAAGAAAAGTCAGTTAAAGATGAGCATTCTTGTGTTTTCAGTTCAGCTAAACTTAGCCTGGTAAACAAAAATAAATAAAAGAGAACACCAAGACAACTGTGTGGCCTTTGCTTTTCTCTTATGACTTAGAAAAAAAAAGACACTTTCAAAACACATAGATGACTTCTAGATAGATATGCAAAGCAGCCCTTTGAAGATACTTCAATAGAAAACATCTACAGGATCTACACTGTGTTAACACAGTGGTGTATCAGAACCCTCTTCTTACTACTGTAATGAAATGTTTATTCTGTTTATAAATATGAAGAGGAAGGTTATCTTATCATGATGCATTTTAGGAAAGTGAGCACAGAAGCATGTCTGCTATTTGTGTATTGTCACAAAAAAGATCTCATTTCATTAACAGCATTCAGTGGAAACATGTCACAGTATCAGCTTTTATTTTGGCTGAGAAGATGCAAATGTTTCTAATAAGATCTTTTTGTCCTGAGTTAGCAAAAATGAATGCACCCAACATAATAACACTACAGAAAATCACCATGAAAAGAGAATGCTGTTATCATAATAAAACAGACACTTTAAAGATATTCTACTGAAAACCTCCATTTCTCTGTACAACATTGACCTGCTGACAATGAGAATCAGTTTTTAATGTATTTTGTGTTAGCACTTTGTGTCAGGAAATCCCAATGCTCTGCAACAAGCTCTCACAGGTTAAGAGAAGGGATGAGATACTGCTGGAAGGGTATTAACACTGCTGGTAACACACAGTAAATCCAGTAGATCTGGAACAATTCTTTATACTGTTTCTGACCACTTCTTTTTGTTTCCCAACCGCAATCTTTGTAAAGGGCCCTTTCATTTCGACTGCATTTATTTATTCTTGCTGTCTTCTGCTCTTTTCTACTTCACTCTGTCCTGAAGTAAAACACATCCTGAAATGCAGTTCTGCTTTGTACTCTGATTGTCAGTCAGACCCTTTATAAATACATTCTTCAGAAAACAGAGCCTTAGGCAGAGGAAGACCAATTTCTAACACATAACTGTCTTGAGACTGCAATTTTAATGGGATTACAGCACGAATAAAGAGAATAGGACTGAAATTATTCTGAACTATGAGGAGACAAATACCTCTGAAAAAGATCTATGAGGTAACCATTTCAAAGTTTCAAATTCCTTTTTTTTTTTTTTAAATACCGGAAGATGTTCATCATAGAGGGAAGAGCACAGAACTGTGTTTTCCCCAGTTTTCTCCCCCCTCAACACCCGCCGATTGTTTAAAGAAAAGTTTTCAACGTTCTGGGAGCACAATTTCAAGGCCAAGTATCTGCAGTTCCTTGGAATGCTCCTCCAGTAGGCATGCATGGTTGCGTCTCCTCAACCTGAGAAGATTTTGACATCTGAGTCTTTGCATTAAATGCAATAGCTCAGTTTCCAAAAGAAGGCTGGAGAATGTCCTTACCAAGAGATGCCTTTAGCAACCCCTCCAAATACACAATTGAGAACACTCTCTGAAAGACAACAAAATTTTCTCACCTCCTAAGGGAGTGCTCTGCCATCATACAAATCAAAGGTACCTCTTCTTTTATTGTGTTCTATAGGAGTGGCTTGCATGCAATGCTTTGGTTTGGGAAGAAAAAAAAAAAAGGAGTAAAACGAAAAAAGAAAGAAAAGGATAAAGCTGTGAGAACCTTTGGACAGTGAAACACAAACCTTGCAGCCTATAACAAGGTGTTTGAAAGACAGGTTTAAAGTCATGTGAGCTCCAGGCACCTGCAAGTGGCTTCCTCCCCAACATGATGGCTGTTCTAGTGCTGTCTGAGACACCAGTTTCACTCCATGCATTATAGTGCTAGTGGGAGTTCCTAGCACTGCAACCTCTAGTTGGCTTCGTGGCCTAAATTTCTCTTCTTTGACTGAAACACAAAGTGAAATCCTAGTTACGCTGAGTTCTCTGTAAACTTGGTGGAGAGAAGTCAACAACTCCAGTGTTTACTAAGACCTGAATTGCCTGCAAAAAAAGATTCTTTCTCTCTCTGCTCACAGCAGAGGGCACAGATGGCTTCACTAAATCACCAAATTAAGATGGGATTAATTTAGGCTTCAGAGCTTATCAGTTAGGTATGATAGTCGTTACATTTTAGACTTGTAGGTCTTTTTTTGGCTCTCATGCTAAGCATCAGATGCCTCTGTATGATCTGTGTTTTATGTTCCCATTATAGTCTGTCAAGCTCTACTCAGCAGAGCTGAGAGGTTGATAGACTTGATGCGTCACCACCAGTGGGATATGCGTGCCTGTCCATAGTTTTCTCATGTCATTTTAGGGGCTGCTTTGCAGTCTTGGCATCTAGCTACCACTCTAGAAAGGCACAAGTCTTCCCGACAGCCCTGTGCCAAAGTTTGAGATGCTCAAGGGCATTCTAGGTAGCACTTGATATTAATTTTCAGTGCAGCTAAACCTTGCCTTGAATGCCTACTTTAGAGCAAGCTGAAGCACTCTCTAGTTCTATTGACTGTGTTGATGAGACTCACAGACTACAGTGGAAGCTTAGACTCCTAGCTCACTGGTCCATACCTGTCTGCAGACATTTCAACATAGATGTGTAAATATGGAGCTGAACGACATCAAAGACAGTTCAACACACACAGGTGTTTAGTGAAACCCACCTAAAATATCCAAAGCATCCACGTTGGGCGGGCAGATATGATAGTTCATTGATGGAAAGCCTGCACTCTTCCAGCCTGGCAGCTGGAGGCCAGGTGGGATACCTTAAGACATCTCCAGTAGCACTAGATGCTGACACATAGGCAGAGGAGTCAAGCTGTCACTATCTTTGTGCCTGTTCTGTCGTGGTTTGGGCCAGATTGGCCTAATCAGGTGGAATGACAGATGCTCTCTCTCTCCTGTCACCTCAGTGACTTGCTCTGAAGATGAATATTTAACCAAAACTTTGAAGATGGAAAATAAGACAAAACAGTTAGGACAGAAGACTGAATTTACATTAGGGCTGCAGGGAGTAGAGCGACATCTAACTCGATGCTTAAAATGCAAGTCCCCTCAATTTGAACACAGTTTAAATGATCCCAGATAATGTATTTCTATTAAATGCTACTTACCAGCAGCATTAGCTAGCAACATGAAAACCTGCAACTTGAACAGTTAAGCACATATTTGTTTTCACAAGCAGTGGAACAAATGACTGAATGCATCATAAATGATTCATTATTTCTTCATTCAGAATGTTTTCTTAGCACCTGTTCAAAGTACTCTGTCATCAGAAATATTTAGGAGTTGAATTTGGCCTTTAAAATTCATTCCCTGATGAAACTGGAATGAAAATATAGCAGAAATCACTGAAAATATTCATATACAACATGTTAGAAAGAGTATGCAGCCTATCAATCTGTGCTGATAAGAATTAAAGTATTTTTATAGTTCATAATGTGAAAAACAAAGCTGTTTAACTTTATGTTTATTTGTGAGCCAAAATCTTTTAATCCCTCCATCTCAGTATGCAGATGGCAGTTTTATCTTCGTATCTACTGGTTCAGTCTGGTAGAGACTGAAAAGGAAATAGCAACACTGCCTGCACAGGTATTTTTGCACATGCTTTCATTCACAAAACTGTAAATTATGACATGTTGCCAATCATTTGAAATTTTATAACTCTGAGCAACATTAGGAACCTGTAAGTTAGAAGCTTTCAAATAGTTTCCTCAGAACATTTCCCATAGTATTAAAGTACAAAACTAATTCCTGCAACTTTTATCTGCCTGAGCAACTACTATTCATGCGAAAAGTATAGGACCCTAGTCTATAGGAAGTGGGGGTGCTGAATATCTTTATTTCCACCTAAAATTTCACTAGACGTTTCCTTTAAGATCAAATTATTTTGGTAAGGAAGATGAATGTGCTTAGCTCCTCAAACCCCAGCTCCGAGGGAGAGCTGTCTAAAACAAAGTTTTGCATTTTGGCTGGCTCATATTTCATAATTAATTGTTTCGTTTTGTTTTTCCCTGTGAGTTACGTGGGTGAGAAGGAATGCGTGTAGAATCCCGTGGCTGCGAGAAGCTGGTGACAAGCGCGGTACAGGGAAGGTGGCAGTTGGCTTCCTGCGTGGCTCTGACAATACACCTGAATCATGAAAAGAAACAGTCTGCACACGCAGCTGATGATTTCTTTGTGGCAGAGATGCTGTGTATCTCCACTTACGCTGAACTGCGAGGTATTTCTGTGATGCAGGCCACCGCTCCCCGAGAATGCATTGCTTTGAAGCGGGGGGGTGAAACACTAGTCATGCATCACCCATCCTCTTCACGTGTTTTGAGTGTTTTAATGAAACCTTCCCAAAATGGCAGTTGGGGGCAGAAAACTTACAATGACGCCCCAGTCAGCAATCAGGGGTTTGTCATGGCTTTCAGGGAGGCCAAGATTTGCTCTAACACTGTACCTCTCACTGGATGTCCTAATTAAGATAGTGGGAGCTTTTTACATTGTCCTCAGTGGACTCTGGCACAGTTGTGTTTGAACCTTGGTACTGAAAAATCGACTTAAAAGGCCACAAGATTTTTTTCTGAGTTTTGACATAAGAAAAAGCAACGTGCTCCAATTCCCCTTCCGCGCTTTCAGAGCTCATCCTTTATTGATATTCAGCCAGGTGTTAGGTTAATTTTGCATCAAAACAGTAACTTCAGAGAGTTCTTTTAAAAATAATAAAATGAAACAGAAAAGACTGAGCTGATTTTCTCTGTCCACTGCCACTGGGCTCGCTGCCCATTTCTTGTCTTTTATTTTTTAATTTGTTAATTTTAATGGAAAAGTGTTTGCATGGCAAGTTTAGGAGGCTTTGGCAATACAAAGCTTAGGACAATCTCATTTTTTATAAAAATGAACAAAGAGCACCCACTCACTCTAAAATTGTTCAATGGATACTGTAAATGAAAGAGACATTTATTTTTGTGCCAGCTCAACTACCAGTGTCGACAAGATTTGCATATATTTTGGCAAGTGCACTGCACAAGGTGGTAATAAAATGGGCCTTTTATATTTGAGTCTAATTTACTTTAGTTATACTCATTAAAAATGTGTTTTCATGTGAAAAGGATTTCAGTAAGGGATACTTTGGAAACAGCAACGTCACAGAAATGTTTGCTATATAGCCAGTATCAAGTGCTTTTCCACTGAGAAAGAGCATTTTCTTGAGAAGAAATTCCCAGGTTCTATGACTTTAAGATTCCTTTTTTAGGTGTGTTTTTTTTTTGTTTTTAATCACTGCTAGGCTTAACATTGCAGGCTTAAATATCATGCTTATTACTTGCTGCTACCAGCTGTATGTTTTTTAAGTAACAGGAAATATGGAATTTAAAAAAAACTAAACCCTCACTCTGCATATTGTGCCATCTTCAGTGACATTACCTGCCCAAAGGCTACTCATAGGAAGGCAAAAATGTGCTTTTACTTTCTGAAGTATTATTCAGGACAAAGTCTTTTTCACAAGTTGTGGTGCTGGTTCAGCTGAAGGTGCGATTTCAAACCAATTTTCTTTAAACGTGTAGAAAATTGAGTGAGTGACATGCTTCATGAGCAGTGCTTTGGTTTTAACAGACTCATACCATTATATTTTATTACACACTAGGAATGTGCTTGAACTAAAAAAAAACAAACAAAAAAAGGCAACAAGAACAGCACATTTAAACTCAGTAAGCTTAATTAAAAAGGTTCAAGACTATATATTTGTCAAACCTGAATAAAAATATCTGCTCAGTGTCACATGAAAACACACAGAAGGAACAGGTTTATGATTTTATTGTATTCCTTAACTCTTGGGTTTGCTCCTGTTTAAATAGTCTTGAGAAGACTACTAATTTAAATAAGATAAGATCAATGAAAAGAATCCCATCTTTCTTTCAGTTACCTTGCCTCCTTACTGAAGAAAAAAAATGCAGAGGATCTAGCTTCCCCACCACAGCAATACAGAGCATCTGTAATACTGAAGCCATTTCTGAAGAACTAATGTCATTTTTCTTCAGAGATAATAAACAATGTCTCTTCGTGACAAATGCATTACAGACATACATACCATTTTCATATTTTAATAATATGAAAATAAATGGAAAAAGGTGATTAACCACCAACCTTCGACAGGCTGAATTAATTTTTCATGAAACACAGCTATGAAACCGTGTATAAACAGAAAATATTCTAACCTGGAAAAAAAAAAAAAGCAAGCTATTTCTAATAGGTAGAATGGCAAAATCTGGTCATTATGTTAATACTGTTACTTAGGCTAAGCAGAACCACTATCTATATAAGAAGCTCCAATGTTTCAAAAGGCTCAAAGTGAAGTAATCTGCCAATCACAGAGAGAAAAATCAAAAACTGCCTCAAATTGCATTCCCTACTTTCAGAACAGGTACCAGCTGCTGCCCCACTTACATCAGCTGAAATGCAATTGTCTTTGCCAATCATTTCAAGAAGTAAAGCAATAAACTCTCATTAATGGGTCTGAAATGTACTAATTTTGGGAAATATTATGACATGTCAGACACGATAGCCAGCACCCAAGCAAATACGCGTTTCTTATAACTAAAATAATATTTAGCTTTATAATTAAAATTACAGGAGCAAGAGAGAGAACATAAGTTATTATGAAAATATATAGCTTTAATTTGCAGACATATAAACACTTTTGGTACATTACAGACATATGATGCCAGAAATCAAAATAATCAGTTTTAAGCATAACACTAATTTATCTTGTTCACACAGAGAAATTTGATGTAATCGTCATACAAAAGATAGTTCTCAGCTCTTAAAATGAAGTGAAAGTGATACATCACTGATAAACCTGCTGCTTTGTTGCAGAGGATACAGCAAAGAATAAATTATCAAGAAAATATGCCACCAGTCTTACAAGTTAGATTTTGGATCTAATCCAAAACCAAAGCCAATGAAAAGGAGCCAGGAATGGTCGCCAAAAGTCAGAAACAAGATCTTTCACATGAAATACCAACCCAGAAAGGAGCAACAGTCAGAATAAAATAAGTCCTATAATTCCTTAGAATACGAAGCAATTTTTGTTTTCATCTGGCAGATCAGATTCAAAAGTATCACATGAAAAAATCTATTACGCAACCAAACTCATGGAGTACTACTGACAGATTGCTCAAAGTACAAAAAATATCACCAATTCTGTGACAACTAAAGATTTAGTCATTCCCTTGCTTCCTTGCATCTGGCATGTTTACGAGGATGAGCATGGGGTTCTGTCACTATTTGCTGTAGGAAATACTAAATATAATGCTTCCATAAAAATGACCAGCAGATTGCTGCAGCAAATGATAATGTGGGTGAAATCTGGAGCAAATGAAAGATGATATGTCACAGCAGTTCAGATTCTCATTACAATATCTTGCATTCTTGCTCAACAGGAATTGCACTTCTTGTTAATGCCTCTTCTATCCTACTGTATAAGCTATACTTGTGAGGTAATAAACATTCTTTTGTTTCTTTTTTTTTATTACTAGTGCATTTTAATGTCTTTATTCTTTTAATTAGACATACATCGGGACAGACATTTCTTCTTTTTTTTTTTTTTGTGGTTAAATGTCTGTATGCCAATGTGTATTTTATATTAAAACCAATATATTTAAAATATACTCTGTGTTTATCTCATGGACAGTACCTCGAACAGTTCCCTGCTCAGGAGCATCTGATGCCCTCTTGTGGTTAAAAAGACTTTTAAAACTTGAGTTTAAAGAATCGTCTTACCTTCCCCTTTTTTATGATCACTGATCTTATTGATTTATGAAAGCTGCAAATGATGTCCATGCTTTTATAGACAGGGTGCTAGCTGTTAGTTACTAAGGTTTCATAAAAAAAGCTGTACACTGAATTTGAATTTAAAAAACTGTAAACAGCTATTTACAATTATAATATTATTAAGTTATAAATTAGCAGTCCTTCATTGCAACCTCTGTCAATACAACCCATGGCTAGGTGTTTCAGAGTTGTCCAAGGTTTTTCAGATGTTGGATTTATCCACAAAGAAACATCAAATGTTAGAAATCTCCATCGGTTTCTTCTCCAACATGTGCAGGCTAATTCTTCCATTTAATGGGATTTGTACTTCCAAATTTTCATCTGCTCTGTGATGCTTTTTCCCTTTTCTTAGGCAGATGTAAATGCCCATCCCTGTTACTAAAGCAATTGAACCCAAGCTTATTATTGACAGAGCTACCAAGGTAGGCATGCAGGATGCTGACTCCATTTTTTTATGTGTAGGCTCTATCGATATTTGCGGCTGCTTTTCTTCTATACTGATATCAGGCTCCTTTCTCAACAAACTTTCAATGTAGCTCTCATTGCTTACAGTGTCATTGACGAAAAGGTTCACCATGACGGTAGAATGGAGAGGTTCTGGATAGCCATGATCACTAACTTTTACAAGCAGCCGATAGAGGCCATAGTCATTTTGCATCAGTGACTCTTCTAAGGTGATATTACCAGTTTTAGGGTCAATCCTAAATGACTCCGGTCGAGGGCCTCTTCTTCCTATGATGCTGTAAGCTATGACTGCATTCATGCCAGTGTCCTTATCAACAGCATAGACCTCAGTGATGGGAGAGCCAGGAAGGGTAGAAGGAAGGACCAACAAATAAGACATATTAGATTGAGGAAACAAGACCAAAGGGGGGTTGTCGTTTATGTCCAGAAGAAGGATAGTTATTTTTGCTGTAGAAGACAGGGCAGGATCACCACCATCAACTGCTTCAATCCACAGAACATAGGAGCTTTGCTGCTCCCTGTCCAGGGAGACTTTAGCTCTCAAAACTCCTTTCCCAGTATCTATGACAAAAATATCGCTTCCATTCAGAACTGAAAGGGCAACCCATCCGTTTTGCCCTGCATCAGCATCTGTGACACTTATAACTCCAATTTCACCAAAACCAGGAAAGTTTTCTGGCACAAAAAAGCTGAAATCCTTATTGATAAATCTTGGACTATTATCATTTTTATCCAATACAGTGATGGTGACAGTTGCTATTGATTCTCTTGGAGGGAACCCAGAATCTACTGCTTTGACAGTATATCTGTATTTCTCTTTTTCTTCTCTGTCCAATTGGGTGGAAACTGTAAGAACTCCTGTGGTTTTATCTAAAGAAAAATAGGAAGGGGCATCAGGCCCTAAAAAATAGGATACTTGCCCTCTTTCTCCACTGTCAGCATCTGTAGCATGCAGTTTGGTCAAGAAAGCATTGGGAACATTGTTCTCCTCAATGGACAATTCTATCAGCTGTTGAGAGAAAACTGGCGAGTTGTCGTTGTCATCCAGAACCTGTATTTTGACTATTTTGTTGACATGAAATCCTTCTGAGTTCCACGCAACTACAGAGACTTCATACAGCTGCTGTGTCTCATAGTCCAAAGGCTTTGTGGTCTCTAACAGGTATTCATTATTGTATGGCTTGTATGGTGAAAGTCTGAAAGGGCCATCACCATCCAAATAGCAATTGACTTTATATTTTTCATCAGGGTCTTTGATGGTAAAAAATGCTATCGGTGTGTTGATAGGCTCCAGTTCTTTTAGGTACACCACCCCTTCTGCTTCATTAGCTATGAAACGAGGGACAACTTCAGGTGGCCTCATCATGACTTTGATGATGGTCACTAGCACTGTGATCACAGCAGGGATACAACCAGGACCGTTGCCCAATATGATCAGCCTGTGGAGCCTTGGAGTGTCCCCATCGACTTTACTGGAGAGCGTGATGGCTCCTGTGCTTTCATCCAGATGGAACAAGTCTCTGGATGGCTGGGGGACCTTCTGGCTGTAGGAGTAGGTGATCTGGGCATTGGACCCAAGGTCCATGTCTACTGCGTGGACAGTGGCCACGTGTGTCCCTAGACTGGAATTCCCATAAAGAGTGATGTTGAGCTGCGAGTCGCTGAACTGGGGGCAGTTGTCATTGATGTCACTGATGCCAATCGTAAGGGTGGCACTGCCCACAAGCGGAGGAGTCCCTCCATCCTCAGCAACAATGACTGTGACATACTCCTCCCGCGTCTCCCTGTCCAGAGCCCCCATGACAATGAGGTAGGGAGTCCTCTCCCCGCTCTCATTCTCCTCCACATCCAGGGTGAAGACACCGTAGTTATCTCGCAGGCGGTAGGTCTGGACACTGTTGGTGCCCACATCAGGGTCAAGGGCAGGGTGCTCGATAGCCAGGCGGGTGTTCACAGGTGCATTCTCGGGCACCGAGAGGCGGATGTGGGGCACGGGGAAGCGGGGCGCATTGTCGTTGACATCCCGGATAGCAATTTTCACCTTCACCAGGCGGAAGTACTCCTGCGGCAGCACCAGCACATCCAGCAGCAGCAGGCATGACTCGGATGATGGGGAGGAGGAGGAGGAGGAGACAGCAGCTGCCCCCCCAAAGACTGTGGCCCCGCTGCTCTCCACACACAGAGCTTCCCGGTCGATCTCCACAGCCGAGGTGTGCAGCTCACCGGAGCGGTTGTCCAGCTGCACGTACTGTCCCCCCAAGCCACGGGAGGCCAGGGTGAAGGAGAGTGGGGGCTGGGGGGCCGCAGGGCGCTGCCCGCTAGCCGTAGGCAACCGCAGGTCACGGGCCAGGCTGCCAATGAGCACCCCAGCAGGCAGCCCCTCATTGAGGCTGTAGAAGAGCTCGGTCGCACGGCTGTAACTGGCAAAGCAGTTGAAAGGTCCAACGAAGAGCAGGAAAAGGAGCAAGTGCTGGGGAGAGAGAGGCACAGGGGTGCGGGGAGGAGGTGGTGTTAGAGAAGGAGGGGAGCCAGAAGGCAGCCCCCCCCCTCCGCCCACTGCCTCCCCCACCGCCACTTTGAGCAGGGAGTGCAGCATCCGCAACATGAAGCCATCCTCCCTGTCCCCCCATCTTCTGCCCCTAGTACAACAGCTACTTCCAGAGCATCGCCATCTGTACCCTCCAGGCAACACCACCTGCATTCCCCACAGCAAATCCTCACTGCCAGGGATGGCCCAGGGGCACCCTGTCTCTCCCCCCCCACCAGCAGCAGCACTTGCGCCCCGACGTGCCATCTCCCATCTCCCCTCAAGCTCGCACCCACCCTCCCGCCCGCAAGCACACCCCAAGCCGGGGCATCCCCCTGCACACCCCCAAACATTTGCTCGCCCCCTTCCCCTTCCACCGCAGCAATGTG